>CM029654.1:27612777-27943359 GCA_017311315.1 Dendrocalamus latiflorus | reverse complement strand
GAGGTGTGAAATATATAGATTGCTATGGAGTTGATAATGTATTGGTGAGTTTTTTTTTTTTTTGAAATATCTTTGATGGAATTTATCTCCTTTTTAATCTGTCAATTAATAGTTAGTTTCTCCAATACAGGTCCGTGTTGCAGATCCAACATTCCTAGGATACTTCATTGACAAGGGTGTGTCTGCTGCTGCAAAGGTTGTAAGGAAGGTACAGCAATAGCTATCCAATTCCTAGCAGATTGATAGGTTATTCTTTTACTCGAGTGATGCACCTCATTGATTGTTTATCGTTATATGTTGTCTTGTTTAGGCATATCCACAAGAGAAAGTTGGAGTGTTTGTTCAGCGTGGTAGGGGTGGACCTCTCTCTGTGGTTGAGTACAGTGAAATGGATGCAGCTATGACTACGGAAATCAATCAAACAACAGGACGCCTTCGTTATTGTTGGAGCAATGTATGTTTCTTCCGATCCCCTTCCCCTCCCACTGCCTCCTCGTCCCTTTGCACTAATAATTTTGTATTCCTTTTATTTTGGTAGGTGTGCTTGCATATGTTCACTTTGGATTTTCTTAATCAAGTGACAAATAGTCTTGAAAAGGACAGCATGTGAGTATTCTTATCAAAGCATTCTTTTGTTTTTGCGTTTTATGCATTCATGACGTTTGCTTTTGTTCCAAGATATTTTCCTGTATAAAAAATTGTGGTTTAATCATATGTAAACTACCATAGTTAATAGAGCTTTATGTTCGTAGGTGCAAGTATAGGGAACAACTTCTAATAGACTTCACCAATGTAATTGGCTTTCTTTATTTGTTTAGTATTGCGAATATAGAGAAAATTAATTACTATGCCAACTACTTTCTCCTGAGTCCTGATACAACCGGTTGTATTTTGTCCATTCCTTTTTATAATGTAATTGCTGCATATTTTAAACCAGCAATTACTAATTCAGTGTCAACTTACAATTTGCTCCATCATGGTTCATGCTTAATTTGAAAACGTGTGCCCAGTTATCATCTAGCAGAGAAGAAGATTCCTTCAATCCATGGGTACACAACAGGTTTAAAGCTTGAACAGTTTATATTCGATGTTTTCACCTATTCGCCATCAACAGCTCTTTTTGAGGTTTGACTTCAAATTCACCATCGCTCCAGCTAAAGCTGACTCATTCTTCTATTTCATTCCTGAAAGCAAACATTAGTGTGAGATCTCAGGGGCCTTGTTGACACCTAACATTTCAGGTTTTGAGGGAGGAGGAATTTGCACCGGTAAAGAATGCTAACGGTGCGACTTATGACACTCCTGATAGCGCCAGACTAATGCTGCTTCGCCTTCACAGCAAATGGGTGGTTGCTGCAGGTGGCTTCTTGACTCATTCCGTGCCCTTGTATATGACAGGTAATTTTCTGCCCGTATATATATGTTTGGAAACTTTTGAGGACTGTCATCAAACAAAAAAAATCAGATAGAAACTCATTGATTGTCATGATAACTTTGTTTGTACTTTCAGGTGTTGAGGTTTCTCCCCTTTGCTCTTATGCTGGAGAAAACCTAGAAGCCATATGCCGTGGACGGACATTCCATGCGCCAAGTGAGATTTCATTCTAGGTAGAGGTTGTCGAAAGCAACAGTTCCATACAAGAATTGTGAGGTCTGCAAATTTTCGTTAGGACATGGGATCAGATGGTTGGGCTTGAGCTCTTGCAATTCGAATGTCGATATTTGTCTTGTTGTATGCTGTGTGAGTACTGAGTATGGTAATGCAACACTTGAAGTTATCCTTGTTCCCCTTAGCATTAATTCTCATTTGTCGCCCAAATGTAGATTATCACAGGCCATTATCCAATCTTTGTCAAAATCAATGTATCTCTGAAAAAGCCAAATACTTGTCTTTGCACAATTAATTCAACGTGCTACAATGTATGAGAAAATTCAAAGAAATGATTGTACTAATTTCGTCCTTTTCTTGTTTGTGATACAATTTTTCTCTATCCGCGATCGTTTCAAGGAGATATTAGTGAGTCAGTATGGTTTCAGCCATCAGTCTCCGTCAATGTAAGATGTGTTCAAGGCAATACTTGCACATCACTAAGCTTTCGAGCATATGGCACTCTGTCAAGTTTGCACCACCCCTGTGCACTTGTACTCCATAAAATACAGTCTCGACAATGCAGATCATACACAAATATGATGTTCATGTACTTCCCGATATGTAGAGCGGTTTTTTTTTTGGCATGTGGATTATGGTTTTTGAATTCTAATTGTTCGTGAGAGAGTACGAAAAAAGAGACAGTCATATGCAATTTTGCTTAGTATAGCTGAAGTTGCTACAGTGACTATTATAATCAATTTATAGACTCTGTCTTGAAAAGACACACCGTTTAAAAGCTAATTACTATAGTAAAAACCAAAAATCACAAGCACCAAACCTTAAAAAACCCGGCATTTAACAGTGGCACTGGACTGGAGGATGCATACTGGTCTCTTGAAGGATCATTCCATCCTTCAGAGGTAATGATGTCTGACGTCGAAGTGTAGCCGAAGACGACGCGGGAGTCCGGTCCCCAAGCTCGCCCAAGCCATATCTGACCAGTGCCGCCGATGCTGCCGTTGACAAATGAGTAGCCTGTGTTGTCGTCGTCGGATTCCGGGGCGTGTGCGGTGACTGCACCGGTGATGACCCTCAGCTCTGCAGGCACAGGATCTGCTATGGAAATCAATCTGCAATTCTGGTAAGTAAACATGTAGAAACAATTAGCGACTGAGTGCTGTGTCTTCCAATCCTTGAAATAAACATTTACTCACATAGACCTAGCATCTCCAAAGGTGAAGTCAGTGGAACCCTGGATGATAAGTTGGGCTTGGTTGCTGGGACTGTCACCTTCTCACTGCAACAATGTGGCTTCAGTAATAGCACACTCGGTAACACTATGCTCTGATGGAGTACTGCAAATCTGATTAAAGAATGTTGCGTACAAGCACATGCCCCTTGCTGATCCATACAACATTACTATTTTGGCTGAATCGTGGGACAGCATTGACCACTGCCTACACTGTGGTGAAGTTGCAGGAGCCGTTGGGGTAAACACAGAAGACTGACGTTGCCGCTGTATCAGGCGGTGGGAAGTACGGTGGGAAATCATCGCAAAGCAGGTTTATATTTGTCGCGGTAGCGATGATTGTTAGAAACGGAACCAATTGTAACTTTGTAAGCACATAGAAAGGAAGGGAAGGTGTTGCAAGACCAAAAAGGGCCCTAAGGAATGAAGTGGTTGGGTTATTGAGATGAGCAAAGAACAGCACATATGCAGCAGCTACACAGCAAGAGAGCGCAGCTGTGAGGGCAATTATCTTGGCGCTCATTTGTATTGCTGAACAGAGCTCTCCTTGGAAAATCCAAGATGGATATGGGGTTTTAACAGGATGAAATGCAGTTTCAGAAGAAGCTTAAATTGCATGCCTCGCAAACAACTCGTCTCCTCTCTTCAAGCTTTAGACGCCGAGTCAGCCTACCACAGCTACCAGGCTACCAGTGTAGCATTTCATGATGAAAATTTTTCATGTCATTGTCAGAATCTTGAGATGATCTAACCAAGTAGTTGCTTCAAAGGTGGATGTTCACGCAGCAACAATTCACCATGGCAAATACCCACAAGAAAACCCAACTTGAGACCATGTGATACATGTTTGTCATGCCCGAAACAGTAAAAAGAGCAGCCAAATCAATCAGAAAAGAAGAAACAAGTACGGCGCACAATTTCGTACCTTGGTGAAGTCAGTGACATGGTGAAATCTTTTACCATAATGCCAACAAGACAAACAAAGAGAATGCCATCGCCGTCATAAGATGGACAGAGGCAGGCAGTTGATGCTATTGCTTCAAACAAGGTTCATGACTTCATGATATGCCACAGGACCAGACAAACCACTGGGCAACAGCTACCACAATTTGCATGATCAGAGAGAGCTAAACAAAACTTGCACGGATACATTTCTTGAACATGCTCAGATGAATGGCAGAGGCACAGGACCCCAAACCGAAGGTCACAACACCCAGCTAGAAGACTTCTAAGTGAACACCTTCATCTACAACTACTCATTGATTAGACAATTTTGATAAGCTCAAGCTGCGATGAATGCCTTCTTCCCACTGCCGCCTGTGGATCCAGCTGGAATGACTTTAAGGACGTTGAACCTCACAGTTTTTGACAAAGGCCTGAAGCACATACAGGAAAAAAAAAGATCAGCATCCAATAAAAGTCTAGTTCCACGGTTCAGGAAACAAAACCAGCAGGGGACTGGTAATCCCATCCTGTTCCTGGAATCACAATTTGCCAGAGTAAAGTTACAGTAACCACCCATTTGCTGGAACCCCAGTGTTGATTAGTAAACAGACCAATTAAGTTTTTTCGAACATGGTTGTGACATAAGAGCACTGTTGTAGGGATGTCCCCCACCTAAACCCAGCAGGCCTGTTAGGAGATTGTAAGGTCCGAAATGAGACATGTATAATGACGAAAGTGCCCCTGAGGGGATGTTCAGATGTAAAGGTATTACTGTAAAAACATTTCCTATGTGGATATATATATACGGTACAGGCCATGGGGGAAACCCTAAGCCATTGCTCACCTAACTCTCCACTACCATACTCTCTCTCTGTTTGGTCTGTAGCCACAACAGTTGGCGCCGTCCGTGAGGACAAAAACAAGCCTCAAGATCCGAAGAATGATGGCACCGAAAAAAACTTCATCGTCGGCGGCGAAGAAGGCGGGCGCGATGGAACCTCGCGTCAACACCAGGGCTTCGGCATCGGCAGTCGTAGGCATCGGCTGCGACGCGGGCGCAACAGTCGCGAACACCGGCGTTCACGACGCGACGCTCGACCCCGCCACCACCGCCGCGACGACCGACCCCGCCACCACCGCCGCGACGACCGACACCGCCACCACCGCCACAACGGTCAAGACCGCCCCGCGTGTGGCGGGTAACCCCACCGCGGGCACCGCGACAATCGCCGGCAGCGCCGATCGGGTGGTTGGGAGCGACAGTGCTGGTGCCCACGTTGGCACGGCGGCCATTCCCCCACTCGGTGCAGGAGCGGTGAGCGGTTCTGGCGGCAACGCGGGCCTCGTCACCGACTCCAGAGTCCATCACGCCAGCGCAGCAGGCAGCCCAGGAGCACAGGCCGTGGTCACCGCTGTTCCGGCTGTGCGGCCAGGTGCGCCGATGGCCCCAGCCACGTCTACGGTGGAGAACGCCCTGCTGGCAGCTCTCAACGCGTTTCAACGGGAGCTAGCGGATCTCCGCGAGGCCGTGCGGGACATGCAAGAGGCTCGGAGCCAGCAAACGCTCCCACGTCCAGCCGCGTCCCGCTGCGACGTGTGGACCCGGAGTTCCCACTCTCTGCAGGCCTGCAGCAGGCGGCATGGTCGGAGGACTTCAAGTTCCCCAGCGCCATCGAGCCATACAAGGACGACACGGACCCTCGGGAGTTCGTGCGGGTGTACGAGACCGCCATCGAAGCCGCCGAAGGTGACGACACAACAAAGGCGAAGGGACTCCCCCTCGCGTTGCAGGGAGTGGCGCTTTCTTGGTTTTTTACCATAGAGCCAAACTCCATCTACGCATAGGAGCAGATCCACGACCGCCTCTATAACAACTTCCAAGAGAATTACATAGAGCCAAACTCCATCTACACATGCTAAGCTTGGGCGCGCGGCGTTCGCGATGGCAGTCTCGGGAGCTTCGGACGCCCCTCTCGAGGGAACGTCCCCGCGCCCCGGGGACCGCCCGTCCTCCGGGATGAGTGCCGCTGCAAGGAGACGTGCCGGTTAGTCTTACTAGAAGCACTGCAAAGCTACACCAACATATGCCAAGGTAGTCTACCCTCAGTGGCAGATGGTGGACTCCGCCGGGGCGTCCCCCCAGCCTCGGACGGGATAACAGGGGCGCCAACCCCCTCGGATGACGCCGGCCCCAGGGGCCGGGGAGTCTCCATATCGGGGCCCAACACCAGCACCTCACGCGCCTCGGCCGCCGCGGCCCGGGAGGGGGCCGGGGGGACACTGGACCTGGGGGCTTCAGCGTTGGAGTCGGAGTCCCATAAGCTCCCAACACGGGCCGCCACGGCAAAACCCCTCGAAGTCCGGTGAGGAGGGGATCGTAGACGTGGCCGCTTCGCCCTAGAAGAAGGCGAGGATCCCGCCCCGGCAACCGCTGCAGGAGGAGGCTCCACAGCAGCAACGCTAGCGGGTGGGGGCCCCACCCTAGTAACCTCCGCGGAAGGTAGCTCCGCTTCGGTAGCCACCGTGGTGGAAGCACCGCGCCATCAACGCCCACGGAGGGCAACCTCGACACTGTCGTTGCCGCAGGCAAGGACTCCGCCCCTGTGTCACCAGCGGACGTCAGCCCCACCTCAGCGACCACCGCGGGCGACGAAGCCTCCTCCTCTCGATCGTCCATGGCGTACTCTCGGTCCCGGGGACCCCTCTCCTTCGACATCCGCGCCCGTCTCCAGGTCCGAATCGGCGTACCTCGCCGAGTCGAACTCAGCGCCTGCCGCATCGACGGGAGCAACGGCAGCCACCGCGCCGGGTGCGGCCACAGAAGGCCGAGCCTTCCCACGGGACGGCGCCTTTTTCCCTCTAGCACCATCATCCCAATGGCGAGGCTGGCTCGGGGCTGGAGGGGCGCGCTCTGGCACACAAATACCCAAGGCATCGCATGCGCAGTTTATCCGCCCCAGCTCGGCCTCCGCGGTTGCAGCTGTGTGCAACTCGTGCTCCCTGGTCATATACGGCCCGAGGAACAGGCTCACCGCGCGTTCCGCGTCCTCCAGGCGAACCCCTATACGCGACAAGAGGCGAGGTTAAAGATGGCACCATGGACAAAAGTGGAAGAAGGTACACTGCCAAGACTTACGAGGGTCAGAGGGCGCCGGCAGCAAGGACACGGATGGGCGAACATTGTCCCGCCGAAGTTTCCCGACAGTGATGCGCCACTCGTGGGCAAGCGGCGCCACGCCGTACATAGCAAACTCCTCAGCGAGGTCGCGCATGTTGAAGCGGGCAGCGATCCCCACGAGCCTTCGCGCCCTTCGCCTGTCCTCGTGGTCGAGCGTTATGCTGGGCGTGGTGTTGAACACCATCGGCCGGCCCGACCACTCGAGGCCGCTACCGCTCGCCACACGGTGGTAAAACCACCATCTCATCCAGTTAGCCTCCCACTTCGCTCGGGTTGAGTTTGCGGGGAAGATCTTCCCGCACAGCGACCGCAGGATAAGTTGACGCTGCCGAAGTTGGATAACGTTCCGTCTTTCCGCTCCTTCGGCTGGCACCGAGCATCGTGCAGATATGCGAATATCGAAGCGCTGGGCCAGCACGCCTCCGTATGCAAGGCCCGGCTGTACAAAGCAAGGCGGGCCAGCGCGTTTGGAGTCAGTTGTGCCAGCTCCAGCCCGAAGGTCCGCAGCACATCGCCAACGATCATGGCGGCCGAAATGCGAAGCCCGGCTTCAAAGTAGGCGACGAAGACGATCGCCTCTGACTTCTCAGGTCGCGGTTCCGCCTCGTCATCGGCGGGCAGTCGCACTGCCTGGCGGTCCGACAGCTTCCCCTCGCGCAGAAGCGTACAGATCGTCTCCTCCGTCACAAGCGTTGGGCCCAAGACGCCGGAATACGGGCCCTCCTCCGTCGCCACCCACCATTTATCCATTGTCGTCGGATCGCGCCCCTCGAGCGTGTACTCCACCTCAAGCGGAGAAGACCGCTAGGAGACGGCGTAATCGCCGACCATCTGAGCGTGTTCATCGCCGTGCGCCATCGTTATCCGGAGCTGAACGACGGTGGGGTAGCGCGCCGGCAAGAACAGCAAGAGGAGCAGGAGACAAGACGAGGGACTGAAAACGTGCGAAGAAGCCGATGTGGTACCGAGGGGAGTATTTAAAGCCTCTTCATCTCCCGCACCGCCAGTAAGCGTAACCGACGGGAGGCGAACCGCTCGCCTACCCACAATTGAAGCCGAGGCGCCGTGGCCACCCACGTGCGTTGTGCACGATCGTAGTCGTGCAAAAGCCTGATAGCGCACGACGCGCCAATAGCGTCCCGCCACGTATTGGCTCCCGGGGGAGTAAATGCAGGTCGTGGGGCGTGGCGCAGCCTCCGGCACGTGTCGGCGCAGTTTTCGGGGCCGTCAATACAGCAACAAGAAGCCACGGGCCAAGCAACCTCGACGGCAACTTCGACGAAATCTCCGCTTCAGCAACGAGACTCCGACGTCGATCTCGGCCCCGCCCCCGCGGGGGAGTACCTCGCTGCCTCGCCATAGATCTGTGCGGCAAGGCTGAAGCCCACCCCGACCCTGATGGCTCCGCACGGCCCGGCGTCTGCTCCGGCCTATTTTTCTGGGGTCTAGCCGAGCCCCCGATTCAACCTCGTGCACTGGGGCCAATCTGGCCTCCTCTTGATAGGACGCCCCCGACGGGCGAGGTGCGGAGACGAGTAGGCGCCGGCCTAGCCTGCGATCGTCATCAGGCACCGTCCTCGAGCCGCAGGATAACATCTAGCCCCGCGTTCCCAAGACCGCGCGAAGACTCCGGAGCCTACCCAAGTCAAGCTTACATGGCGATGTCAAAAGCCACTGTGACTCCGAAGTCCGCACAACCTTCCGGCCGTGGCTAGTGGAGGTCCAACCCCCGCGCCCCCACGATTGAGGAGCACGATTGCTGTCCTACAACAAGCTTCGACGTTTCTCACAAGCAGGTTGCCTTTTGTTCGTCAGCTGATATTGGCGCCAAAAGACGCAATCATCAAACGCAGACGAACAAAAATAGACCTATTTGTTGGAAGATAACTGCATGTAGCAGCAGAGCGTACCCGGCGGGCCACAGAGCCCGACGTCGAGTCCAAGATAAGTCTTTTTCGAAACTCGAGAATAGGCATCCTTCTGTTCATCAACATTCTATGACCGTGTCCATCAGCGTTAACCCTTCTATAAGACAGACCTTTCAAAGAATGCAGATGAACAGAGGCAGCCTATTCTCGAGATCAAGATCAGTTCAGCCGTGGCTTTATGAAGGACAGCGCAGGAAAGCGACGCATATATACTCACCGCGCCTCGGGCCGACAGGAAACCCAACCGGTGGCACTCCAAGCGACGCGGCCGTAGACGGCGGCTGCCTGGTGGTTTGGCTCCCCATGACCAGGGAGCGCGGCCGCCGGTAGGTGAACAGGCGCAAATGCAAACCGCCAGACAGCGCACGGTACGCCCGTAGCACCCTGCCACGTGTCCCGGCGGGACAGCGCGCATGGCTGCAGCAGCCTGTCCCTGACAGCTCAGGGGTCGGCGCGATCCCAGGAGCCATTAAGGCGCACTACCGGACCGCAGAGCCACCCGACCATGTTGGCATCAGACCAGGAGAATTTGTGGCGCGAGGTTCGTCTCCGCTCCGACTTCGACTCCGCCGCCAAGGGAGCCGCCATCGCGGGTGGCCCGGGCAGCCAGGCGGCCCCGCCGACATGGGCACGACTTCGACTTCGACCTTGATTTCGACCTCGATTTCGACGTCGACTTGGACATCGACCTCAACTCCGACGGCAACCTCGACCCCACCACTGTAGGGCCCTGCGGTCGAGGATGGCTTCGCTAACCCGCCCAGCGCTATACGCTCGCGGCACGGCGAACACTACACCAAGCAAAAAGGCTCCGCTGAACGTTGGGGAAGTTCACAGGCCGCAGGGACGGAGGGGGCCAAAGGGCTCGGCAACATGGCTTCGGCCCGTGAAGCCCTTCACCAGGAGAGGCTCCTGTTGTAGGGATGGCCCCCACCTAAACTCAGCAGGCCTGTTAGGAGATTGTAAGGCCCGAAATGGGACATGTATAATGACGGAAGTGCCCCTGAGGGGGATGTTCAGTGTCATAGTCTACAGCCGCCGGAACAGGGTTTAGCCTCTCCGGGTATATGGCAGTTAAATCCTTTAGGGATTCTAATCCAGTTAAAACCGAATCCATTAGGGATTCTATTTCCGTTTAAGAAGCAGCGTCTGGATACAAGTCCAGTCCGGACTCCTTGTAATCCATCAGTTATATATATAGCTTGACATCCAATGTTGGGAGGGCAAGCAAGAAATAATAAAGAGTCTATTAGTTACCTCCTCCCCTGTTCCCGGTTCCCTGCTGGCGGCGCACAATACGGAAGGTCGGGGCCGCCGCCAGGCCCGAGCTCTTCCGGCGGCAAGCCACGATTACGCCCTGCGCTCTAGGGGTCGTGACAACTTGGTATCAGGGATGCCCAGCTCGGATTCTGGGGATGACGCCTCATCCGTGAGCGCCATGTTCAAGGCACTGCAGGCGCAGCTGGCGGAGATGCAAGATAAGATTTCCGATCTGACGCGCCAGAGCATCACCACCCACACCAAGCTGGCGGAACTTGAATCGGAGAGGGTTTCCTCTTTCGGGGCCCCAGGATTACTTCCAACTCCTTCCGCGGCCGCCTCCGCCACGCCAAACATCGCCACCACCGCCGATCCATCTTTTCCCTTCACCACCAGCCACACAGCCCTGATGACATCCATGTCCGGCTATCCGGCTTCATCTACCGCCACTCATCCTGCAATCCCGCCGACCACTACCAACGCCATGTTCCGCCTGCCGCCACCCATACCGCAATTTCTTCACCAATCGCCAACGATGCCGCATATTCCCATGGGTCCGCGCCAGCACCTGCCGCCCAACTCATATTCCAACGCACCAAGATATCACAGGCTGGAGTTTCCCACTTATGACGGCGCCGATGACCCCCTTTCTTGGTTAAACAGGTGTGACCAGTTCTTTCGAGGACAGCGCACAGAGGAAGCTGACAAGGTCTGGCTCGCTGCGTACCACCTCACTGGAATCGCTCAACAATAGTATTTCCAATTAGAGCGAGACGAGGGACAGCCGAATTGGGACCAATTTAAAGAACTCTGCCACATGAGGTTTGGACCACCAACCCGCAACAATCCCTTAGGGGAACTGACTCGCCTCCGGCAGACGGGATCGGTCAGCGAGTATCAAACCAGTTTCTTGGCCTTACTTTGTCGAGCAGATCGTCTACTACCTCTGCAGCAGGTTCAAATCTTCACTGCAGGATTGGTTGAGCCAATTCGAACCGATGTTGAACTTCAGCAACCAGCTAGCCTCCAGGTGGCAATGAGCCTCGCCCGTGCATACGAGCGGCGTGCGCACCTCCCAGTCAGCGCTGCCACCACATCTTCAGCACCGCGTCCCTGGCGGCCACAGCAACGACCCCTTTCTACACCGACTCCGGGCCCAGGACACCCGCAGGACGCACCGCCAGTGACTGCAGCCTCAGGAGGAAGACCATCAAAGCCGTTCCGTCGACTCACTCCGACAGAACTAGCCGATCGCCGCTCCAGAGGTCTCTGTTACAACTGCGATGAGAAATTTCTACCAGGACACCGTTGCAAGCAACCTTTTCTGACCTACATTGACATGAATGAGGATGGCGACGGAGCCGTGGATCAGCCGGGACTACATGCCATTGAAACCGAAGAAATCTCACCTGAGATATCCCTCCATGCAGTCACGGGAGCATCCAATGGGGGCACCATGCACTTGGCAATTACTATTGGTCCTCATTCTTTCGTCGCCCTTGTCGACTCGGGCTCAACACACAACTTTTTGAGTGAGCGGGCTGTCACATTGGCCGCACTGCACTTGCTTCCCCGACAAGGCCTCAATGTCAAAATAGCAAATGGGGACCATCTGGCCTGCACAGGATTCTGCAGTGCTCTTCCGATCCTAGTGAATCAGACCCCATTTACTATCCAGGCATATGGCATCCCTTTGGGTGGTTTTGACATCGTCTTGGGAGTTCAATGGTTGAAGACTTTGGGCCCCATTCTCTGGGATTTCGACGACCTCACCATGATGTTTTGGTTGGAAGGTCGCAGGGTGCAATGGCAGGGACTGTCCGCTGCTCCAACAATACATACTATCGCCCAGTCCGACCAGGCCTCCCTGCAGCCCTTACTGGACGACTTCGCCGACCTCTTTTCAGAACCACAGGGACTGCCCCCAGCCCGGCCTCAAGACCATCAGATCACGCTCCGTCCGGGTGCAGTACCAGTATCAGTACGGCCTTATCGGTACCCACACCATCAGAAAGACGAACTGGAACGACAATGCAAGTCCATGCTCCACCAAGGTTTGATTCGGCATAGCCACTCCAGTTTTTCATCTCCAGTCCTTTTGGTCAAAAAACACGACGGGACTTGGCGATTCTGTGTGGATTATCGGGCCCTCAACGAGATAACAATCAAAGATAAATTTCCGATCCCGGTGGTCGATGAGTTATTGGATGAACTTCGGGGAGCTCGCTTCTTTACTAAACTTGATCTTCGGTCGGGCTATCACCAAGTCCGCATGCATCCAGATGATGTTTTCAAGACAGCCTTCCGCACTCATGAGGGACTTTTTGAGTTTGTGGTTATGCCATTTGGATTGACCAATGCACCGGCCACATTTCAAGCCTTAATGCAGGCGGTTCTTCGCCCCTATTTGCGCCTCTTCGTCCTTGTGTTTTTTGATGACATATTGATCTACAGTTCTTCCTGGACCGAGCATTTGCAACACCTCCGCATGGTTCTCGTGCTTCTACGTCAACATACTTTGTTTCTCAAGAAGTCTAAATGCTCCTTTGGATTATCTTCGGTCGCATATTTGGGCCATGTTATCTCCAACGGCCAAGTAGCTATGGATCCATCCAAAGTGCAAGCAATCTCGGAATGGCCACAACCCAAAACAATCAAAGCTTTACGTGGCTTTCTAGGTCTTGCTGGCTACTATCGCAAATTCATACAAGACTTCGGTAAGATTGCGGCTCCATTAACAAATTTACTTAAGAAGGAGGCATTTGGATGGTCCCCAACCGCTCAACACGCTTTCGAGGGACTTAAGGCAGCCTTATCTGCAGCTCCAGTGTTGCATATGCCCGATTTCAGTCAACGATTCGTTGTCGAGTGTGATGCTTCCGGGTCAGGCATCGGTGCTGTGCTGCACCAAGGCCAAGGTCCCATCGCATTCTTCAGTCGACCGGTGGTACCTCGCCATTCCAAGCTTCCCGCGTATGAACGCGAATTAATTGGCTTGGTTCAAGCCGTTCGTCATTGGAGACCGTATCTCTGGGGCCGCGAATTTCTTATCCGCACGGACCACTACAGTTTGAAGTTCTTACTGGATCAGCGGCTTTCCACCATTCCCCAACACCATTGGGTAAGCAAGCTCTTTGGTTACGACTTTTCAATTGAATTTCGGCCGGGACACCTCAACGCAGTCGCAGATGCCCTTTCCCGGCGTGATTTCCCTCCATCCAGCCTGCTGGCCATTTCATCACCAGCCCTTTCACTTTTTCCGGAACTGCGCAATGAAGTTCTGCAAACTCCGGCTCTCCAGGAACTTCAGACCGACATCCTTTCCGGAAAATTGACAGCACCATGGTCGGTCCAGGACGGGCTCATATTACACTCAGGCCGGGTCTATGTCCCCCCGTCCTCACCTTCATTGCAGCAGATCCTTATGTCCGCCCATGCAGCACATGAAGGCATTCAAAAAACTCTGTGTCGCTTGCGCCAGGATTTTTACGTACCAGGCGCTAAACGCATTGTTCAAGACTTTGTCCGCACTTGCCAGGTTTGCCAACGCAACAAGATTGAACAATTACAGCCCGCGGGCCTCCTTCAACCACTCGACGTGCCATCACAACCATGGTCCGACATTGCAATGGATTTCATCGAGGGACTTCCGCGTGTACATGGGAAATCGGTCATCCTGTCGGTCATCGATCGCTTCTCCAAGTACGCTCATTTTATTCCTTTGGCTCATCCATATTCCGCTACAACGGTGGCCCGTGTCTTCTTTGATGAGATCGTCCGCCTCCATGGGATTCCCACATCCATTGTCAGTGACCGTGATCGAGTCTTCACCAGCAACTTTTGGCAAGATTTGTTTCGTTTGGCCGACATTCGCCTCCACCGTAGTACGGCATACCATCCACAATCCGATGGCCAGACCGAAGCTGTTAACAAGGTCATCGCCATGTATTTACGCTGCTTAATTGGAGATCGACCTCGTCAATGGATGGACTGCCTTCCGTGGGCTGAATATTGCTACAACACATCCTTTCACACGGCCCTTCGCGCGACACCATTCAAGGTCGTCTATGGCAGGGACCCTCCATCCTTGCGCACGTATGAAAAGGGTGAGGCCATCGTTCAGGCTGTGGAAGCCTCTTTGTTAGCTCGTGATCAGCTCCTTCACGACATCCGTGACCGCCTCCTTCAAGCCCAAGCATATGCTAAGAAATATTATGATCAGAATCACCGTGATGTTTCTTTTGACGTGGGCGACTTGGTTTGGCTCCGCCTTCTTCATCGGCCGGCTGCTTCCCTTGGCATTTCTTCAGCTAGCAAGCTTGGACCAAAATATTTTGGCCCCTACAAGATCCTTGAGAAGATTGGCTCGGTTGCCTACCGCTTGGAGCTTCCGTCATGTGCTAAACTCCATGACGTCTTTCATGTTGGCGTGCTCAAAAAATTTCAAGGAGCTCCACCATCGACGCCACCGCCATTGCCACAACTTCACCACGGCCGGGTGCTGCCAACCCCACTGCGCGTCCTCAAATCAGCACGGCGCCAAGGACAGCAGCAACTCTTAGTTCAATGGGCTGGAACTGCTTTGTCAGAAGCTTCCTGGACACCATTGGCTCAGTTTCAGGCATCCTACCCAGAATTTCAGCTCGAGGACGAGCTGCTTCGCGAGGAGGGGAGAAATGTCATAGTCTACAGCCGCCGGAACAGGGTTTAGCCTCTCCGGGTATATGGCAGTTAAATCCTTTAGGGATTCTAATCCAGTTAAAACCGAATCCATTAGGGATTCTATTTCCGTTTAAGAAGCAGCGTCTGGATACAAGTCCAGTCCGGACTCCTTGTAATCCATCAGTTATATATATAGCTTGACATCCAATGTTGGGAGGGCAAGCAAGAAATAATAAAGAGTCTATTAGTTACCTCCTCCCCTGTTCCCGGTTCCCTGCTGGCGGCGCACAATACGGAAGGTCGGGGCCGCCGCCAGGCCCGAGCTCTTCCGGCGGCAAGCCACGATTACGCCCTGCGCTCTAGGGGTCGTGACATTCAGATATAAGGGTATTACTATAAAAACACTTCCCATGTGGATATATATACGGTACAGGCCATGGGGGAAACTCTAAGCCATTGCTCACCTAACTCTCCACTACCATACTCTCTCTCTCTGTTTGGTCTGTAGCCACAACAAGCACTTTCATGCAAAACTATTTGAAAATTAATATTTCAGATGCTTGGTTATGACCTCAACAATGTGATGCAACCTTCAGCATAATTCGAGTTTTCCTCACCCCCCCCCCCCCCCCCCCAAATAGTAAAAATGGAAAACAAAACAAAACCAATTTGCCCAAAAGAACTTGAAGGTGAAAGATAAGGAACACAAGAACTTTAGTTTTCTTGATTTTAAAAACCATATTAAAGCAAGAAAAAATTGAGTAGCTTCCGAGGCCTTGCATGGGGGCTGGAATTTTGAAGCTTCACATTCCCAAGTATCTTTGAGGTGAAGCCAACAGAATTGAATACATGAACTAAATAATACATCAGCTAGAGAGCATTACCTGCACTGGCCAATGATGACATGGTCTCCTTCCTTGACACGGAAGCATGGAGAAATGTGAGCTGGAATGTTGGAGTGCCTCTTCTCATACCTGAAAGTTGAAAAGGTTCACTCTCTAAATCAGATGCTATCGCAGGAAAAGAAGCATGACCTTATAGTCCTCAAATGCTTTACTTACCTCTGATACTTCTTCACAAAGTGGAGGTAGTTCCTGCGGACGATGATAGTCCTATTCATCTTGGCGCTGTGGCATGTTCCAGCAATAATTCTGCCTCTGATAGAAACAGTTCCAGTGAATGGGCACTTCTTGTCAATGTAGGTCCCTGAAATGAATAAGTTGACAATTTGGTTGCATTACACCTGAAATGGACTAAGTTAACAATTTCAGTACATTCTTATAAGAAATAGTAGCATATCTCCTAAATGCACCATTCAGGTAATTACATAAAATTTGCAACATACATTGCCAAATAAATATCCCATCCTAGCAAAAAGAAAGGTTTTGGATAAGCATTTTTCTTCATGTGTGCATGCCCGCCTTACAGGACAGACAAATTGCTAACTGGTCAGGAATAATGTCTACTTTATCAAGATTTTATCTAACAAGAAAATAGCTAACAAGTCAATACTGCCGAGTAACACAACTTTGAGCAGGCAACATAAGCACTTCAAAGATTCCTTGGAATCAGAAACTCATCTGACTAGTCATAAAGAGGCAGCTAGTTTCAGATCAGGCAACGACAGTTCATGATGTGGGGGTATAACGGAAACAGGATTAAGGATGTGAGAATAGAATGACCAATTGTCTAAATTTTACCTTCAATCTAGATGTATAAAAAGGTACATGTCTAAAAACTAAATCATATATGGCAAACTAGAAAGGTGCATGAATTGCATAGTTATAGGCAACACGTTATTTGTACCTTCAATCGCTTCCCTGGGGGTCTTGAAGCCAAGGCCAATATTCTTCCAGAAGCGGTTACCACCCTTTCCAGGCTTATTCCCCTTGCCAGATTTCTTTGGGCTGAAATCGAACAGATTTTTTTTTTGTTAAAGATACACATTGCTGTATTTTAAAGAACAGCATGCATAAGGGGTAGAAGCGGAGCCCTCACCAGAGGAAGACCTTTGGCTGCTTCAAGAAAGCCTTCTCGGTCTGCACAAAGGAGAGAATGCCATACATAAAAACTAGGAAACCACTGTCCAACTGTTACATTCTGTAAGGCTGAACGGCATGCCAAAAGGAACACTCGAGGGCTAAATTTCTACGCACCACATGTATAGCAGTAAATGTCATACACAAGTCTACTGTGTTAAGGCCGAAACAAAGGCACGTACTTCATGGATACACACATCAAGATGACCAATGAAAAATGCTACAGGCATCTAGTTATCAAGGCATTGGCACAGACCTACCTCCATCACTTTGACGCATTGCAAGAAAAAAATTGCAAGCCTCGCAGTACAAAACTCTGGCGACAAAAACAGCAATGCCTTATTTGCAAACTTTACTTTGTACTGTGCAGATTACTTCACACATCTAGAGAATATCTTGCGACCATTCCCACCCCCAAACCACGAAAAATGATCAAATTTTGGCCAATGCACATTGAGATGACCGAGAAACCTTATCACAAAATACACAGTAAAACAATAAAAAATAGAGCAACTCGCCAACCCCTACTTGATTTGGTGTGTCTCGAGTTCCGAACTACTCGCTTATCACCACCCCATCCCAAACCACATAACCTCATAAATTCTAAACTGAACCAAGGCAAACTACGAAAATCTACCAAATTTTGCGCCCATTTCCTATCTCCCTCCACGCGAGACGGCCATAGATCTAAGACTCTATACCAAAAGATCCAAAATTCACATCGGACAACGCATCAACGCGAGTACGATCCTAGACTACACCGGATCAGACCAGGAGATTCGCCAATTTAACAACTGGTCCTAATCGGGCGAGAGAGAGGAGGCAAAACAGAGCTCGATGGGAAGAGCGCGAGCGGGCGCTACCTGCTCCGCCATGGCTGGGAGGTGTCTGGTGGCGAGGGTTGCGGGCGGCGGCGGCGAGCGGTTCTGCGGAGGGGCGGCGGCGGCGGCTGCTCAAACCAGACAAACCCTAACGCGGAAGGTGCGATGATCATATAGGGATGGGGAGGGTTTTGGAGTTTGGTGTGTAATTGTGCAGGTAGGCCCCTACAGTCCTGAAATTTGTGTTTTCGATCTTCTAATTTTAGAGGATTATCTTGAATAATGTCACTACGTAACCAGGTTCCTCTACGGTGGATATTTTTTAAACTATGATTTATAATTTTTAACTATAGCTTATTAGACATCACCGTCGTTAGGTCATCCACTCATTTCCGCACCCACCAACGTCCTCATTCGATGATCGGGCCTGATCTTTTTTGCTGCAACTTGTGACTTTCGGCTGCGGTTTTTGACTTTTGAGCTGTTTGTACGACAGATTATAGAGTAACAGAAACTCACATATGGTTTTTGCCGATATAAATGAAGTCAGTAAAGTATGTACGACAATTAACTAATAGACTCAATCTTAAAAAAATACTCCGTTTAAAAGTTAGTTACTATAGAAAAACCGAAAAGTAGCTTTTAGAAGCTGAAAAGAACAAGGCCGACGCCCTCACACACCACTGATTTCTTCGTTTCTCCGTCGCTGTGACGCCCTCACACACCACTGATTTCTTCGTTTCTCCGTCGCTGTGATCCTCCTCCAATGATGCCCTTGCACACCGCTGATTTCTCCGTCTTCTCCATCCCCGTCATCGCCTAATATTCAGGAGAAAATCGTGTGTGTGATCATTGATACATAGGAAGTCTCGAAGAAAATAAAAGAACAACCCAATGTGCTTAGTTCTGTAGAATCTTACATATGGGCTCCATGTATGTATGTGAGAGAGAGAGAGAGAGAGAGAGAGAGCCCAACACTGCACGAGGAGCAAACCAACTCGGGCCCTATCCGTGGCATGTTCAGCCCAACTGATGCTAAAAGAAAGTGTGTGTATATGATGTCCAGCCAGTGATGCATAGTCACAACTCACAACTATGACCAATATCTATTGCAAACTGGATATGAAGAGGTTCGTCTCCAAAAAAACTGGATATGAAGATGTTCATCTCCAAAAGCAATCCGCACGTCATGGGTACGTATTAGACCAAATCGCTTCGGATTGGCACGGAAAATAGCCTATTTTGAATGTAGGGTTGTATTCCTAAAGCAATCCGCACGTCAGTTACCAGTGTACCAGTGCATGCGTGGCGATCCATGGCATGCTTCTTTTCCAGCCTAGTCGAAGTCCGAAACGGAAGGAAAACGCAGAGCAGGTCGCAGAAGCGTGCGTGCCTTCGTGCTTGCTCACTGTGGGTGCATGGGGGCTCTTACCGCACGACATATTCTTTTTTTTACTTATAGTTTATAATTTATCTCGAATAAACAAATAAGATGTCTTTTCCATCATCGTTATAAAACAGTTTATTAGAATAGCCTTACAGAAGTAACTTATTGGCTTTTGATTTATTCGTACGAACACTCATACTAGAACCAAAAACTATAAACTGCAGCTATAAGTCATAAACCCTAACCAAAAGAACATAGTCCGTGATGTTCTTAACTTGTGTGGCATGTCAATAGGTGGTAATGCTGTCATGCAGGGGCGCATGTATGTTCTCCAATGTGGGGGCATGTACCACCGCACCAATTTTAATTTTTGTTACTTAGAGTCTAAGTTTATACAATGTGTGTCTTGATATATCAAAAAACTAGTGCCCCATATATTAAGAACTATATCTATCTAAAAGAAAGAAGACTTAAATGCGTTGACAAAACACAGTATGTTGACAAAGTAAAACACTTCAAAAAAATAGTGTAATAGTAGGTTTTCAGATTTATCCTAGATCATTCATTAATAGTAGGTTTTTTGTTTTGATATATTGTATAACAAATAGTTATTTATCATTGAATTTTGTTATGAAGTTAGTTGATGTTAGAAATTTTAGAATGCATTACTTGGTATGTTTTTTTAGTTTCGGCTTATGGTTTATAGTTGTGGCATATGGTTTTTGAGCTGTTCGTGAAAAAGAGTATGGAGTAACAAAAACTAGTGTGTTGTTTTGGCCAATATAAATGAAGTCGCTACAATGTGTACTATAATTAATTTGTAGACTCTGTTTTGAAAAGATACTTCATTTGAAAGTTAATTACCATAGGATAGCCGAAAAGGGGCTTTTATAATCTGAAAAAAAGAGAGCCGGTATCTATTACATTATTGATGAATGTGTTGATAAGTATATATATGAAGCATGAGGCTTTGCGTTATTTTTATTCTAGATCTGACACTACATGTGGACACAGCCAAACTATGACTTATGCAGCTTTTGCTAAGACCTTGCATTCCGAGCTTCCATCGGCCTTGTTTTTTAAAAGCCACCGAAAACTTTAGAAGACAGGGAGATGCTTTAATGCACCAAGTGCATAGTGAATTGCACTTATATTGATACATATTCAAAAGTTGATTATATCTACTTACCTCTTAAATGCATTAAGATTGTTGCAACCTACAATAGAAAGGGAAAGTATTGAATCACTCCTCTCGTTTAAATGGTGTTGCAGCTTGTGCTGTCCTTTTCAGCGAGGCAGAAACCAGCTTTGTACATTAGCTCCATTGTGTAGCATAATGTTGGCAGTAATTAGTAGATCGCCAAGCCAGGCAAGCCGTTCATCAACTAATTGAATTTCACGTGAACAAACTCGATTCTACGGAATTTGAGAAAATTCTCGTGTTTCAATCGGAGTCTATGAGGAGTGCAAGTGGCAGAAAAAACCTCATACTTTAGAGGGTAGCCTCATCTATGTTTCCGTCAAATGACGAAAACACAACTTCGGATGTGGGAAATTTTTTTTTCAGATTCTTACGAGAATTAAACTGCTTTATGTGAATTTACTGCATTCCAGATGGAACCTTAACTGAACTGAAATCTGTCCATATGCTGAGTCACTGGAGACTGGAATGTTGCCATGAAGGAAAAAAAGTGCAGATGATATGGAAAAGTGAACTACCACATCATTGTCAAGAGTCTATTCAAAGCTTGTAGATGGCCACGCCCGTGGACAAGCTCACAAGCAAGGGCCAGCTTTAGCATTATCCTTGCATGTACAGGAACCCTTATGCCTCCAATAATGCAGCTTGCTCAACCCAAGCTTGTGCCAAAAAGGCATCAGCATGGGCCATCTTGGCAATATATATAGGGGGATTCTACTTATGTGGATATAGGATCTCAATTTTCAAGTTATCAAGTGTCTCCAAAAGTGCAAAAGGGTGTTTTTTTTTTGTCCTGAAAATATTGAGCTTGAGATAGGTTATAGCTGTGGGTCTAGCTTCCCAAATCCTTAACCCAACAATTTCTTTGGATGAAAATAAACTTCTCAATTTACTCGTTTAGTGCCTTCAAATTGCTTATTTTTCAGTCTACAGTGGTAGAAACGGCACAAATACATGAGCTAGTCAATTGGAAATCAACGTTCACGGTTTCCAAAAAAATTGAAAATCAACGTTGGAGATGAATGTTGGTGCAAATTCTAGCCATCTTGGAGCGCCCAAAAAAAATCTCATTTCACGGAAATTGGATGGCTCATAGACCCAAGCATATGCTCAATTCTGTTTGAACTGATGAGGAAGAATTAATCCCTGAATCCCGATCCAATTATTGTACATATATCATTCATCAACTTATACTAGCACACACAGAGGTGCGGGATGACAACATGCATGTTCAGTGGCTACAAAATGGACGTTGCATTCAAGCACATGTTTGGATGGATTTGTGTCGGCGATCCCTTCAAGGATCACTCAAGTCTGAACTCTCAGACCAACTAGGATTGGGTAGATCCTCCTACTACTGTTACCAATAGTACATGAACAAGTAGTACCAGTACCACTGTACCACCATGAAGATATTTACCCATAAAAAATAGTTTTTCAATACTAGTACCACCATGAATAGCTAGTAGTATAGTACCGCCATGAAGATATTTATCCACGCATGAATTTATGGATTATTATATACACAACAAATATTTGTTTGGAACATCTGAATTTCAAGTGAAACAAATTAATTTTTATAGAACCTATACAAATTCCTGCATCAATATTCGGAACTAGGCCTTTGCGAATTTGGGGTATAGTATATCATCTCTCTTTTCCAACTAGATTTGGGCTAATTCCATGAGCCTTCTCGGATTGGGGCCTCCTTATTTGACGGTTCATGTCTCATATCCACAGCTTTTTTTGTTTCTCAACTAGGCATATGGGAAAAGCCTCTCGTGCATGATGCCAAGCTTATGGAAGTACAGTACTGTTACAATCTTATGACATGACCAAAGACAATAGGAAAAGGTCCTAAACAGTACGTGCACAATTTGGCACAGTCCTGATTGATTATTATCATGCATGCATATCACCACACAAATCCAATCAGCTTCAGATGTTGACCGAAGCATCTGCAATGTCAGTGCCACGGAGATTTTATTTGATTTTATGCATAGCTAGCTACTGTTCAGTAAGACCACTAGATTTTTCTTAGTAGGACCCTTCCCTACTGTTTCATTCATAAAAGAAAAGAAAGGATGTGCCACATTATCATTTTAGTGTGATTGTTATTCAAGGGTAAAAGTTTGCAAAAGCTTGTTTTGCTCGTTAGGGGCATGTACAATATACATTAGTCTTAAGTGGTGGTTTGAGGAAAGGGTGTGCCATTTAGATACCCATGTTCTCATGTTAATATCCTTTCCAATGTAGGGGCATAGGCATATCTCAGATAAGGTAGACTTTAGATCGAGATATGAAAAAATATTTAGTATACAATTCAGTTTAGCTTAGATAATATTTTTATAGTCTAGTTCAGATAACCTAAATTATTTCACCACTGAGACTGGAGCGTAACTAAATATTGGCTCCGCCAGTCTTCCAATACGTGGTTTGATTAGGTTACGATTACATCTGTATTTCGGTCCTTCAAATTTTTTATTCCAGCCCTTTGATTATATTTTCCTAGTCCAGATTCAACCGGATCCCCTCTGTCCGTGCTCGTCCTCGTCGCCGTTCGCCGGATCCGAAGAGCCCTGTAACGCCCCCGTTTCCAGGGGCGCGTACGGACACGGCACCCCGCAACTATTCACGCATGAACAGTTATGGAGTGTCGCGCAAGAGTATACCATCGCATGCCTACAACAAAAGTTCAGCATATACTTCACATACGGATTAACATCCATTTTCAACAGCGGGGCGTGCAAGCCCAAAGTATAATTACATTACAGAAGCTCCAAGATCCGCTTGAGCGCGGCCAAGACCTAAAGCCACGGATCCTCGTCGAAGAAGCGACCTTCCGGGACTTCCTCAACGGGGAGGCAAACACCTTCGTCTTGATCCTCTAAAGAAGGGCAAAAGCAAGCCGTGAGCCAATCAACCGGCTCAGCAAGTCCCAAAGGGACCCTAACTTATTACATGCACGGAACATCAAAGGAAGGGAGTATACTTGGTTTATTAATTTGGGTGGATGCAGTTTTATTTGCAATCATTATATAAAAGGGACCCAAAACTACTTCTCAAGATCTCAGGGGTTTTCACAAAGAATTCTTTAACCAACTAGTCAAGTTCAAACATGTACAAAACTACTTAAGCTTTGCTGCTGGAATCACCCAAGTGACACAGCTCCAATAACCGGGAGCACGGCGTATTCGAATACCATTTATTAGACTCTGCAGAGTTTGCTCAGCTTTACCCACACGATCCCTTAACTCCCGCGACAGAGTTAAGAAAGCCAGGTCGTTTCACTGCTCAACTCTTTATATAGGCTCTACCCGGTAGAATTCACTCGGGTCTGGCTCGCACACACGCACACACACACACACAAGAGAAAAACGGTGCCGCTTCGAGTGAACTCTACCGTTGTTAGGCACCCATAGCGCGGCTCACCTAACCTCACTGCTAAACCTCCTGTAGAGTTTCAATCGAGTTGAGCAGCTACTAGACAAGTGTTGACAAGTCAACTCCTGTGGTTGAGCGAGTACTGTGACATTTGCTCAGCGTAAGGGTTTCAGTCCTTATATTTTCACATGGTCCACAACCTCGCCAGGCTCGCGACCCAACCTAAGGTAAGCGGTGGGCGTAGACCGTCCCGCGATTTCCCACTCACCCTTACCCTTCTCCAAACCCTAGGGTAACGAGTTGGGCGAAGACCGTCTCGCGATTTCCCAACCCTTACCCTACCTCGTGCACGCCGGCACTCTCCGCTCTAAGATACGGTGTCCCATACCACCCTACCTTAGAGTCGGGTTTTCCAAATTCTATTGGCCCACAACCACAACCTTATCAGTGTAAGACTTTGCATGATAATAATATCCTACGATTATCTAGGTTAATAGATAATTAATTCTAGGGTTTCAATGGCATGGCTACAAATTAAACATGGCATTTAGCGGTGGTAGGACTAACTATATCACAAGTCATTCTAAACATTTTATTTTATTTTCGAACTAATATTTCAGAACTAGCTCAATGCAAATAACATATTAACATATTTAAACATTATGGGATACAACATGATCAAAGGATTTAGGACTTGCCGTTGATTTGGATGATCTCGACTAGCTCGAACGAAGAAGCTCCTGGATCCTGCGACTGCACTTGAGCTTCCGGGAATCTCCGACACTAGCGCAAACACATAAAATAAATTAAATCCAGCTTGAGACTAATCAAGCGAGGGAAAATAAACTATTTAAAAAGGAGTAAAATGCATAAACCCTTCAAATGAAATTTTAGGAATTTATCTGGGATGAATCTGGAGAAATGGAGGTCAAAAATGGGTCAAGAATATTATTTGGAGCAAAGTGGTGAAATTTGGGAATTTTTGAGATTTTCTGTGATTTTCTAGGATTTATTTGGATTTTTCTGGATTTTGGAAATTGGAAAAATCACTGAAAATTGGAATGAACAGTACTAGGCCGGCCCAAAGCAACAGTGCGGCCTGGCACTGTGCGGCCCGCGCGGCCGAAGGCCAGCGCGGCCCACGGCGGCGACGCGCGGCGGCCCGCGGGCGCGCGCGCTCGGGCGAGGAGCAGGCCGCTCGGCCCACTCTCACGCGCCTCCGCGGTTTCGATGGGCGACACGCGGCGTGGCAGACGGGCCGGATGGCGAGCGGGTGGATGGACGCGATGCGATAGCGGGGAGATCGGACGGTGGAGATAAAAGAGAGGTGGCGAACCGGTACGAGCGATCGGACGCACGGGAGGCGGTGAGATCAAGTGGATCGGACGGTGGTGGGAGGGCCACGTCGCGGCGAGGGGAGTCGTCTTCCTCCTCTCGCTGCTACAGTGCTCCCGGGCGGTGGCTACGGTGGCGATGGCGAACCGGGCGTTAGGGAGTTCGCCGGCGGCAACGGAAGGTGCCAAAGGGGAGAGCTCACTATGGTGAGTCCATTTTGGGGCATTGGAGGGTGAGGGAGCCCACGGAGAGAGCGGGAGGCAGATGGGGGAGGTTTCGGCTCTCCGGCGGTGGAGGGGTCACCGGAGCCGGTAGGGGTCGAATCGGCGGTGGTTTCACGGTCTCGGAGACTCGAGGCTCACATTAGTGGCGGCGGGGTTAGCTGGGGAGCGTCGAGGAGGGCTGGCCACGGGCGCACGATAGGGGCGGCGGTGAGCTTCGGCGGCGGCGCTCCACAGGGCTCCACCTGGCCAAACAAGGGTACCAAAGAGGTTAGGAAGTCATGGAGAAGCTCTGGGTGGAATTAATCGGGAAATGGAGGGAGGAGGAGGGAGATCCACTCTGCGGTGTCACCGGCGTAGGGGGCGATGGCGGCGGCGACTGAGGCGACGGGGAATCAATCGGTAGCTTGGGGAGGTGCACGGGAGTAGTGAGGAGCGAATGGGGGTATCGGGGAGGCTTGAGGAGCAAGGGAAGCAAGGGGGCAGGGGATGGGGCTTTTATGCCCCGGGCGGAGCGAGGGAATCCGAGGGAGGGGGAAAGCGGCAATGGCGCCGGGGTCAAGGGAGTGGACAGGGGAGTGGTTGGGGAGTCTCTCCGCGCAGGGGGGGTGACGCCAGGCCCTGCGGCGGCTTAAAGGCGATGCGACAGGAGATGGGAGCAGGCGAGCTCCGGTCACGGGCTATGGCGTCCGCGCGCGGGAGAAGAAGGCGCGGCGACTGCCAGGTGGGGACGGGCGCAGAGAAGGGGCGACGCGTGGCGCGGAGTCTCTGCGGCGGTCGGGACAGCGCGGCGGAGGCGGTGCTGAGGCGGTTCCACCGCGGGCGCGGTCGCAGGCGCGCGTGCGAGGAGAAGGCGGGGAAGGGAGGAAGGCGCCAGCGCGCGAGGGAAGGGCGCGGGGCACTGGGGCGAAGCGAAGGCGGAAAAAGACGGGGCGCCAACGGAGAGGAGAAGCGCCCTGCCGAAAAGGGAAAGCGGAAACGGGAAAGACTTTCCCAAAAAGGAAAGTTTCCGAAAACACTCAAAAATGCAGCAAAAATTCACAAAAAATTTTTAGGGTTGAAATTTTGG
The DNA here is from genome assembly GCA_017311315.1 of Dendrocalamus latiflorus. Classification (NCBI taxonomy): domain Eukaryota; kingdom Viridiplantae; phylum Streptophyta; class Magnoliopsida; order Poales; family Poaceae; genus Dendrocalamus; species Dendrocalamus latiflorus. Next base: position 27,917,089 of record CM029654.1, on the reverse strand, counting down.
GGTTTTTCAACCTACCCCCCTTAAAAGAATCTCGACCCCGAGATTAACTTGGTCCAGGGAGTAAGTTGGGAAAATCTCGCTGCAAGTCTGACTCTTGTTCCCAGGTGGACTCATCCGCTTTGTGATTCTTCCACTGTACTCTGCAAAACCTGACATTCTTGTTTCTGAGCTGCCTTTCTGTCGTCTCAAGTATTTGTAGTGGTTCTTCAGCATATGTGCAGTCATCTTGTAATTCAATATCTGACAATGGCACTTCGTCTGTTGGCTATCGTAGACACTTTCGAAGCTGGGATACGTGGAACACGTTGAGGATTCTGGATAAGTTTGGCGGGGCTGCACTTGATAAGCTACTTCCCCAACTCGTCCAATTTTTCAAATGGTCCCACATATCTTGGTGCTAATTTGTCCTTGACTTGAAATCTCTTGACCATTTTGAATGGTGTGACCTTGATGTAGACGAAGTTTCCAATTTCGAAGTTCAAATCCTTCCTTCGGTTATCTGCATAGTTCTTCTGTCGGTCTTGTGCATTCTTGAGTCTGTCTCTGATGATTCTAACATGTGCTTCTGCGTCTTGAGCAATCTGAGGTCCAATGAGTTGTCGTTCTCCTGCTTCTGTCCAATTCAGTGGGGTCCTGTGTTTTCTGCCATAAAGTGCTTCAAACGGTGCCATTTGGACGTTGGCTTGGTAGCTGTTATTATGTGAGAACTGAGCAAACGGTAGGCAGGTGTTCCATGCTGCACCATATACGATTGCACAAGCTCTTATCATATCTTCTACAATCTGGCGGGTTTTCTCTGTCTGTACATCTGTCTGAGAGTGATACGCTGAACTGAAGTTCAAATTAGTGTCTATAGCTTCATGTAATTCCTCCCAGAACTTGGACGTAAACTGTGCTCCTCTAGCTGACACAATCTTCTTCGGAACTCCATGGAGTATCACAATTCTGGTCAAATACAACTCGGCGAGTTTATTCTTCCCATAGGTTTGCTTGATCGGGAGGAAATGAGCAACCTTGGTCAATCTATCGATAATGACCCAGATAGCATCATATCCCTCACGAGTCTTGGGAAGTCCAGTAATGCAGTCCATTCCCATGCTATCTCATTTCCATTCGGGTATTGGCAAAGGCTGCAACAATCCCGATGGTTTTTGGTGGTCTATTTTGATCTGTTGGCAAACATCTCATTTAGCCACGTATTCTGCCACTTCTTTCTTCATCCTGTTCCACCAATACTACTTCTTCAAGTCTTGGTACATTTTAGTGCTTCCTGGATGGATTGAGAATTGAGATGAATGGGCTTCGGATGGAATCAACTCTTTTAACTCCTTGTCGGGTATACAATAGCGATCACGGAAGGTGATGATTCTATGCTCGTCTATCGCATATCTTGATGAATTTTCTTCTTGAATATCCTTTTTCAGTTTTTGAATCTCTTCATCTTCATCTTGTGCTGCTTTCATCTGATCTGTCAGCAATGGTTGGAGTCCCAACGCTGCCATACTGCCTTGTTCAGTGATCACCCAATTTAGCCGTAGGATGTCTCATTGCAACTCTGGTGGGTACTCTGTCGTGCTGACTTTTCTTGGACGAGTCTTTTGTCTAAGGGTATCGGCCACTACATTTGCTTTGCTCGGTTGATATTGGGGATCAATGTCATAGTCTTCGTTCAACTCTAGCTGTGTGAACAAGTATTTCAAGTTCTTGTGCTCTGAGGACATCTCACAACGATTTCCTAGCAGGTAGTGCCGCCAAATTTTGAATGCATGCACCACAACTGCTAGTTTTAAATTGTGTGTGGGGTAATTCTCTTCATGTGGCTTCAGTCGTCTGGATACATAGGCAACAACTTCCCTGTTTTGCGTCAGCATATATCCCAAACCCTGCTTTGAAGCGTCACAATAGCTTTGAAATTCTTTCTCTGGGTTGGGCAAAATCAACACTGGTGTTGTTGTCAACTTAGTCTTCAACAGCTGAAAACTCGCTTCACAAGCATATGTCCATGTGAATGGCCTGTCTTTCCTCAGTAGTTGAGTGAGTGGACGGGAAATCTTGGAGAATCCTTCTATGAATTGGCGATAATAGCCTGCCAATCCAAGAAAGCTCCTCACTTCTGTCACTGTCTTGGACTGTTTCCGTTCCATAACTGCGACTATCTTTTCTGGGTCAACCCTGACTCTATCTTCCGATATAATGTGACCCAAGAAAGCAACTTATTTCAGTCAAAAGCTGTATCTGTCGAACTTGGCATACAACTGGTGTTCTCTCAATCTGGTCAAAGCTATGTGCAAGTGCCCCTTGTGCTCTTCGTCATTCTTGGAGTAAATCAGAATATTGTCAATGAAGACAATCACAAATCGATCCAATTTGTCCCTATGCACCAGATTCATAAGGTTCATGAAATACGCTGGCGCATTGGTTAAACCAAAGGGCACGACCGTAAACTCAAATAATCCATATCTGGCGATGAAGGTTGTCTTCTCTCGATCTTGCTCTCAGATCTTGAGCTGATGATAACCCGAGCGCAAGTCGATCTTAGAGAATTCTTTGGCACCTTTTGAGTTGATCAAACAAATCATCAATTTTTGGGCAAAGGGTACTTGTTTCTGGTGGTGACAACATTCAGTCTCTGTAATCTACACACATTCTTAGCTCTTCATTCTTCTTCTTCCCTAGTAAGACTGGTGCCGACCAAGGCGAAACAATTGGTCGAATAAACTCTTTCTCTTGCAGTTCACCTAACCGTCTCTTGAGCTCTTTCAATTCACTAGCTGACATTCTGTACTGGTGTTTCGCAATTAGTTTTGTGCCTGAAATCAACTCTATGGCAAGTTCTATTTGTCGGTCAGGGGTCTGTCTGGTAGTTCTTCTGGGAATACATCAGGGTATTCTTGTACTATTGACACTTGATCTGGTGTAACTGCTAGCATGTTGATCATGCGCTTTCTTGCATCCTTCAATACTTCTCTGTTTTTTTGTTTGTTTGTTTGTTTTTTTTCACTTTCTGACCTTCAGGGGTTACCAATGATACTGTTTTGATCTCACAATCTACCTTGCCTTTATTCTTGGCTAGTCAGTTTATGCCCAAATGGCATCTAGCCCTTGCATATCTGGCTGCAGTAAATCTGCTTTAACCTCTGCTGGATTGACTTTGACTCCTTCTCACTTGTACCTGCATATCATCATTGGGTATATGCTACAGGTTCACACTTAGCTGGATTATGCAGTACCAGGGCTACATATATATCTGGGTCTGTTAGGATTAATTTCATTGCAACATAAACTTCTCGTTCCTTATGCTTTACACAGTCAGTCTTCATACACTTTCATAGTCTTGCCACAAGCCTTAGTTAAAGTAATTTACAGACAAACCACTAAGTTCTTCCAACTGGTTTACAAAAGGATAACCAAAAAGGACATCATCCTACTTCTTGGTCTACTTAGCTTACATCTTCTTGACTGTGTGCTTTGCTTCTCTTCTTTTATGTCCTTCCTTCTAGTGGAATCGTTTCCTGCTACTGCTGGTTTTGGACTTGGAGTTTAGCTGCATCTGGTGGCAAACTCCTCCTGGGACACCGATGCCTGTAGTGTCCAATCTCTCCACAATGGAAACATGCATTTGTCTCTCGTATGCAGCCGCTAGTAAGATGCTTGGCACCGCAGATGAGGCACTCGATAGCGAGTGGTGGGGAAGTGGCATACTGCTGAGACTGTCCGGACTGGGTCTTCGGTATCGTCACAAACTGACGGAAGGGTTGGGATCGAAATGAGGGTGATCCCGTGGTCTTGCTCCGTTGAGCATTGTGAGAAGACTGAGACTTATGCGCTGCTTCACGCTTTCTATCATCCTCTGTTCTGGTCCTCTTAGGGTAAGATTCATCTTCTTCCATCGGTGGCAGGCGGGATGATGATGTCTGCCTCTTTGCTTGCTTTCTAGCTTCTTCTGAGGATAAGGACCTCAGCGGGCATTGGTCACGAAAATGCCCATTTTGTCCGCAGTGAAAGCAAACCGTTTGTGCTGGAGGCGAGGGTCTCTTTCGTTTCATAACTTTCACGTAACCTGGTGTTTCTTCTATCTGTAGAGCTCGATCAACCAGGTTCAATAGGCTTGGAAAATTCAGGGTTTGAAGGCGTTGTCTCATATTGGGTTGTAGACCTTTCATAAAGTACTCCATTCTTTTAGCTTCGGTGTTAGTTTCCTCTTGAGCATACTGGGATAGCTGATGAAATTGTTCTAGATACGCTGTGATGGAGTTTTCTCCTTGTTGAAGATTAAGAAAGTTCTGATATTTTCTTGTGATAACTTCAGGAGGAATATAGGCTTTACGAAATCTCTTCACAAAGTCTTCCCATGAAATATCTTTCTCTTTAGGGTGCATCCACTGGATAGCATTCCACCAAGTAATTACGGGCTCGGACAACTGATAGGTGGCGAAAAGAACTTTCTCCTTATTGGTACATCGTATAGTGTCCATTCTTCTCTCAACCTCTTGTAACCAGTTATCTGCATTCAGTGGTTCTGTTGTTGAGGGGAATTTAGGTGGTTGAGTTTGCAGGAATGCTGCAAACTTTAATGCAGTTGCGCTTGATGCTGACACTGACTCTTCGGGTGTCACCTTGACACTAGGTGGTCTGGCTGCTATCTGCTCAAGCAACTGGGTCTGTTGATCTAGCATTCGCAGAATATTTTGCTCTCTCTGATAGCGATTTTGTTCCATCATCGCTATTATGCTGGCAAGTGTGGCTTGATCTGTGGCAGGTGCATCCTGCCTGTTGATCTGATCACTCTGCTGTGTTGGGTCCATCTGCCAATTGGGAACTTGAGATCAGCTTTGCAGCGGCTTTGGAGAATAAGAGTAGATAAGTAAGACATTGAATTTCAAGGTAAGTATAGGGCGAAAAAGGTAAGAACGAGAGCGAAAGGGAACAGGAGAAAGCTTTGAATGCAGGGGGATTACTGATAATTAAGCAAAACAACATACAAGGATAAGGAACATAGATTTACTCTATGCAAGTGGCACACAAACCTCTTAGGGTTCATGATTACACCTGCTTTACATTACAAAAATACTGCTACTACTCAGGGTCAGTCTAGTCTAGCGGACGACGGCTACTCCTCCAGCTGCCGAGAAACGAAATTTTGAAGCTAGACGAGGAGGACAGTAAACATTTTGCCAAAGCAAAACTTATGCAGAAGTAAACTAAGATAGATAAGGTAGCAGCAAGAGAGAAAAGACAGCAATAATACTTATATTTTTCGTAAACCCTTTTTATGGCTTAAATTATGTTTTGCGATAAAATCGCTTCCTAGTTTGCCTTAGGTCTCAACCTACGGTCAAAGAGCCTGCTCTGATACCACTTCTTGTAACGCCCCCGTTTCCAGGGGCGCGTACGGACACGGCACCCCGCAACTATTCACGCATGAACAGTTATGGAGTGTCGCGCAAGAGTATACCATCGCATGCCTACAACAAAAGTTCAGCATATACTTCACATACGGATTAACATCCATTTTCAACAGCGGGGCGTGCAAGCCCAAAGTATAATTACATTACAGAAGCTCCAAGATCCGCTTGAGCGCGGCCAAGACCTAAAGCCACGGATCCTCGTCGAAGAAGCGACCTTCCGGGACTTCCTCAACGGGGAGGCAAACACCTTCGTCTTGATCCTCTAAAGAAGGGCAAAAGCAAGCCGTGAGCCAATCAACCGGCTCAGCAAGTCCCAAAGGGACCCTAACTTATTACATGCACGGAACATCAAAGGAAGGGAGTATACTTGGTTTATTAATTTGGGTGGATGCAGTTTTATTTGCAATCATTATATAAAAGGGACCCAAAACTACTTCTCAAGATCTCAGGGGTTTTCACAAAGAATTCTTTAACCAACTAGTCAAGTTCAAACATGTACAAAACTACTTAAGCTTTGCTGCTGGAATCACCCAAGTGACACAGCTCCAATAACCGGGAGCACGGCGTATTCGAATACCATTTATTAGACTCTGCAGAGTTTGCTCAGCTTTACCCACACGATCCCTTAACTCCCGCGACAGAGTTAAGAAAGCCAGGTCGTTTCACTGCTCAACTCTTTATATAGGCTCTACCCGGTAGAATTCACTCGGGTCTGGCTCGCACACACGCACACACACACACACAAGAGAAAAACGGTGCCGCTTCGAGTGAACTCTACCGTTGTTAGGCACCCATAGCGCGGCTCACCTAACCTCACTGCTAAACCTCCTGTAGAGTTTCAATCGAGTTGAGCAGCTACTAGACAAGTGTTGACAAGTCAACTCCTGTGGTTGAGCGAGTACTGTGACATTTGCTCAGCGTAAGGGTTTCAGTCCTTATATTTTCACATGGTCCACAACCTCGCCAGGCTCGCGACCCAACCTAAGGTAAGCGGTGGGCGTAGACCGTCCCGCGATTTCCCACTCACCCTTACCCTTCTCCAAACCCTAGGGTAACGAGTTGGGCGAAGACCGTCTCGCGATTTCCCAACCCTTACCCTACCTCGTGCACGCCGGCACTCTCCGCTCTAAGATACGGTGTCCCATACCACCCTACCTTAGAGTCGGGTTTTCCAAATTCTATTGGCCCACAACCACAACCTTATCAGTGTAAGACTTTGCATGATAATAATATCCTACGATTATCTAGGTTAATAGATAATTAATTCTAGGGTTTCAATGGCATGGCTACAAATTAAACATGGCATTTAGCGGTGGTAGGACTAACTATATCACAAGTCATTCTAAACATTTTATTTTATTTTCGAACTAATATTTCAGAACTAGCTCAATGCAAATAACATATTAACATATTTAAACATTATGGGATACAACATGATCAAAGGATTTAGGACTTGCCGTTGATTTGGATGATCTCGACTAGCTCGAACGAAGAAGCTCCTGGATCCTGCGACTGCACTTGAGCTTCCGGGAATCTCCGACACTAGCGCAAACACATAAAATAAATTAAATCCAGCTTGAGACTAATCAAGCGAGGGAAAATAAACTATTTAAAAAGGAGTAAAATGCATAAACCCTTCAAATGAAATTTTAGGAATTTATCTGGGATGAATCTGGAGAAATGGAGGTCAAAAATGGGTCAAGAATATTATTTGGAGCAAAGTGGTGAAATTTGGGAATTTTTGAGATTTTCTGTGATTTTCTAGGATTTATTTGGATTTTTCTGGATTTTGGAAATTGGAAAAATCACTGAAAATTGGAATGAACAGTACTAGGCCGGCCCAAAGCAACAGTGCGGCCTGGCACTGTGCGGCCCGCGCGGCCGAAGGCCAGCGCGGCCCACGGCGGCGACGCGCGGCGGCCCGCGGGCGCGCGCGCTCGGGCGAGGAGCAGGCCGCTCGGCCCACTCTCACGCGCCTCCGCGGTTTCGATGGGCGACACGCAGCGTGGCGGACGGGCCGGATGGCGAGCGGGTGGATGGACGCGATGCGATAGCGGGGAGATCGGACGGTGGAGATAAAAGAGAGGTGGCGAACCGGTACGAGCGATCGGACGCACGGGAGGCGGTGAGATCAAGTGGATCGGACGGTGGTGGGAGGGCCACGTCGCGGCGAGGGGAGTCGTCTTCCTCCTCTCGCTGCTACAGTGCTCCCGGGCGGTGGCTACGGTGGCGATGGCGAACCGGGCGTTAGGGAGTTCGCCGGCGGCAACGGAAGGTGCCAAAGGGGAGAGCTCACTATGGTGAGTCCATTTTGGGGCATTGGAGGGTGAGGGAGCCCACGGAGAGAGCGGGAGGCAGATGGGGGAGGTTTCGGCTCTCCGGCGGTGGAGGGGTCACCGGAGCCGGTAGGGGTCGAATCGGCAGTGGTTTCACGGTCTCGGAGACTCGAGGCTCACATTAGTGGCGGCGGGGTTAGCTGGGGAGCGTCGAGGAGGGCTGGCCACGGGCGCACGGTAGGGGCGGCGGTGAGCTTCGGCGGCGGCGCTCCACAGGGCTCCACCTGGCCAAACAAGGGTACCAAAGAGGTTAGGAAGTCATGGAGAAGCTCTGGGTGGAATTACTCGGGAAATGGAGGGAGGAGGAGGGAGATCCACTCTGCGGTGTCACCGGCGTAGGGGGCGATGGCGGCGGCGACTGAGGCGACGGGGAATCAATCGGTAGCTTGGGGAGGTGCACGGGAGTAGTGAGGAGCGAATGGGGGTATCGGGGAGGCTTGAGGAGCAAGGGAAGCAAGGGGGCAGGGGATGGGGCTTTTATGCCCCGGGCGAAGCGAGGGAATCCGAGGGAGGGGGAAAGCGGCAATGGCGCCGGGGTCAAGGGAGTGGACAGGGGAGTGGTTGGGGAGTCTCTCCGCGCAGGGGGGGGGTGACGCCAGGCCCTGCGGCGGCTTAAAGGCGATGCGACAGGAGATGGGAGCAGGCGAGCTCCGGTCACGGGCGATGGCGTCCGCGCGCGGGAGAAGAAGGCGCGGCGACTGCCAGGTAGGGACGGGCGCAGAGAAGGGGCGACGCGTGGCGCGGAGTCTCTGCGGCGGTCGGGACAGCGCGGCGGAGGCGGTGCTGAGGCGGTTCCACCGCGGGTGCGGTCGCAGGCGCGCGTGCGAGGAGAAGGCGGGGAAGGGAGGAAGGCGCCAGCGCGCGAGGGAAGGGCGCGGGGCGCTGGGGCGAAGCGAAGGCGGAAAAAGACGGGGCGCCAACGGAGAGGAGAAGCGCCCTGCCGAAAAGGGAAAGCGGAAACGGGGAAGACTTTCCCAAAAAGGAAAGTTGCGAAAACACTCAAAAATGCAGCAAAAATTCACAAAAAATTTTTAGGGTTGAAATTTTGGGGTTTTTCAAGCCCCTACTCGTCCTCCTCGCTGCTCGCCGGATCCGGTATGTCCGCCGCCAACTCCATTCAGACTGTGTTGCGGCGCCGCGGGAGCTTGTCGCCAGCTCGATGCGCGGCCGCCGGAGCCATGGAGCCGCCGCAGATCACGTCGCACCCCAGCTCGATGCGCCACCGTCGAAGCACGTACGTGGAGCTCGTCACCGACGTGTCCCGAAGCCAACAGCACCGCCCAACGCGTGACTTCGCCCGGCCCTGGCCCACGCGTCAGTGGAGCTACCGCGCCTTCTGCAAGCCACCCGACACGACTGCAAGCTGCCACCTTCCTCCTCCTATCCTCCACGGTGGATCAAATCCGACGAGGGACTCCGACGGCTACCAGCCACGCTGTACCCTTAGCTAGGTAGAAAGTGAAAGAAGCTTTCTTTCATTTTTATTTTAAAAAAATGATTGCTTTCTCGGATGTCGTCATGATGCTTTTGTGAATTCTCTTTCGGACGGTCGCCATTGTTGCAAAAAGGTGAGGATTTAGTGAGGCATAACATGTATGTTACAGATGGATCAAACTCTTTATCAAGAGAATGTAAACAAAAAAACATGGTGTGAGTTCATCGAAATATGCCACTTATAAAAAAAAGTGTCCGTATCGATCAGATTAGTTTGTGAAATAGAACTGTATTCTGAATGATACTGATTAAGCTGATAAAAAAGGAACAAAAAGTATCTTTATTTTAGAGGGACAGTTGGTATTTGAACTAGCAGAGCATCTTCCAAATCTGAAGAAATGATTGATGTATTTTTTCCTTTTAAAATATTTCTTTTGAGAACTACATATTACCCTCCAATTGCAAACTGTGCATGCATACATATATATAGGAAAAGCAAACACATGAATTTCACATAATTTCCGTGAGAATTTTGCGATAAACAGTATCATTCCACATAATTTCTATGAAATTCTAGCGCTGACAATTTTAGCATGCATCACATATATTATTCCAAAACAAGAAGTAAATAAAAATCTCTTCGACAAGAATAAACCGCCCTGTAGTATTAGATGTTACCTGCCTAAGTACTCTCGATGCAAGCAAACACAATTTTGGCCCGGCTGGATTACTTTTAGTACTGCTTGTTAGTTTGGGCTCGAAATCATTGCACAAGAATTGCCTGTTCGTGCTTGGGTTTATCGGTACGTTTAGTTTCCAATTGACAGTGCATACACTTCATGTATACATAAGTATTTTTAGCCAAGCTGAAACTAGACCAACGTCGAGAGTCGCAAACAGCAAAGTCTAAAAACTAGACCAAACAGTCAGTCACCACGTGGTACCTGCGCTGATGGTAGACGTCTCTTGAAATAGTATCTCTCTAAGCATGTAAGTTCCTCTGAATTCCTACTCACTGCCTACCGTGACAGTAACGTCTCAACAGCAAGCAGAAAAAAAATACACTTGCAGTTGCACTGCACTGCACACGTCTCGGTCCCAACTCCCGAGGGAAGAGCCCAGGTGGCCGGAACAGAGAGCCGTACGTTCGCCGGCACGTTTGCGTTTGCCTAACAGAAAGAGGGAATATTATTTTAAGCTGCGGTCATAGAAATTTTTGCCATGGTTAATAATTTTTATTTATATTTTTTAAGATAGTGGTAGATAGTAAAAATATTAATATAGATAATACATATAATTTTAGACTTAAAAAGTTGTTTGAAGAAGTGGATACAACATACTTGAAGACATGCTATTTATTTTATCTTCTACGTAAATGGAAGTCAAAAATAAAAAACACACACACGCCACCAGCGGCCCCAGAGTCGCGTGCTCGGGAAATTGGAATGCCAAGAAAGGAGCGATGAAAGTGGCCGTATAGCTCCTACAACACTTTTCACTTCTTGATGCCATGATGGTACGGGAGAGAGAGGATGACAACATGGTGTCAACATGACCGGAAAGGAGAGAGAAAATGCATCACAACTGCTGCTTAGTTGCGTGTGCATATCCTAATGTTAATGGTGCCCCCTAGCCGATATATATTCGGTATTCCCATGTACTTAGAGCGCGTGTGGTTGGCGTCCTGGACGCGTGGGCCTGGCCAGACCGCAGCCGGGAGCGCGCCGCATCACTGTCTGGTTGCTGTGTGGCTGACTCCTAGGCCCAGGCGAGCTAGGAACCTTCTCGGTTAGACTGAAAATAGTAGTTTATAACTAAAATTATATTGTAATTGATTGAAATTAAACTATAGCTAAAAGTACAATATGAAAAAATAGTAAAAATATTTTAGCTCATCACGAACAACGCAAACGAATACAGGAAAAAAGAACTGGCAAAAAAAGCTAAAAAAACTAAAAGTTCCGAAAAAATGAAATTTATGAATAATGAAAAACAAGTCAGAAATTAGAAACTCAAGCTGAAATGAGTGAGACATAAATCGGTGGACTAGGAGGCTGGCAGGCAGTGGATGTATATTGGTTTCTTCTGCCTATATCTCTGCTTTTATCTATCAGTTTTCAGTATGGGTTTTTAACCAAACACTATTCCTCAAATTTACCTAATCAAATAAAAATTATTACAATATCAAACTACCTTTAGACACTACTTTTTATCATATATGGAGCCCGAGGCACCAACAAAGTAAGCCCTTATTCCACTAGTTTTGATTCTTGGCAGTTCACTTATGTCGGGCTATGTCTAGTCTAGTTTTCACGGTTTGCCCTTGACTTAGGCCATGCCTTAGTTGAGGTGTGTGCTATTTTACGTGTCAGGGAGTGATTTTAACATGTAACCGGAATGCAACATTTGGACGGTTCAGATGCAAAGTCCGTCTGTTAGCACCACGACGAGAGCTTATTAGTACTCCGTTAGATCCTTCGACACATCACCCGGCTTTTCTTAGGCCCCGTTTGGCACGACTCCACATTACAAGTGGAGCTGTTTTTTTTGACTTCACAAGTGGAGCCGGGTGAAGCTACTTTTTTCAGCTCCTTGGGTGGAGCTACTTTTGTCTCAGCAGGTTTTAAAGAACTCCTTGGGTGGAGCTATTTTGTTTTACCCCGTTTGGCACAAAACAGCTCTAAACAGCTCCAAACAGCTCCAAGGAGCTGGTGGTGGAGCTGTACCAAACGGGGCCTTAGGAAACCCTCTTGACTCCTGCAGTGGGCCGCTCCTCAAGAAACGTGACAAACCGGTCGCGACAAACGGCTCCATTCTTTTCGGCATGTCTAGCGTCTTTTGGTTCTGATTTTTTTAGCAACAACTATTTATAAAATATATTATAGTTAAAAGTTATAAAATATAACTTAAAAACTATAGCTTAAAAGAATACGTCCAACACCAATGCTGTGTTGGATCAAGGGGCTCAAAATGGCTTATTTTAAGTAGTTTATGACTAAAATATATTGTAGCTAGCTGAAATTTCACTGTAACTGATGGTGGCTTATTTGGTATAATTAAATTTAAAAAAAATAAAAATAGAAAAGGCAGATTAGTCCATAATAGACAATACAGGAAAAACAAACCGATAAAAAAGCTCAAAAAAATTAAAAAATCAGAAAAAGACAAAATTATTAAATAGTAAAAAATAAATTAAAACCAGAAATCCAAACCTAAACGAGCGAGCCTAAAAACGGCCCCACGCTGGCCAGTTCGTCCGCGACCGCAGGGAGAAAGTGATCCCGCCAGCTAAAGCGGAGCCCAGCGGCAGGCCTAAAGATGGCAATGGGTCTATACCCATTGGGTTTCACCACCCCAAACCCACCTCCATTAAGCAAAAACATCCCCGCTGGAGGACCCAATAACACAGGCGGGTACAACATTTCCCCCAAACCCATACCCGCGCGGGTGAAATAAACCCAGCGGGTGACCCATACCCGAGACATGATATACAAGATTAAGGATCAAATCACCTAAACAACAAGATCACCATTTAAATTAAAGAGTGCATAAGCATACCAATGCATAACCCAATCCAACATAATAGTGCATAATCCAATCCAACATAATAGCGCATAATCCAATCCAACATAATAGTGCATAAACCATTCCAGAAGGGCGCCGAACGGCTTGGAGGGCGGCGGCGGCGGCTTGGAGGGCGCCCGAAGCCCCAAACGGCTTGGAGGCTGTGAAATGGGGAATTGGGGTCTGGCGACTGTCTGGGGAATAGGGTTAGGGTTTTAGTTTACATCTATTGGGCTGGGCCAAATATAATTATTTGTTGTGTGGGCTGGGCTACAAATAGATGGCCCATAAATACTCGGGTATCCATTGGGTAATGGGTATGGATAGTGTCAAGCCATACCCACACCCGCGTACCTATTGGGTCCTATTTTTCTCCATTAGTAGATCCATGGGTAGACATTTTAACCTATATATGTACCCTAATAGAGTAATTACCTATCAGGTTTCGGGTTATGAGTACCCATTGCCATCTTTAGGCAGGCCTGCAAGAATGAGCACACTATGACACACTCGCGCCGTGGCGCGCGCACTCCTATAAGACCAGCGCGCGCGACGCCGCTTCCCTCCCCTCCCACGCGCACGCCCACGCCATGGACGCTTCGCGAGTTCTGCTTCTTCTGTGGGCCGTGTGGCTCGCGCTGCTGCTCCTGCTCGCGCCGACGGAGGCGGGGTGCGACTGCGCCAAAGCGGCGGAGGCCGGGGAGGACGCGCGCGGGGCGCTGCGGCTCAAGTTCGTCGCCATCGCGTCCATCCTGGCGGCGGGAGCGGCGGGGGTGCTGGTGCCGGTGCTCGGCCGGTCCGCCGCCGCGCTGCGGCCCGATGGGGACGTGTTCTTCGCCGTCAAGGCGTTCGCGGCGGGTGTCATCCTCGCCACCGGCATGGTGCACATCCTGCCCGCCGCGTTCGACGCGCTCGCGGCGCCCTGCGGCCGCGGGGGCGCCAGGGGCGGGTTCCCGTACGCCGGGCTCGTGGCCATGTCCGCGGCCATGGTCACCATGATGGTGGATTCGGTGGCCGCGGGGTACTACCAGCGGTCGCACTTCAAGAAGGCGCGCCCCGTCGACGACGCCGCCGACGCGCTCGACGGCAGCGCCGCCGGGGACGAGGAGGGCGGCGCTGAGCACGCGGGCCACCTGCACGTGCACACGCACGCGACGCACGGCCACGCCCATGGACACGTGCACGGGCACGGCGGGCCGGCGGGCCGCGGCTCGCCGGAGGATGCCTCGGTCGCCGAAACGATCCGGCATAGGGTGGTCTCTCAGGTGAGCCCATCAGCAACTGTGAAGCTCAGTCACTTCTTGCATGCCAGAAACAAAATACAGTAAAATTCGATACCTTTTCTGTCGAACACTACATGCTAGTAATTCAAACATTCCAATTTTGATTGAGACTAGATATTATCAGATAAATGATGGTACTAGCTGGTTTAATTTTGACATCAATCAGTTCAAATGTCCCACTTCTTGAACTGAAAGAAACACACACAACAGAGGTGGACACAAGATGGCGTTCATATTCTCTGACATTTAGTTCAAACAACACGAGTAGGCGAATAACTTACTTTTTGAAATTAGGCCACGAGCTCTAGCATTCAATAAAGAGGGGAGTGAGCACTCAGTTGAATATAAGGAATCGAACCAGGGCGGAGGAGGGGAAGAAACCCACTCTTTCCCAACCGACCTTCGCTCGGCTCTTGAGTAGGCGAATAACTCAGCATTTGAACCATTCAATTGGAAATCGGGCATGATCTTTTTTGCTTATAGCTTATAGCTTTTTGGCTGTTTAAGAGAGACTATAGAGTAACAGAAACTTACGTACGGTTTTGACCGATATAAATGAAGTCACTATAGTATGTACTACAATTGATTTGTAAACCTATTTTAAAAGACACTATGTTTGAAAGTTAGTTACTGTAGAAAAATCGAAAAGCAATTTTTAGAAGCTGAAAAAAGAGACTCTCGGACGGTGGAAACGAATTGAGAAATGTAGACGCTCAAACAGTGCTCACAGCCTTCCCTCTCGTCACCATCTCAGAGAGAGGAAAGGAAGCCCATGCCGCTTGTGCCAAAGGCAGAGAATCTAAATACGGACAAGGGGATCAATGCTTTTTACCTATGTGATGTGTTGGCCACTCTGCACTTGAGGATGAACCTTCTCTCCTCAGCCTCACAACTGAACTCCCTTGCAGATTCTGCAATCAACTTGGCATGTGCAATGGCTCAATGAATGAGCCAAGCTTGCACTGCTTAGACAAGGAAATAACCGGCAGAGAATTGTGACCATGCAGGTTCTGGAGCTGGGCATCTTGGTGCACTCGGTGATCATCGGGGTGTCCTTGGGCGCGTCGCTGAGGTCGTCCACCATCAGGCCTCTCGTCGGAGCGCTCAGCTTCCATCAATTCTTCGAAGGCATTGGCCTCGGCGGTTGCATTGTTCAGGTATAATATGACTACAGCCATGGTCTTAATTGTGGCCTTCTCTGTTTACACTGAAGAGTGACAAAACATCTAGATGTTAAATCAGTTAAAAGACGCATAAGAATCATGACCAAATCGAAGGGGACGTCCAACTAGCGAAATGCTCTTTCAAAGGGGCGCGAAAAATGACACACAAATGGAGATATTTGTAGCTGGAATGATGGGACTTATCACTAGCTACATTATACATCAGAAGCATAGAGTGGGACCATCAATCATGGGAAAATTGAATATATAGGACTAAGTTAAGAGTGGTTTTGTAAAATAGGACCAAGTTATTTGTCCTTGTAAATATAGGACCGAGTTCACCACCTTCTTGCAAATATAGGATTTTTCCCATTTTAATTTCATTTTCATTTTTCAGGCCTTTTTCTCCACGCGAAATGACTCTTTTGCCCTTCTTCTTCCTCCTCGCCTGGCCGCCCCCTCGCCTGGCCGCGCCGTCGCCGCTCCCTCGCCCGCCCCGCGCCGCGCCGCCGCCGCTCCCTCCCCAGGCGAGGGAGCGGCGGCGGCGCGGCCAGGCGGGGGGCGGCGCGGCGAGGGGGCGACGCGGCCAGGCGAGGAGGAAGAAGAACGGCAAAAGAGTCATTTCGCGTGGAGAAAAAGGCCTGAAAAATGAAAATGAAATTAAAATGGGAAAAATCTTATATTTGCAAGAAGGTGGTGAACTCAGTCCTATATTTACAAGGACAAATAACTTAGTCCTATTTTACAAAACCACTCTCAACTTAGTCCTATATTTGGTTCAGCCATGGCTCACAACTCCTTATCACTGACTAGTTACTGCCAGTGACTCATTGCTAACCAATACCAATACTGGCGTATCTGTTTTGGAAGTGGGACCAGACTGGGATGGGAAGTAACTAATGGTAACTGCCCAGAATTCTGAACCTTTCAATAGTCATTAAAACACGGTAACCAATCCTCTAAAAAAACAGTAGTCAATGCTGATTAAATTGGAAGTGTTTTAGACAGAATCACGTCCTCATCAGTGTACACATCGAGATTGAATACTACACATACACCATGAGATGCTTCATTGTAAGTTAATCAAAGAAACACAAGGATGACGCGTAGTTTATTCAGCGAACAGAGGAGAAAAAAAAATCAAGCTTTGCTTATATCAATAACAGCAATTTGACATAGCTTGCTCTTCATTTTCTTGCTGCAGGCAAATTTCAAGGCGAAAGCGACCGTGATCATGGCAACCTTCTTCTCCCTCACCGCTCCCATGGGCATTGCACTGGGGATTGCAATCGCATCCAGTTATAGCAAACACAGCTCGACCGCGCTAGTTGTCGAGGGAGTCTTCAACTCAGCCGCTGCTGGGATTTTGATCTACATGTCCCTGGTTGATCTCCTAGCCGCAGATTTCAACAACCCGAAGCTGCAGACAAATACAAAGCTTCAGCTGGCAACATACCTCGCCCTTTTCCTCGGCGCAGGGCTGATGTCCCTGCTTGCCAAATGGGCATGACATCTTCAGAGCAACCGATAGCTGCATTTCTGCACACCATCCCTCCTAAAGACCCTGAACTTTCTTATTGCTAACGGGGTTTGTTTTGTCGTAGCATTACTGCACCAACTTCTGTAGAATCTCCATACCAGAGTTGAGGGAACAAGGCCTGAATGTGACCAAATTTTAGAGTTAAGAACATGACTAGAGAAGTGAAAAAGTTGAGGACAAGTCTGAATCTTTTGAGCAAGTCTTTGCAAAACACTGTACTTCCACGGTGATGGCACCAAATGAGGTGAACAATAAAGAAGTAGTGGAGATAGTGGTTCTTGAACAGATCTTTGTGGGCAAAGCTTTGTAGAAAGGTCGACATCCTTTTGGAGTCAACGGCGATGTACAGATTGTTAGTAGGATTCTCCTCCTTTTTGCAGGAAAAAAAAATCTGAAGTTTGTTCACTGAAGAATGAATTAAACCCCAGCTTGGTCCTTTTTTCCCCTGTAAAGGTTAATTATTGATTGAAGAACATGATGTGTCAATTGGACATGCATCTGAATGGCCTATTTTCCTACTATTAAGAAACATACAACGTGGGACTGTAAATATTGTCGGAAATTTTCATAACAAGTTCATTTGTAACACCCTGGCGCAACCTCTGAGCTCAAAGTGTTATCGCTGCTACATAACACTCTACTTTACATCTATCGCTATTAGATTTCGGCAATATCCTTCTAGTTACACCTCAACAAAACGGTAAATAATATACATTTAACAATAAGCATAAAAACAACTATACTATAAACAAGATTAGACACGTCATAACTGAAACTTGAGTCACTCATGCCCAAGAACGCTCAAGACCTCACGCCTGAGAATGCTTGGGGCCTCGTGCTCGAGAACGTCCAGAATCATGCGTCCGGAAGTATACTTAAACATGCAAATAGAACATTACTGAGGAAATATACATCGCCAGAGAAGTTCTCTAACAATTATCATCAGTTTACGAGTGTTCTATTGACTACATTTCAGATTGGTAAGCTACTTTATTAAGGCAATATTAAGAAAAAATAGAGATAATATTCTATATCATTATTTTGGATGCAGTGAAGAGGTGCTACTCCTATTTCCAATGTATGACGCCTCATCGGTCACCTAAAACAGCAACAAAGCAAGCGTGAATCCAAACTAGCAAGTACACAGCAGAACAGTAAACATTTACACCACCACAAGTATAAATATACCCATGTCATTTTTCACATATTTTATCATCATTAATTTCTCTCCATTAACACAATATACACATCCATGTTATTCACATTACCCACATGATATAACAATATGTAGTTATCAACAACTCTTTACTTTCATTGATATAATAATAGCTCATGCATATGTCTCTTTTTCTTTAACTTATATCGGTCCAGTCGAATGAGCACCAGTTGATACTCACTCGAGCTTGCCTTTTTTCGTACTGGGACCTCAATAACACATCTTTTTTCATATAGGAACATCAATAGCCTGTCTTTTCACCTGTACTTTTTCATACAGGGACCTCAATAGCCCATCCTTTGTTTTATATAGGGACCTCAATCTTGACTCTCTTCCCCAGACCCCACATAGCGTGAGAGCTTTGGCACTGAGTACCTCAATCTTGACTCTCATGGAGTACCTACCAAAGTAGGTTTTAGTTTTTCACTCCCGTAGAAAGTATACATAAAGTAGATCATAGATGTCACATAGGCCATCTATTTCTATGGTATGAATGCATCGTAATGCAATAGTTTCTTTTATGCAATTACTATGTGTCATTAACCTTTAACGATTATCCATCTATCAAATAACCATATCACATCCCATCATAATTGCCAACAACCATCATGTAACTATCATTACTTACCATATTGCATCAATTTCATTTAACTAAGATCATCACTTAGTCATCATCATAGTGTCGTCACAAATAGGAAGGCAAATTTCACATAAGCATAAATGCTAAAAATAACTACCATCTACTATTTACCATGCACTTGCCTATTTAACTTGTGGACGATACGTGGATGATACCAAACCCGAATCTCCATCTAAACTAGCATCATCTAGTCTGAATACACTATAGCAATACATGCACACATATGAAATGGCATCATTCCTAAACTCGAAGCTCAAAGCCTCTACTGGAAACCTAATCTAACATTTTACACAAATCGATGAACTAACATGGGAAAAGAGAATTGAGGTGTTATCCTAGCGATGAACAACTAGATTAGAGAGGCGCAGCGTGGGACGATGGCACGGATAGCAGGGGACGACGGCGGTGGTAGCTCACTGGGGGCGCGCATGGGAAGGGCAAGGGGTGGCAACGTGTGGTATAGGTGAGTGCGTGGGCAGCAGGGTCGGCAGCACGGGGGAGGAAGTGGCTAAGGAGAGGATAAAGTTGCTACCTCCCTGTGGCTTACCCTTATAAGGATGTCAGTGTGGGCTGGGCCAGCTTGGCCTTGGGCTTGGCCTGCCGCCCCTCTTTCTTCTCTCTCTAGTATTACATCATCATTCTATCTTTTCTGCCAAATTGTCTTGTTCACTGAAAAAGAGAGAGGTTTGAGAGATATGCCCTTGTGTACGTAGCTTCTTGAAGTCTGAATTTTGTTCCTAAAATATGACATTGATAGTTTAAGATGTAAGGAGAAAGATTTGATTTGATTTGATTCTCCATCATAAACGGTACAATGCTTAACCACATAAACTTCAGCAGTTGACATGCATGCCATCTATTCTCTGCAGAATTAACTGGAGAGAATAAATGCAAAAGGAATTGGACCATGCATGCTGAGATCAGAAGGCATATATATACAGAAAGAGAAAGCGCGCGCACATTGGAGGAGAAGCACGCAACCATGCCTCATCTACCTGCCTCCTTGCACCATCCAATGGTTAACAGAACAGAACAGGATGCTTCATCTTTAATTTACTTTTTAATGTACGCGCCTACGCCTTTTAAAGATGTTGTTCCTCGAGTTGATCTTGAATTGAATCTAACAAATTCCACAGCTTTGCGACATGACAACTTGACTAGATTATTCTTTTTCGTACGTGCGTAGAACCGGAGCATGGGATCAATGGAGCATAACGAAAGTAGATCCTGAAGAGAAAGAGGACAAAGAGGAAGACGACGACCACATCTTTCTTTGATTTATGGCGTAAGATTATCGTACAACGTATCATCATCGTACCAGCATGTCACACAAATCATACAAACGTTCCATTAGCGACCAAGTAATCTCTCTCTATCTGTGATTGTATGCCTCTAAATTGAAATAATTAATCCAAGCGGAACCTCCTAATTAGCTACTCCTACTCGGCCTACACTTGGCCGTGTGTACCATGGTACTGCTGGGCGGGCAGCGCCGCGGCCTCCGGCGAGAAGCGGTGGCGCCGGTCTTCTTGGCCGGCGGCGCCCGCTCCGTGGTCATAGCTAGCGGCTCTGTGGTCTGTTCCAACGCAGTGCTTGTAATTACTAACAGTTTTTCCTATGAGTCACTAATTTTAGCTACTTTTGATCTACAGATTGCTACTCACGCGTATTTAAGAATTAAGGTCATTGCAGGCACACCACTAGCAAGGTAGTAACATAAAATGTAGGGAATTTGGTGTTTCTGCCCCTGTTATCGACTGCAAATGTGATTTTACCCCTACTTTTTTAACTTTGTGATTTTGCCCTCGCGATTTTGAAATGAAGACTCCGTTTACCCCTGTTTTGTGACACCGTTAAGACTGGAGGATTAAATGGTAAAAAAAAAGAAACACCACACGAAAAGACAAAAATACCCTTACATTGCCTTATCCGTTCAGCTCCCGCCCACGCCCAGCTCGGTCTCTTGGTCGGTTTGGCCTCCCCACGCTAGGGTTTGCAGAGGCGAGCGCGCGGCGCGGCACTTAGGCGGGCTCGCGGCCGGCCCCCTAGGCGCGGCGCGCGGTGGCCTCCAGGAGCGGCGGCGGCCTCCAGGAGCGGCGCGGCACCCAGGCGCGGCGCGCGGCGGCCTCCAGGAGCGAAAAGCTAGGGTTTGCAGAGGCGAGCGCGCGGCGAGCTGCAGAGGCGGGCGCGCGGCGCGGCACCCAGGCGGGCTCGCGGCCGGCCCCCTAGGCGCGGCGCGCGGTGGCCTCCAGGAGCGGCGCGGCTCGCGGCGCGGCACCTACGTCCTCCAGGAGCGGCGCGGCTCGCGGTCGGCCCCCCAGGCGCGGCACCCACGTCCGCCTCGCTCCGACAGGTCGTCCCGTCGCCGCGCCGTCTACTTGGAGCTTCCACCTTCCCGCCGCCGGCGCAGCCTCCACCTCCGGTGAGTAGTGCCCCGCCTCTGTAGTTTGCGCCCTGTGGTTTTGCGTTATCCCCCGCAGGATCCCCGTGCTGGATTTATTTGAGGAGTGTGTGAAGGAGGCCAAGGCCAATGGGAGCACTGAGCACAGCGAGCTTGCAAACCGGTGGAGGGTGCAGAGAATCGATGAGCTTGATGCACTGAGCCGGAGGCTCAGGTTGCTCATTGAGGATGCTGCAGTGGCTGGGAACTAAGTGAGATATTGGTGGTTTTGGTGATGTGCTTCCCCCCTTTGCCGCATTTGTATACAAACTAGGTTATTATGCTATGCCTTTGTAGTGCCTCACTCAGCATGGGCCTTGCTTTAGCTGGTCTATTATAATTGATGTCTATGTACATCGCTACGGGTATTGTTGTTTAGTTTATCGTTTCAGCAGCATAATATTATGTGATTCCAGCATTGTTGTTTATATAGCCTCCTGCTGTTGGTATTATTTTTAATTGACGTCAACGATAACTAGTTCATGTAGCTGCAGCCATTTCACCTTCTTAGAAGCTGTTGTAACTTATAAGCTGTGAGAGAATGACATTATGTTTCCTTGTGATCCGCAAGCCACTTTTATTCTGGATGCCTTTTCTTAACCAACCTTAATGCAATTTCTACTATCGCTTTACTTTAATGTCTGAATTCAACCTGCTATACTGAGATTGAGTTATGAACATTGATGCATAAAATGTTGTAGCTTGTCAAAAGATGCTGGCATTATCGGAGCTATTAATCCTGAATAAAGACTATACCTGCACAAAAATTAGCAATATTCATCATGGAAGTCTGCATGTTTGATCGGGCTCTAGGTGCTTGCACGAGTTAATTACATTTCTGCTGAGAAACAATTAAGCCCAACAAAATACCTGGTGAGCATCAATTGAAGAATCAGAATATAAGTAAATTGATGCATCAATATCCTAATATGACTTCCATCCAACATCGGAATGGCTGTGTATTGTAATTGCAATAACTAACATAGATACGGTTTTTAAGTATCTGGTTTGAACTGAAGCATGTTGTAGTTAGCTTAAAGGTAGCAGATGTGAAACTTTAAATCTGTTTTGCTCATTTCATTTTAGGATGTATGGTAATACAATTCTCATTTGCTACCACTGTACTAGACCCATAGTTATTGTTAGATCCCAGCATGACATTAGAGGAATGCTGCAGTAAAGGCTAATTTTGTCCTGTTTAGAGAAATAACATCATACTTCATACATATGTATGTTTCCACGCTAATTGGAAGCATATCTTTCTGAGTGCTGTGTTGTTTGTAAGTTGTAACTAGGCCCTTCATTTCAGGCAGGATGTCAGTTTGTATGGCAGTATATCGTGATGTAATGTTGTGAATCGATTCTTCATTAAAATGGTGCTCCGGGAGAACTGATTTTTGCAGATGTGTATTACATGAACATATTGTTGTCCACTATGAGACAATGTAATTCATGAATGCATTGCTGTCCACTACAGTTTTTTTTGGAAATTATAGCATTTCTAACTGTACTAACTTGTTTTCACTCTCTCCATATGACGTGGAAGTGGTGCTGCTACAGGAAGGGGAAGGGGAAGAGGTTCAGGAAGGGGAAGGAGAGGAGGAACTGCTGGGAGACTTGCTAGTTTGTTAGGTCTTAATGGTTGAATGTGATGTTTGCCAATAGAGATCTAAAAACCCAATGCTAGTTGCTACTTTTGTTTGACATGTCATGCGGACCTGTATGTTGCCATGTCATATGGATATGTTGGTATGTCATCTAGACATTAATGTGACATGTACATGTATGGCATGATATATCTTGGTTATCCGTAATCTCTTGATGTTTACATGCAAGTTGTGTGATAAAAAATTGTGTTTCTATGAATTTTGGCATAAATGCTGTCCAAATTTTGCAAAATTTGACAAATTTTGTCCAGATTTATATTAATAAAATGAATGCATAAATTTGTGTCTAATTCTGTTGACAACATCCCTCCCAAATATGTCAAAACTTCAATTTCGAAAATAGGGGTAAAATCACAAAGTTCTCTAACAAAATAAGGGTAAAATCACATGGGCAAACTTGTCTATTCGTGCAAAAGTTAACACCGTTAACTGGCTTTAACGGAATAGGGGCAGACTCTCCCTTCAGTTCAAAAACACAGGGGTAAAATCACAAAGTTTAAAAAATGAGAGTAAAATCACCATTTCGCTTCAAAACGAGGGCATGGACGCTTAAGCCCCTAAAATGTATTTCCTATTTTTACTTTGTTTCTCATCTATTTATGTCTGTATTTGGATTACACAGGACACTCAACGTAGTGTTTGCCACATACATATATGTATATGTATATATACACATATATGTATATGTATATATACACATATATGTATATATGTATATATACACATATATGTATATATGTATATATACACATATATGTATATATGTATATATACACATATATGTATATATGTATATATATCTATATACACATATATGTATATATGTATATATATCTATATACATATATCTATATGTATATATGTACATGTATGCATGTGTGTGTATATATAACATATCAGTTTTGCTATTGCACAGGCGACTGAAATTTTTTTATGTTTCAGTCACCTAAAATTGCACTCTTAATGAACTAAAATTGTAACCCCCTCCAAAAAAAACAGCTGCAACTTTAGGTGATTCAGAGTGCAACTTCAGGTGACCTGAAATTGCACTCTCAATCAACTAAAATTGCAGCCCCCCTCCAAAAAAATATGTGCAACTTCAGGTGATTCAAAGTGCAACTTTAGGTGACTGAAAGATAAAAAAATTTCAGTCGCCTGTGCAATAGTCTATCCCATAACATATCTAGTGCAACGGGTAAATGGGTGATAAAGTGTAAAGTGCTAACGCTGCCCAGGCCGTCTGATCTAGTTTGTGTGGAGAGAGCCCCCTACTCACTTATCCAATTCTGCGTTTACCCTCGCATGGCTGACTATTTTCGTGTAAAACACCCCTCAAGTCTCGATCTCTCCCTTTTCTTTCAACGCCGCCACGCATACCTCTCACAACCTCTGCCTTCGATGCCATGCCGGCCGCCACCTATCCCTTGCCCAACCTCGCCATGCATGCCTCTGCCACCTCCCTGTTGCTCCCTTCGCCTCATTTTGCCCCTCCTTCACGCTAGGGAAGGATTAGGGTTAGGGATTCGCCAGCACCACCCATGATTCCCTACCACCTTCCTCTCTCCTCCTCCTCCTTCGGTTCCACCACCGCCTCCACACCAGTGAGTCATGTCGTTGCCTTGCTTATATATGGCCCAATTGGGTATATCAGTATCAGCCTCATGTAAGTCCCCTGGCCCTTGTCTGCCTCATGTTCTTGAACTATGTTTTGTTCAATGTGTAGTGTTAAATTATTTTTTTATTTTCCCAATTTGGTCCAAAAGTATTTTAGTTGTAGATTTGTCTCCTATGTAGAAGATGGTGACGACCGAGAAGTTGATTGGAAGGAAGCGCACAAACCCATAATGAATTGTGTAACTGTGAATGCATTGTATAAATGAGAATAGTTATATGTAATTGTGGATGGAAGTATGCCTCAGTTCAATTTTCCCCTTTTTTGTTTTCAATGGATAAATGTAACTCGGAATGACAATTTCTATGTATCAGTTTGGCAATTTTATCTAAAATGTGATGTACTTGAGAATGACAATATAATGTGATTTTTTGAGCAATTAGTGCCAAGTTTGTTTGTTGCACCATTGTGAGCAACCAGCCAGCACAAACAAACAACAGAGTATGGAAAATACTTCCAGATTTCATTTAGATTCTAGATTTTTAAACACTTGTCTTGGTTTGGCATTCTAGCAGGCAGTAGCGCAGCAATTAGCATTTCATGAATCTGAGACAAGTGCACCAAAATATTTTCATTCGCACTCCACACAATTCTGAGTTGTACACTACTATAAAACAAGTTATATTGGATGCCTCACCACCACAGACAATTTTATAAGCGTGACCATGTACCGTTTGTGACACACAACTATCACAGATGGTTCTTGTTAACTACCGTCTGTGATAGTTCATAGATGGTTATTAATACGAGCCGTTTGTCATAATTGCAGACGTCACAGACGATTTTAATTAGAACCGTATGTGATAGTTCATAGATGGTTATTAATACAAACCATTTATGATAGTTACATATCACAGACGGTATGTGGTTGGAACCGTCTGTGATATGTATTTATACGCATGAATGGCACTTCGTATGCATGTGTCTCTTCGATCGTTTTGACTCCCCGATGTGTCTCTTCATTTTATGTGTCGAATTTATTCCTTGTTATATAAAAATGATCGTGTATGAGCACCTCGCTAACCTTCTATCTTCTTGTACGAGTACCTCGCTGGTCGTCTATCTTCCTTGTCTCTTAAGCACAAATAAATAGTTCCATACTCTTTCTTGTAGCCGGCATTGATGGTCAATCTTGTCATCCTGTATGAGCACCTCGCCTGTCGTACGCTGACGGATGCCGCGGAACGACACTGTGCCAACGGTGTCTTCCCTTCTATGCCCGAGGATTTGCCAAAGCAATTGAAGGCCACCTTCCGTTGTCTTGACATCCTCCTCCGCCGCGTCTTCTGATTGGTCTTCCGCTTCTGGCGAGCTAACATCACCATCAACATAGTCCTCCACAACGATATTGTATGTCTCTAGGAGACTTGCTGTTGCGTGGAGGGCTTAGTCGAGATGGCGGGCGATCAAGTCAACCTTGACGAGACCCCTTAACTAAAGGAAGAGAGTCTATGGGCTCAATTCGACTTGATTGTTTAGTTAGAGGGTGTTCGGGAGACACTCGAACGAGTGTGTCAGTGGGTGGACGCATTTTGGGCTTCATTTGCCGATGATCTCGAACTTTTCGATGCCGACCATGTCGCCTATGAAGTTTTGAAGACGGAGATATCATGTTGCCTCCGCCACTAGAAAAACTTCGAAGCAGTTATTTTTCTACTTTTTTGTTTTTATCAATTTTGCAATAATTATTTCATATTTACCAATTTATATGTATGTACGATATTAATTTTCCTACCGACAGGTTGCGACTATCGCTACAACTGTGTTGGAACAGGTCGAGCTCCAAAAAATTATATGGTAGTGTACATACTTGTTGATGTCTCAGGTTATAAGAGAAGATGGAGAGTTCAACAATGTAGATTAAACTTGTTTGCAATAATATCGAACTTAATGGTACATGTGTGTATTTGTTCATGCGTGGTTAATTTATTCATTTTAGTTATTTGGTTTGTGAAATGGATGTTCTTGTTTCTGAAATGAATATGAATTGGATGTATACATATACTTGTTGTGTTTCTGCTTGTTTCAGAAGGCATGGCTAACATTTTCTAAAACTAGCCAACAAAGAGAAATAGATTTAGAAATACAAAAAAAATATTACAGACGATTATTAATACAAACCGTACGTGATTTTTGAAACCATCTACGATACATCAGATATCATAGACGATTTCAACTACAAACCGTCTGTGATAGTCAACTATCACAGACGGTTATGAGTTAATAACCATCTAGACCTCATGTCATTACTGAGCCATAAACTCAGTCGGCTTACGAAACCATCTGTGATGACATTTTTAAATCGTCTATACTGACCTTTTCTGCAGTAGTGAGTGATGCGACGCAGTAGTGTACCGAGGTGGAGAGGCAGTGCCAAGATCGGAAGGGGGAAGGAGGGGGGCGATGGCGCTTAGGGAGGAGGAGGGTGGAACCCTAACCCTAGGTGTGTGCGTGCTCATGAGAAGGGAATGAGGAGGAGGGACGCAAGCAAATTAGATGGGGCCGGCGGCGGCGGGGTGAATTGGGGTTTCGCTCATCATCTTCTGTGCCGCGCGATGTCATTGTGCTCTTTTATCAACATGGAGACGCGAAAGTCTTAGTCCATGGCAGTCACCTAATAGCTCAAGGACGAGCTGTTTCGTCGCGAGTGGTGTAATGTTACGGGCCGAGATCAGTAGGTGTATGGCACATAAACAGTACCCGCGCGTGGGTACTGTAGCACCATGAACAGTACCATCGTGTGGTACTGTAGCACCATGAATAGTACGCTGCACAAACAGTACCTTGCAGTGTGTCGTATCAATGTTATCTACTTAGGTAGTTTCGTTACTATTTGTGTTTGTTTCCTTTTAGATTATTTTCATGTATTAGGGATAAGTTTTTTATTATTAGGGATTAGTTTCCGTAATATAAGGATATATTTCTTAAGGGTTAAATCTAATCATCCTTATAAAAGAGACAATATTATATCGTTATCATCAAGCAAAGAAAAAAATAAAGTTCTTTAGCCTCATTCTCTTGTTCAATAGGCCTCAGAGTTTTAGCGGTGGCATGGTAGGCCGATCTAGGGCGAGTACCCTATCCTTGGTCTTTGGACCCGTACCCAACCACTGACTATATCGTTACCTTCTCTGTTTATATGTTTTGATACTTCCCCTCTTTTTTTATTTCAAACTGAATCCAGAATCTTTCGAAATGATGTGTTCAGTTGCTTACTACTAAACAGGAAATCCCATATGTAATTGAACATCGTCTGATGGACTGGAAGGAGCTAAAAGATGGTTCTCTTAGGGTGGAGCAGCACTTCATTACACCAAAGCAGAGCCAACGTCAGATTCTTGTGGGGAAGAATGTCTCTAAGATCGGGTAACGTTGTCTTATGAGACACACGTTATGAGTACGGCAGATGGTTTTTTTTATGAAGTCGTGAAATGCCTTTTCAATTCATGTCTACGATCTGGGACATATGTTTAAGGAGAATCAGTATTGAAGCCAATGAAGAATTGAGGTCCATATTCAAGAGAGATGTGCATCTGATTCTCCAAGTTAGAGTTGCTAAAAAGAGGAGTGCTTGAACAGGTTGTGAGTATATTTCACATTTCATTCACTCTGTTACAGTACCCTGTTTTTTGCTAGGCTGTTACCAGCTTTGGTACAAAGGCTAGAAAATTTGTAAAAGGTGGCAGCTAGTCCGTCGTTAAAATTTGCTCACTGGATTATACTTAGGTTTATGGATTTTGGTCCCCTGAGATCTGATTGTTTGATTCTTCATCAACTTGTCTAAAGGAATCATATATATTACTCTGTTGCATGAATTGACATGTAATACCCCAAATCTACATAAAGGGAGACATTAGGGAAAAAGAGCGAATTTTGCCGTCAGACCCATCGACCTTTTAGAGTGTCGATTTAGTGTCGCGCGCAGAGGTTCCCAGACCATCCCAGGACGGTCGGCACCGTCTAGAGAGCCGCATATTTAGCGCTCTCAGAGGTTCCCGGACCGCCTAGGGACGGTCGGCACCATCTCGCGTTTCGGGTGTTCATCATCCGGCAAATCCTTACCTTTATTACCAACTTACCGCTGCAGTAGAGACCAACATGGCCTTGGACTAAAATGCCCTTGGGCAGTCATGTGAATGAGAGAGGAGTGGGAGGGCATCCCGGTCATTTTCACAAGTGCAAGGGGCAGCCCCAACCATGCTCATATAAGCTATCCCTTGCTGCCAAGCCCACATCTCCTATCCCATTACTCACGGCAAAGGTAAGTGCATAGCAAGGGTAGCAAGCCACTCCATTTCCTTCTCACTGCCAACCCAAGAGTAAGCTAGCCAAGAAGCCAACCGTGAGACCAAGCTCCATTTCACCAATCTTTCCCAACCCTGCCCTTATAAGAGCCATCACATTACAGCCAAGCACATTTTCTCACCTCAATACTCTCGGCCAAGGTAAGGACCAAGCCAGCAAGTAGCACACCCTCAATTTCTTCACACTGCCAATCCGAGAAGCCATCATAGCCACCCCCTTCCAATCGGCACAAGGTGAGCACAAAGGTGAGCTTCCACGGGGAGCACATGCATGTAGGAAATCGGGGGATGAGTGGCACAGGGGAGGCGAGCAGAGGCGGCCGGCGGCCGTTGGCCGTGCCGGCCGGCGGTTGTGCCAAGTGCCCTACTGCCACCACGCACGCAAGGGGAGGGCACGGGCCCGGCCCGGACCCGAGGAGCAGTAGAGGAGGAGGCGGGAGGCAGGGGGCCGGCAGACCGCCGGCGGCGGGCCAAGGGCCGGCGCCGCCGTGTCGCCCTGGGCCTCCCGGCCGAGCAGACGGGGGAGGAGGCGGCGTCGAGGTGGGGCCTGCGGGCCCACCGGTCGGCGGCTAGGGGGAGAAGGTCGGCGCGCTCGTGCGCCGCGCCGCCTGGAGGGGGGCCGGCCGTTCGGCCGGGGGCGCAGTAGAGTGGGGAGGAGGCGGCGCTGGGGAGGAGGCCGGCGGCGGTCCAGGGCCGGCGCACCCACGCGCCACCGCGCCGCCAGGCTTGCGCCCGAGCAACGCCGGAGGAGCCCCTGCAGGCGCGCATCCACGCGCAAGAGGGAGGGGGAAGGGGAACAAGAGGAGGCAGCGTTGAGGAGGAGCCGCGGCGTTCCGGCAGCCCGGTGGCCGGCGCACTCGCGCGCCGCCGCGTCGCCCTGGGGGCCCGGCCGGTCGGCTGCGCGCGCGAGGAAGGGAGGCCGAGGAGGCGGAGAAGGCTGGCGGCGGGGAGGGAGCTGTGGCCGGCGGGGGGGGGGGGAAGCTATGGCCGGGGGCAGCGGCGCCGGCAGGCCCCCGCGCGGCCGTACGCATCCGCGCCGCCGGAGGGCGCCCGCACGCGAGAAAAAGAGAGGGGGTAGGGGAGGAGAGGCAGGCAGAGGGGGGGGGGGGGGGCGGCGGGAGGGGCCGCCGGCGGTGAGGGGGTCGCCGGCCGGCCCTGCGCGCCGCCGCGCTGCCCTGGGAAGGCCATTCGGCCGGGTGAAGTATAGGAGAGAGAGAGAGATTTGGGGATGGGAGGAGGAGGCCTGTTCGGCCAAGAGTGGGAAGGGGAGAGAGAGCCAGGTGGGAGGGGAAAAAAAAGGGGCCATTTCGGCCGAAAGTAATAGAAGGGGAGGAAAGAAATAGGAGAAGAAAAGAAAAGGAGAAAGAAAAGAAAGAAAAGAGAAGAGAAGGAAAAAAAAGAAGAAAAGAAAAGAAAAGAGGAGAGAGAGAGAGAGAGAGAGAGAGAGAGAGAGAGAGAGAAAGGGGGGTTCGGCACCTGCATGACAGGTCCCTCAAAACCCGGGGCGTTTACGCCAGTGATCGGGGTCTGCGCTTAGAATCGTTGTTCACCGTTTATGCTCTGGTATTTATTTGCCGTTGAGTCGGGTTAACATGTACGCAGGTGGTGGTCCTGGGTCGGAGCCGTCCACGCGTCATCCCCGAGGCTAACCAGGCAAGTACATTGTAAAGCGGTGAATTCGGGTAGTGATTTCGGTTAAAATTGAATAATTTGGGGTAAGTTTACCTATTCCGGGTGCAAATTGAGGAAAGGTGAGTGTTGAGCGTTAAGATATGATAAGTTGAAAAGCATAAAGGAATTTGCAAGGGCATGGTAGAACAGTGGATTAGGGCGGATGATTAGAATCTTTATGTCTTCTGTGGCATGCTCTACAGTGATTTATGATTTCGGGATAATCATACTTTGATGATTGCTGCTTATGATTAAGTGCTAGTAGTGAAAGCATGTTGCATGTGGCATATGCATTTGCATTAAGTGCACTCAAGAGTGAGGGCGGTGAGAAAGTCCCTAGCTACGAGTGGAGCTAGTTGACTAATCCGGAGTGCTCTTGAGTATTACCTGCTTCGGTAGGTACTCCACGGGAGTGGAGCTTGGAACCCCGTATGGAAGAGGACGGGGCTTGAGTGGCTCATCGACGGGTGAACACTCCGCTATACCGGTATGAGCTACAGTTACAGACGCATTACAGATGCATTGCATTGCATTGTATGAAAACAGTACAGAACAGTGATACAGTTACAGATGCATTGTATTGCATAAAGAGTTGATAATGAAACAGATACAGAGATGAGAGGTGGTAATAGTCAAACAATTACAGTGATAGTGACGTGTAGTTTACAGAGATGAGAGGTGATAACAGTAAAATAGTTGCAGTGATAGTGCCGTGTAGTTCACAGAGATGGAGGGTGGTAACAGTGAAATAGCTACAGAAACAGTAATGTATAGCTCGCGGTAACGGGAAGTAGAAATAGTAGAACAGTGCAGAGATAGTGAGAAATAGCTCACAGAAATAGAAAGTAATGACTGTAGAATATTACAGAGATAGTGAGATGCAGTCCAAAGAGATCAGAAGTGATAACTGTTAGGTAGTATATGCTTAAGAGTTAAGAGGGAAATGCATGAGCATGTGTGTGGGCATATGCATAATGATCGGTGGATGAGAACCGATAAGGATATGAGAAAGGGGTATGTGCATGATGAATAGTCCATCGGATCTTGAAATGGTTAATTGGAAAAGTGATTGATGAAACTAGAATGATTATGGTCTAATGAATGAACCTGTTATTTGCTGTTTTGCTTTGTACTTACTGAGTCGGTGGACTCAGCCTTGCTTTGTTGATGTTTTTAGGTGACCGTTGAAGACGTCAGGCACGGGCGGGAGTAGCACATGGATAACTGGCACGAACCAGCAGCACTCATGTATCACTTTTGTCAATGTACTTTAGCTTTGTTAGGCTAGAGTAATCACTAGAACTGCTATGATGTATCTGAACGCAGCAAAATAAATAAAGTTAGTGTTGGTTTTAAATTCTTCCAGTGTTGTTGTAATGGTAAGTGTAGGCAGAGGTGGTAGCATCTTGGCCCAGTGAGTGGGCGGGGTGTTACATGACAGATGCTGATCTGAGAACTGCACTGTAGTTCTGGCAGAATGGACGTTCATATTCAGCCTATTCTTGGATATGTCGGGTCCGATGGCTATTTTGATAGCACTTCTACTTGAATCAAGGAAATGACCTATGCCCAAGCATTCGAAGTATGAGCAGCGATTTCTGATGATGAGCGTGCTCGGTAATATTTTGCCTGATGTAGCAGAGACAAGGAAATGGCTTGCGAAGTGGTGAGCTGCCGCACACCCCGAGTATGTTGTGTTTGTGATATATAGATAGATATATGAATCTGTACTAGATTGCTGAGATTATTTTAATTTTTTTTCTAGTTCAAATAAGTTCTCCCCTTAGCCTGTATCTTCGTAGGCGCTTGACATATTGTTGTAATTCGATGACAACAAAGAAACGGTTTTGTAAGGCCGGCTTGCTTCAGAATGTTGTGAAGACAAAATTCGCAAGTCAGGCAAGCTGTGCTCTACAGCATTTCAGATTGTTGTGAAGGCAAAATTTACAAGTTTACTCCTGCACAGCTGAGCTGTGCTAATACAGGCAGCGATAGTGCTAGCTTGTCAGCTGCCCTTGCTAATCTCTCAACTTTCTAGCTCACGCTTCAAATGAAATGCATACATTGGAAAAACACAAATATTTTGGTGATGTGCCATACCAGGAAGATCGTCAGGCCCTTGCGGCGATCCTGCGCGCGGTGCCTCCGGAAATGCTCCGGCCGCTCGCCGAGAAGGACAACGCCAAAGAAGCCTGGGACACCCTCAAGGTGATGAGGGTTGGGGCAAATCGAGTGCGTGAATCCAAGGCGCAGAAGTTACTGCGTGTTGTTCCCCGCAGGTATCACCAAATCGCCTTGTCAATTGAAACCTTGGTTGACCTCAGCACTCTGTCCATCGAGGACCTCACCGGCCAGCTCCACGCTGTCAAGGACCGTGGAGAGTCGGACGATGAGGAAGGAGACTAGGTTCTACTCACGGAGAAGGAATGGTCGTCGTACAACACCAAGGAGACTGACATGTCCGCCTCTCGCGCCGCTGCGAACAGCGGGAACACGTCGTATTCACGCCAGCGCGGCCGGCACAGCCGTGGGCATGACGGGGGAGACGGGGAACCAAAGTCTGGGCTATCCCAGGCCGTGTGTCACGACATCTCCAAGGACAAATGCCGTTATTGCGGCAAACTCGGTCACTGGGCCAAGGACTGCCGAAAGGCGAAGCGGGATCGTGAGAGGTTGGCAGGCGAATCTTCTCCAAGATGAACCAGAGAAGGCTGAGGGCGAAGACGAGCCCACGTTGTTAATGGCTCAGGTTTGTGATCTCTCTCCCACCATCAACATCGAACCAGCAGGTGCCGAACTCGTTATAAACGAGGAGCGCGCCCTTGTCATTCTCCGCAACGAGGGAGAACCAGTCGATCCAGAATGGATCCTGGACACCGGGGCTTCGAAGCATATGACGGGCTCACAGAACGCATTCTTCGAACTCGACACCAGTGTGCGCGGTTCCGTCAAGTTCGGCGACGCCTCGCGAGTCCGCAGCGAGGGGTGCGGCACTGTGCTCTTCGCCTGCAAGAACGGTGATCACTGCGCGCTCACCGGCGTCTACTACATCCTGCGCCTCTGTAGCAACATCGTCAGCCTCGGCCAGCTGGACGAATCTCGCTGCAAGACGGAGATCGAGAATGGCGTCCTCACACTGCGCGACCCCCAACGCCGGCTGCTGTGCCGGGTTCGGCGGACCGCCGGACGTCTCTATGTGCTCAACGTCAACATTGCACAGCCCGTTTGCCTCGCGGCGAGGGGCATGGAGGAAGCCTGGATATGGCATGCGTGATTCGGC
Organism: Dendrocalamus latiflorus; assembly: GCA_017311315.1. NCBI lineage: Eukaryota > Viridiplantae > Streptophyta > Magnoliopsida > Poales > Poaceae > Dendrocalamus > Dendrocalamus latiflorus. Next base: position 27,883,471 of record CM029654.1, on the reverse strand, counting down.
CACCTCAACTTCGATTCGCTTCTCATGCTCGCTTGGCGCTGGATGGCACTAGGCCTACCGAAGCTTGAGCGTATAAATCAGGTTTGCGACGGCTGCCTGATCGGCAAGCAGATGCGAACGCCGTTCCCCGCTGCGACGACGTACTGTGCGTGGGAGCGCCTCGATCTTGTCCACGGCGATATATGCGGGCCCATCACGCCGGCAACCCATGGCGGCAAGAGGGCCAGCGTCGAGGTCGACACCGGCCTCAAGCTGCGTGTACTTCGCATGGACCGTGGAGGGGAATTCTCCTCCGTGGAGTTTGGTCTGTACTGCGCCAACAAGGGTGTCCAGTGGTACCTCACGGCGCCGTACTCCCCTCAGCAGAATGGTGTGGTCGAGTGCCGCAACCAGACGGTTGTGGCCATGGCACGTTGCATGATGAAGGCGAAGGACATGCCGTGGGAGTTTTGGGGCAAGGCGATGTCCACTGCCGTCTTCATCCTGAACCATTTGCCGACGAAGAGTGTTCGCAACAAGACCCCGTATGAGGCATGGCACGGTCGAATACCTACCGTGCATTACTTCAAGACGTTCGGGTGCGTTGTTTACGTCAAGGACGTGAGACCGCATTAGAAGAAACTCGATGACCGAAGCAAGGCCATGGTGTTCCTCGGCTATGAACCGGGAGCCAAGGCATATCGCGCTTATGACCCGGCGTCTCGGCATGTTTGTGTCACCCGCGACGCCGTGTTCGATGAAGCGGCGAAGTGGGATTGGGCGACTTCAAGAGAGTCCGTTGCGGCCTCCTTGGGCGATTCGTTCACCGTCCACTACAAGGTGCTTTCCTCTGTGCCATCCAGCATGGTGCCGGGAGGCCAGGCAGCAACATCGGAACACTTGGAGACGGCAGCTCCCAACGACCCTGCTTCGCCACGCACTCCGGAACCCGCCATCGAGTTTGTATCGCCCCCAACTGCTGAACCCGACGTTGACGGCAATCATGGGGCACCGCGGCGCTACAGAAGCATGGCCAACATCTTCGCCACTTTGAAGCCGGTGGAGCTCGACTCCGACGAGCTTCATTTAATTGCCACTCGAGCGCATCAGGTTTCATGAACTTCGCAAGAAGGCGGGCATCGTCGAGGTCGTCACACGGCAACATGATTAGGGAGAGAATTGTTAGCAATTAATCCTGCACACGTTTGCTAATATTTTAATTTAGCATATGCATGTGTTTTTGTAGCACCAAAATATTTGTGTTTTTTCTGTGTATGCATTTCATCGCTTTGGTTACAATGCTGCTCTTGGCTCTAGCTTCATTTTGTTCCTACTTCATGTTATCGCGCCTACAAGTTTGGAAGCCGGAGCAGCGGCGACCCGCGTGGATGCGAGGGCGGCGTGCGGTTGTGGTGATCCCAAGCAGCGGTGGTGATGGCATCGGTACGATCGACGAGCTCACGGAGGGCGCGCTTGATCGGTGCAATGACGCGGGCCAGGCTGCCAAGCCTTCGGAGGGACAGCGGCGTGACCGCTGATGGTGGCTTGGATGGCGGAGCCGCCGCCGTGAAGAGCGGTGTGGGCGAGGGTGGTGATGATCGCCCTAGGCGATCTCGATCGGGGAAGGGAATGGAACTTTTTTTTAGGAAAAACCAATGTGAAAACCATGAGGTAGATTTGGAGACGCACCGGTTGTGTATTGGGTATTGCCGTATTGGGTTCACATTGATGACTATTTTGCACGGAAGCCTACAAGTCCCTCAGACCGCTAATATAAGTTCAAAGTCCATCGTACGTGTATATATTAAGAAGACATTAAATTTAAGAAAAAAATTAATACCGTTAGACTATTTATATCCCGATTAAATGATATACTATAATTACTTATTTTTTAGCATTAAAATAAGGATATGATGAAAATATTGTAATAATTATAACTTTGGCCTTTGTAATAGACTTATATTGTGAGATGACGTTTCTTTTTAGATAAAGGATATAAAATCCGGCCTCTATATCCACGTGGGATATATACAGCCACAAGTTACACGAGCTCTTAGGCTCAAAGCCTCAAAACCGAGGGGCATAAAACAACAGAAATGATAGCTTAAAGACTATGAAAAACTAGAAAGACTAAGCGTCAGCATTTTTTCTCCGTCCTTGCTTTCAACAAGTCTCTATCCTCATCCGACTGTTCAAGACTTACATTGCGGGACAAAGAGAATATGAAGTAGATAAAAGTATTACTGACAAACTCTCTCCTTATTGATATCTTACACGTGGACGTACAAATAGTCAGCTTCTACCCCTATATTATAGGGCGATGAGATCTGCATCCAAAGCTTAATAAACATATAGCAAATTCGAATGAACAATATAGTACTAAAAGGTGCTAATGGTGTTGTCAGCCTTAATGGATCAGTGTAGGTAGGCATCTGCGCATAAATTGTTATTCTACAACACTTCCTCCACTGGTCGTCCAGGTAACGCCGGTATACGGCCTTGAAGTCTACAAGAAAAGCATCACAAGGATTCCCGCTTTAATTATTAATTCCTGCTCTTTTTGAAAGAAATGTAGGCTAGTCTGCTCTTACAAGAAAGAAATGTAGGCTGAAGCGACACAGCGATCGGGCATATTTCTAGTAGTAATTGGAGCATCCATCTAAGGTGTGCGCCAATATTTCGTTTGATGAATCTCATTTCCATGACTGCACTCCTGAAACAATGCCAAGTAAATCCGACTTGTAGAGACCACCGAATAAAAAAAATTGGCTTTCCGGAATCTTATGATTCTTAAGTATAGCTGGTATACAAAACAAAGCACGCATCGTGCATGTGATAGCTTTTAATCATTTGATTAGTGTCTTTCAAACGGATCCTAAGGCAATATTTTCGTTTGACGAATCTCATTTCCTTGACTGCACTCCTGAAACAATGCCAAGTAAATCTGACTTGTAGAGACTACCGAATAAAATTTTTTTGGCTTTCCAGGATCTTATGATTCTTAAGTATAAGCTGGTATACAAAACAAAGCACGCATCGTGCATGTGATAGCTTTTAATCATTTACTTAGTGTCTTTTCAAATGGATCCTAAAGCAATATTTTCGTTTGATGAATCTCATTTCGTTGACTGCACTTCTGAAACAATGCCAAGTAAATCTGACTTGTAGAGACTAACGAATAAAAAAAATTGGCTTTCCGGAATCTTATGATTCTTAAGTATAGCTGGTATGCAAAACAAAGCACGCATCATGCATGTGACAGCTTTTAATCACTTGATTAGTGTCTTGCAAACGGATCATAAGGCGCGGGCCTAGGTGACTTCCTCACTGGATCGAATCCCCAATTCGCCATCGAGTTGTGCTTCGGATTGGCGGATTTTAGCTTGGATTTGGGAGGCTTCAGCTTTGTGCCGAGGTGGCCGGCCTTAAAGCGGTACGTTTGGCAGTATTCTTGGTCCATCTGGGCATTTGAAGTTGTGATCTCGTAGCCATTGGGAGTTCAGTGTTGCTTCACTGCATGTTCTTGGTGAAATTGCAAGTTTTCCTTGGATTTGGTTTTGTACTTTTTGTTTGCTTATGGTGGTGGATCTTGGGGAAGATACATTATTTTTGAACTGATGCACCGCTGCCACCTCAAGCTAGGTCGACTAAGCACCACGCCAATTGACTGCATCTTCACTGCTGGATCGCTGAAACATCGTTGGTTTCATTTCTCTCGTGAGAAATTTCTGATGTGGGGGATTGTCGTGTTAAAATCTGATTAAACTTTCACCGAAATCCAGATATGAGACATCAAACTTATTGAAAACTACCTAGACGTCTGAATCTCACCTAATACTTGCTTTCAGAAGTTGAAACTAGCCTTAAAATTGCTTCCGAAAGATTTCTTTTTGAAACAGATGCTTCCGAAAGATTTTTTTTTTTGAAACAGATGCTTCCGAAAGTTGAAACACGCAGAAAACTTGCTCTCAAAACATGGAACTTGTCCGAAAATTTTATTCCGGAACTTCAAGCTCGAAACCTCACTGAAACTTGGGTAGATAAAATCTGAAAGTTGCTGTCCGGCCCGTTAGACGAGTCTCCCAATCGGATACCTTTTTTTTACCAGAAACAATTGGATACCGTTATAGTTCCCCAAATCATATAGTACTATTACAGTGATGCTAAGTAATGCTGATTAAGTTCATGTTATCTTCTATGTCTATCCAGGGAAAGGAAGCAACACATGAGGATGCAGCTCAATCGGCTAGCTTAAGGTCCTTCTCCTGGCCATCTATACTCATTGTATACCAAATCTCGGGAGATCAAGTGCTAGTATCCAGCCATCCACGAGCAAGCAGGCAAGAATCACATGTCTTTTGTTTCAATTATGTCTGTCAGTTACATTGAGCGTAACACTTCTTGTAGTTTGTTTTTCATACACCAACATATTTGGTGTGGTAGTGTTGCTCATCTGTTATTTTTTTCGAAAAAAATATAGTTTCAACCTGAAACTATAGCATCGGTTGGATTTTCAACCCCTCAGCTATAAAACTGTTCACTCTGTACCCCCAAACTACCAAAACTAGTGCAAATAATCCCTGGCTCTAAACAATCCAGTTGTGGCCAAATAGCGTTGTGGCATCTATGTGTTCTAGTTTCAATGGCATGCCCTTTACATGCACAAATATATCTGATGTGGCATCCCATCCATGTTTTTCTACTTCGTTGCTCATATATCTATCTAGCTTTTCTCTTCTTGCACTTGACTCGCATTTACAGAGAAAGTTTTGGCGCACTTATAAGTTGTAGTAATTAGTAAAAAGAAACTTGATTTCATTGCTCCTTGCCAGATTTTTGATCGAACTAAAAAATTAAATAAATTCAAGGAATGATGGTTTGATGTGTAGAAATGCATTAGCTGTGTCTTCTACGGAAGTTGCATTGCTGCAGGAGCGGGGCAAGCTCTTTAAGCAGTTCCTTCAATTCCAGACAGTTCTAGGTTCAGCCTTGTGACAACCCTTTTTCCTTTTGCAATTGCTGCAACGCAGGCCCGTTCGATTCGGCTTAAACTTCTGGCTTCTAACTTATTTTTGACTATTCATAAATTTCACCTTTTTCTGATTTTTTGGTTTTTTGAGCTTTTTGTCGGTTCTTTTTTCCTGTATTCGTTTGTATTGTTTGTGATGGGCTAACATATTTTTTCTATTTTTTAAATTTTTTAAATTTAGTTACGCTAAATAAATCACTATCAACTATAGTGTAATTTCAATAAGCTACATTGCAATTTCAGCCATAAGCTAACATTTTTCAACCCAACTGAGTAGCACCTTAGGAGGAGCAAATCAATAGGATATGGGCTATGTAGGAATCATGCAGCCTATCTGAATCGAAACCCTAATAAACATCATCCGGTGGCATATCATTGACTTCGTCAGTGATGTCATTATTACTACCTTCATGTGTAATCTGCTCTTCACCATTGCTGGTCCAATGTGCATACCCATTTTTGAAACCCCTTCGAATTAAGTGCACTTCAATCTGCACTCGGTTTGTAAACATCTTCATATTCTCGTAGTCAATGTATGGACAATACGTATATTCCACCTCTTATTCAACATATCCTCCTCTGCAGCTCTTGTAAAAGCAGACATGCTATTAATGTACTCTTCACTCACACGGTTCCAAGCGTACATCCAGCTTCGGTCGTACGTTACACATTTAACAATTTAGTATTAAATGTTAAATTAATTAATTAGTATACTAGAGATATATTATCTAAAGTAGCTATATATAGCAAGAATAATTAATTAAATTGAATTAAGTAGAAATAGACTATGAAGTAGCTAAACACTAAACCATGCTAGATGTAAATAATCTTATCTCTACATCAAGCTAGCTAGATCTAAACCATTTTCAATTCTCCTTTCAACAAAAGTTAGATCTAAAATATAATACAATTAGGAACAAACTACTGACTATAGATAGTCAAGAATTTAATGGATCTACCATCACTCTTGCCAAATCTACGGTCACCTTTCACCAAATGGCCTCAAAGCCCCACCTCCTGAAAGCAGCAGAGCTATGAGAATAGATCTAGAATTTAAGACAGATCTATGAAGGTCGATGGTCTACAATTAATATAGTGAAATTATCACAGACAGTTCTTGTACTAGTGTCTTATGCATGCATATATGTCTCATTAAAATTGCTATACTAGGGTAATGATAGTTATATTCACTTGTATGCCTTGAAGCTCATTGCAAATTTGATATCCTTACTGTTGTAGCCTTTAGGTATATTACATTGAGTATAGGTCTAGATGCTTAGCCACGTACTAGTTTTACTAAGTTTGATATTTCGGAAAACTTGTGCCTGGACATGGGTGATTTCAAAATATTGTATCAGAAGAGGTTTCTTGGTTAGTTTGGTATAAAATAAAATGAAAAACCTAGATTTAGGGACGGATGAGTTATAATATGAACTATAAAATGTGAGAAGGCATCTCGCTTGTAGATAGGGGGAGATTCTCGCCCAGGTCAATAAAGGACCGAACGCTATTGTTGCACATCTAAGTCACATAGTACAACTATATGTGCTATATGGGCTTTGACTTTAGCTAATTAAGTTATCTAGGACTAGTATTGCATTTTGATAGGTCGAAGTAGTAAGGGCATTAACCAAGGTGTTTGGACCAAAGCTTGCTAATGCAATGGTGAATGCTCACTTGGGGGGTGGACACACCTAAGTGAGGGTTTTTATTCATTAGGATGACTACATGATGTAAAGGCTATATGACAATCAATTTTGTCACACGCCCATGGAAGTGTGAAGATGCCAACAATATATTTGATTATCTCATATGTGTAAAGTTGTACAACCTCTCAAAAGTGTTAACATCTATTTAAATAGCCATGCTTGTTGTCATGAGCATGTTGGATGCAGCCACAATGGGCATAGTTTTCAGTTTTTCAAAAATTATTTCATTGAAAATGATGGGATGGCATATATGTGTCGCGTGTGCCATGCCCATGGGCAGGAATTGTAAGATGTTCATAACCAAAGAGGGCTGCAAATAGATGTGATTTACTATTATTAAAGTTATATAAATGTTATTTTATTACATGTCAACTATCCTTATAATTCTATTGTAAATTAGTACTTATCGATATTGCAAATGAAACTTACTTCACACTAAAAATAACTTGTAGCACAGAGCCTTATTTATTGTTGGCCTTTCATGTGTGTATGTGTGTGTGTCCCACTTCCAATATACCACTTAAACGACTATTTTATATCTCTTTATCACTTTCAGTATACTTAAATACTAATTCTAAGATAATTCAATGTGACTTGGTTGAAAATTTTTCATCAGAGCCATTTATATTTATTATATACACTTTTTCATGGATAAAAGAAGTACATACACAAATTATGCTATAAAAATGGATTTTGATGAAATTTTTCATGGAACTCACTTTGGAATATCTTATAATCATTATTAAAGTATGCTCAAATAGATAAAGAGGTATAACAAAACCATTAAAGGGATATATTAGAAGTGGGAGTACATACTCCTAGGAGTATAAAACAATTTTCCTATATATATATATATATATATATATATATATATATATATATATATATATATATATATATATATATATATATATGTATATATCTAGATGTATATGTATGTATGTATGTGTATATATATGTATATTATATGTGTGCGTGTGTATAGGAAAATTACTTAAGGCACCTGGGTGCCTAGGCACTTACATTAAGAACTGTACGATACACGTGTATGATTGATATATGTTTGGAGTTTGGGTATGAAAATGTTTGATACCCTTTATATATTTATGGTGAGTGAATTTCTAACTTAGTTTAAACTAGTTTGAATTACTTTTGAATTTAATGCGAGTATAGTGAGTATATACCATAAAAGTAGCTCGAACTAATTAAACTGAAATTGAATTTAAATTTTTCAGAGTTTGATATCTCAAATATACTTTTTATGGCTGTGTGAAGATACTCACGTCAAATGTCGCAAATCTTAAAGCACATCAACGGGCATTGATATGGGTGCCTAGGCACCTAGGTGCTCGAAACACTTGTCTAGTTGACCATGTGGAATGAAGTGAGGATAAAAGTGTAAACGAGATACTATACATTCGTGAGAACATCCCATAGTGGACTAGGCATTGAGTGGATTTTAGGACCATGCTAGCCACCCATATGACTTTCCAACAAGGTTTGCATGTTGATAAGCATAACTCATTCCAGCACTTCAGGTACTTGTAAGGTATGTCAGGTAGAGTGTACACTAATTAACGCCCAATTAGGCACGTTTACAAAACATGAGTAGTGTTTAAGGGGCTTGCAATGGGAAGCAAATATAACTTCAAAGATAATTGTCAACAATATGCCTAAAGTCAACGGACTAGATTGGCACAACCTAATAATCAGAATCTCTTTTATTGAAATTCTTGATGAACAAATGATTGTACATTGGGTACAAAATATTTTGCATTTCAATACATTGAACAAGTAATTTGAAAAGCGTAAAGTAAATCTAAATGTAAACAGCTGAATATAAGTAACAATTGAACATAAATGAACTAGTGGAAACCTATCTACCTTAATTTGTTTACTTTAAGACATTAGAATTAGATGGTCTATTGGTTTGACAGGTTATATTTTTATTTATTTTGGTCACGAATCACTACCACACAAAGGGTCATCACAGACGGTTTTAAACCCTCATCGCAGATGGTTTCTGATCTATCTGCTTAATTGTGTCTATGATAATATGTGGTTATCACAAACTGTTCTCAAACCGTATATAATAAGTCACACAGATGGTTTTTTAAAATAACCATCTGTGATATGTCAGATATTATAAATGGTTCTTAAATATAACCATTTGTGATATTTGACATATCATAGGTGGCTAATATACAAAACCATTTGAATGTTAGATATCATAGACGGTTCTTAAACATAACCATCTATGATACCTGATATATCTCAGATGGTTTTGTGTTACAAACCATCTGTGATAGCTCTTTGATTACCTAAAATATTTTCTATTTTTCGGCTAGCCTTAGGAAATGCTAGCCATGCCCTATGAAAACAAGCAAGTAGATCATAGATAATTGCATATGTTATAGCACACAATAATCATTACACAAATCTCACAAATGAATTACAACTGAATGAGTTACAACTGAATGAATTACAATTGAATGAATTGTTTGATGAAGCACAACTGAATGAATTATAATTGAATCAAATGTTTGAATATCTATTAATTATTGTTGTTGGGGTTGAACTCTCCCTTCGGGTTAATGACGTCTGCCATCAAGAAATTGGAGAGCAATCCTCAAACTTCAGAGAGTTCGTCAAGATCGAATGCACCTGAGTCAATTTTTCATGCCCTGTCGATAGGAGTAAAGTTGTAAGCATACATACATACATGCATACATGCATACATACATACATACATACATACATACATACATACATACATACATACATACATACATACATACATACATACATACATACATACATACATACATACATACATACATACATACATACATACATACATACATACATACATACATACATACATACATACATACATACATATCTCACCATGGTGTCTAGGTTCTATAATTGAGATTTTTCATCCATGATTGACTTTCTTTCCAAATTGACGCCTTTTCGAATTAATGGATGTTAACGGGTTTGCCTGATATATTACACTTGCATGCATCTAAAAGCAATCCAAAGACAGGGAAGTTTGGTGCCCAGACACCTTGGTGCCCCCATTTCAGCGTCCTATATATATATTAATAATAAAAAATAATTGGTAGATTGACAAACTTCTAGATCATTCCTCTTAGCGTCTATGATTTCCTGCATATAGCAACAAACGTAGAATTCACATATGTTGCCCTGTAGTTGCTAGTGGCACTGTAAAAATAGAATTACATACATAGGTATAGTCAGTTCTAGAGGCATTATTATGAAGTATGATATAGGCTTATTGTGTCATAGTGGGTACCGAAAATCATGTCTTGTACTGTAGTTTGGCACTAGATTCCTTGTGTCTCCCTCCATTCATAACATAAGTGTTGAACAACCTACGTGATTCCAAAAAGTTAGTCTCAACCATTGCAAATGAAGGGAAGACTACAATAGAGTTATGTATTGAGGAAATGAGTTTACCTGTCAATTGTTTGTTGCACACGGATGAATTTGTGGTCTTTCTCGAGTAGGGAATCAAGGTACATTACCTTGCTACACTTTGGTACAATCACAATCAGAATACAGTGCAACCTACTTATGTATGTCATCATAGTCATTAAACCTAAGTTCATGTTGCGTATAAAATATAAATGAAACTTGTATAGCAACTAGTGAAGTACTTACCCCTAGTTGTAGAATGTAGTTCTTGTTACTCTAAGCAAACAATCCCATCGTTAGGTAATTTTGGACGTAGGATGAGTTTTCATTGATGCATTGCTCAGAGACCAAGTTTGGGTTGACGAAACCCTCTGGTTCTCGCTATCGCTAGGCTTCTTGGATCACATATCTACACATAAGCAATGAGTTATGACATTTATCAGCGTTACATGAATGTAGAACATGATTGTACACGCTTACAGTGTCCAGCATCGTAGAAGTGAGGCAGCGATGGTGTCGAGGTTGAATAGTTGGAATAATTCATTGAAGCCCATGATGAAGAAGCCCGAGTTGTGGAGAAAATGCACCTCCATGTATCTGATAGTGAATCCACTTTCTTAGTTTGGCTTCCGCTTATCAGACTTCTGCATGTACCAAGCATGCCAACTCCTGCAAGTCAGTCTAAGGCTAGGTAATTATGACTCAGGGACCAATGACATTCCAAGGGAGTACGTCCAGGGCTTGAGAGGTGACTTAATCTTCTTCGATGTGGCCTTAGCACCTTGCTTGCGATACATCTTCCCAGGAAATGACTCGGCATGTTTTTTTGTTTGTTTGGTGTTATCTCCACAGCAGCTGATACGGTGGCCTTTTGAAGTGGAGGTTGAGGTGGAGTCTTATAGGGTTCTAGTGGATAGGCATGGTCGTGTGGAGATTGCGGTACTATAGGGTCCAGGGTAATGTCCCTCTTGGGTCACTGGACAAATGTGTGGACGTCATCGCCTAGTGTCATGATGCCTTTGTTTGGGGGGTTCTCAAGTGGGACGGCCCTAAAAACTTCAGTAATCATGTCCACCTGGACTTCGTGAAACTGGTCCCTAGTTGGGCACCATGCACCATCGTCCCTAGCAGGTATGGATAGGCCATCCCCACCTGCCTCAATGGGAATGGAGCCAACAAGGCCGACTCTAAGATTGCACGGCATGGGCTCCTACATAACGATACACAATGAGCTAAGGCATCCACTAGGTCTATCTATATAGCATTGTAAAGATGTACATTACCTAGGTATTGTCGATAGGTAAGTGGCTGCTCCAACATTGAGGGGATCGTCGAGACCCGAATATGCAAATCCAGACTCTCCTATGTATTCTGCACTCATCTAGGATCACGCTAGTGCACACAGTGTAAACATAGATGAAATATCAACCATATCATGACTTACTAAGAAAAGACTCAAATATTATTAATTATCAGAGTTACGACCTTATGACCAACCTTACAATTAATAGCCTGAAAGGCTTAAGAAACTTGCAGCAGAAACACAACGAAGGCGAAGTGGCCATTCGACATGCCCATAGGCAATAGACTAGAGAGCAAAGTGCTAATTCGCGAAGTCATCGAAGTATCCTCCTTCAGGTACCTCCTGCTGATATGGTCCTTCTTCTTTAACAGCAAATGTAGATATAACCGTGAGTACATAGAGTACTCAGCAAGTCATTTGTAACAAAGAATGCAATATAGTATGCAAAACTTACCAATGGATGGCTGAAATGTTATTTTGTACAAAGCAACAATTTAGAGTAAATACAGTACATAGATTGAAAGGGAAACTTTAAAAATGATTAATAAGTAAATAATCAAAGGAATCAAGAGTAACCATAAGTGAACTGACCATTCACTCCAATGAACCACCCGTGAACTAACCATTCACCCGTGAACTAGCCATTCAACGGCTGAAAAGGATGGTGTTGTAGGTGAAAGTGATGGCGGTGGTGCATGGTGGTTGCGCACAAGCAAGAGGTCGACAACAGCGGTCGAGAAGTCAACGAGCGGCGGTCGGTAACGAGAACGACGACCCACTCGGTGGCAATGACGAAGGCGATGAGACTCAGCAGTGGGGTACAGAGGACTAGGAGGAGGGCTTGGCTTTTATACACAGACACTGCGGAGTCCAAGGCAAGCACGGCGAGCAGCGGCTCGGACACGGACATTGAGTCTAGGGTGGCTACGGCAGTGGAAAGACCGAGCGGTGCACGACAGCGAAGAGACCGCAAGGAAAATGATGAGCAGTAGCTGGTGGCATGGATGGGCAACATGTGGCCATGCCAAGGATTGAACGGTAGCAGCGGATGGCATTGATGAATAGTTCCAAGGCCGATGGATGAAGGACACTTGTCCTCAGCTAGAATCTGGAGGCCGATGCGAGGATTGGTTGGATGGCTAACGCATGGCACTAGGGGATATCACGTGGCTGTGGTTTAATGGGCCGAAGGATTTTGATCTTTCAAGATTTTTCAAATTTGAGAAATTCAAATATATCCTTTTAAGCTCTATAAAATAGGAATTAAATCCAGAAAAATCACAAAAAATTCCAAAAAAAAATCCTTGAAGCACAAAGAACTCTAATAAAATACTTTCAGCAAATGTTCATGTTTAATTTAGTCATATTAAATAATTTTAATTTAATAAAAACTTATTTTAAGTTTGAATTAATTCTAGAAAAAAATCCAAATGGTTAATTTTATTTTTAAATGCTTGAAAAAGGCTCTGAAAATTAGGATGTTACAGGGACTAGCTATCGTAATCATGTGGGTGGCTTGCAGCTGGTTGCAGACTTGATTTAGTTTTTTCTCAATGAATCTATCTCTCCTTAAAGTAAGGCAGTTATCTCTCCTCGAAGTGAAGTAGTTAGCTCTCCTTGAAGTTGTGCATGAATCTCTTGTTTCAACTATTTCTCGCACTCGGCTTGGATCTCTTCCTTCTCCTATACGCTTCAGAGTCATCTGAGAATCCCTGCCTCCAAAGTACGTAAACCCCAAGGCCTCCAGTGCGACCTAGGTGCTCCTTGTTTTGGAAGCAAATCTCTATATCGAGTATAATTCATAGAAGTGCAGAAAATAGAACTAATTGCACAGAAATTTGCAGCTTTGGTGGGGCATCTATGAAGACAGTAAATATAGAATTGACCTTTTGAACAACCAATGCTAAACAAACTCATGCATGCATGCTCTCACAAGATCCAAATCCTTATGTCTAAGCTTCCTTGAGCTAAACACAGAGCATAAGAGAGACTGGAGGCTGAGGGAAGGGTAGAGTACCTAGGGTGATGGTGGATTCGACTGGGGGCAATGACCGATGGTGAGTCCGGCTGGGGCGACGGTGGATTCAGCTAGGGGTGACGATCGATGACGAATTCGACTGGAACAAAAATGGATTCGGCTGGGGGCGATGGTGCCTCACCATCTCTGCGCTTGAACTGAAGGATTCAAGTCGGATCCAGCTAGGGGCGATGGTGGCGAGTTGGGTTCGGTTAGGCGTCAGGAGGAGAGGAGGTGTCGGGAGGTAATGAGGCGAAAGGATGTGACCGAGTGAGTGAGTGAGGGTGTAAAACCTAGCGGAGCACTACTTATAGGAGGAACTATCACAGACAGTTCTATTATGAAACTATCTGTGGTATTAATATCATAGACAGTTCTATAATTGAATCGTCTGTGATATGTACCACATCACAGACGGTTCTATTATGGAACCGTCTGCGATGTGGTAGATACTTCACATAGAGATCTTTATTAGAACTATCTGCGCATTATAACTGACGATTCAAGAACTGTCTGTGATAATGCGTGACTTAGAACCATCTGTGATAATTCACAGATGATTCTTAATACGAACCATTTAGGGTAATTATGTATCACAGATAATTCTACCCATCGCTACTAACATAGACGATCATGTATGTAAAGCCGTCTATGATAATTGCAATGCTGACAGCATCGAGGAACCGTCCAGTATGACCTTCTCTGTAGCAGTGAATTGGTGTGAGATTTTTTAGATACCTTTGGTACTTACTAAAACCTTCAATTGGTGTAGACGGGGTATAATGTGGGTATAATTAGCAGGGCAAAGAATCTCACTAACTAGGTCATTGGCTACTATCTCGTTGTACATGCAGAAAGCCAAAATAACATCTACTTTGTACTGGTGGTAGTATATGAACATGTATTTTTGCTACTTTGCAAAAGTCGCACTAAATTATGTAACTTATTATTATTGTATCCAACAGGTGGCTGTGGCATGCAGAGAATCTATTATGCGATGGAGAGTTTGGTGAAACTATTTTTTGAGTGGGAAATCCAGCTGCTTGTGCTCCTCAGCTTCACACTTCAACTGTTCCTCTTTTTTATTGGCAGCCTTCGGGGGCGCAACACCAACATGTTTCTTAGGCTCTCCATTTGGACATCATATCTAGGGGCAGACTGGGTAGCAGTTTATTCCCTCGGCTACCTCTCACGACATCATGATGTCGCCATTGTAAGACACATATTAAGCAGAACCCAGCCTCTAGCTTTCTTTTGGGCACCCTTCTTCCTCATCCATCTTGGTGGGCAGGACACCATTACCGCTTTCGCCATGGAGGATAATAACTTGTGGTTGAGGCATTTCTTGAATTTGGTGGTGCAAGTTGTCCTAGCTTTGTATGTTTTCTGGAAGTCGATTGGAAGACATAGCACGAAGCTTCTAATTTCGGGTGTCTTCGTGTTTATTGCTGGAATTATCAAGTACGGAGAAAGGACGTGGTCTCTGAAGTGCGGGAGCTTTCAAAACCTCGAGAGGTCCACTGGACATCCGTACAAGCAACAGTTGCCGGAAGTGATCAATGTGGCTCCTGATTACTATTCTCACATCCTTTTGGATGGTCTGAGTTCAATGCAAAATGTCCTCGATGTCTTTGCACGGCGAACCTTGTCATCAGATAGCCACTTGAGTCCAGAAGCAGTACAAGACACCAAAAGAATGCTCAAGGTGTTGAAACTTGAGCTTGGCATGATGTACGATGATCTCTACACTAAAGCTCTTGTGCTCAGAACAAGGATTGGCATTATATTTCGATGCATCTCTCAGATATCTGCGGTGATTGCTTTTGTGCTCTTCCTTGCAAGCGACAAACGGAGGTATAGTAGAGCTGACATTGCAATTACCTATTCACTATTTATCGGAGGCTTTTTCCTGGATCTTTGTGCAATGTTTATTTTCATGATGTCACCATGGACTTGGGCATGGTTGAAATATTGGAATTGCGACAGGCTTGCCCACTTGTCCTGGTTCCTTTTTACCAGTGACATTGGATGGCCGGAGAGAAAGGTATGGTCAAATTCGATGGGTCAGTACAACCGGCTGAACTGGTTGGCTGGCAGCGACCAACCAAAGACATGCAGTCAACTGGTGATGACCGTGGTCAGAATGTTGGTGAATTTAGTCGGTGCTGAAAAGGAAAAACTATTTTGGATGAGCAAGCTGTTAGACACCGAGTACGTGGAGGCGGATGAGGAGACGATGGGGTGTGTTGTAGAGGGGATCAGTCGCTTTCGTGATGAATTCTCCGAGGGGCCCCGAGAATGGCTGCATATTCGCCCGTTGTTGGAAGAAACACAAGCTGCCTTTGTTGGGGATTTTGGTTATGCTATTGTCGGGCTGCATGTGTTCACACAGCTACACTTGAGTAAATATCCTCCTTCGGACATGAAGGCGAATGAAGCAGCAGACATTAAAGTTATGGTGAAGGTATGCCAGAAACTGTCCAACTACATGATGTACCTTTTGGTTGCCCACCCTTCCATGCTGCCGCTCAATACCAACGCGGTAGCT
The DNA here is from genome assembly GCA_017311315.1 of Dendrocalamus latiflorus. Classification (NCBI taxonomy): domain Eukaryota; kingdom Viridiplantae; phylum Streptophyta; class Magnoliopsida; order Poales; family Poaceae; genus Dendrocalamus; species Dendrocalamus latiflorus. The sequence goes on along the minus strand of CM029654.1, from coordinate 27,867,445 downwards.
ACGCTGGAAGAATTGCCACATAAGCGTTGCGGGTCCAGAGAGGCAATTAACCAGATGGTCAGCGATGCATATGGGGACTACGATCCGAAGGCAAACAAGGAAACACTGGAGGAGCTGAGAGACATGTGGGCGAGGCTCCTCATCTACGCCGCCGGCAAGTCGCGGCCGGAGGCGCACGCGGCGCTGCTGGCCAGACGAGTGGAGCCCATCACCTTGGCCTGGCTGCTCATGGCACAGCAAGGGCTCGGGGATTCCGAGCTAAAAATGATCCGAATCACCAATGCTCCTGTTGCTGGCACCAGATTGGAGGAAGTCTACGCCTTCGATGTCAGGAAAAAGAAAAAATAGCTAGAAATCCATGTATTATTTGAAGAAAAAGAAAATATCTAATCCATCCACGTGTTATGTACCTTGCCCTATGCTTGAGTATTATTTGGAGAAAAAGAAAACATGGGAGTCCGATTTCCATGATGCATTACTCTCTCCGTAACATAATGAAAAGATTGTTGCAACGATTCAATGAGTGGGAAATCCAGCTAATAGTGCTCTTTAGCTTTACATTACAGATTTTCCTCCTCTACTGGCGAGCTCCGATGGCTTACCACCATCAAATTCCTTGGATTTTTATTTGGGTAGTTTATTTGTGAGCAAACTTGGTAGCTGTGTATACCCTAATGCTTCCTCTCTTGACACGGGGATGCCACCAACGGAAAGGATATGTTCATAGGAACCCATCAACTGGCTTTCTCGTGGACACCTTTTCTCCTCATACATCTTGGCGGACAGAACATCGCAACCTTCGCCATTGAGAACGACCACCTTTTGGCTGAGGCATTTATTTAATTTGGTAGTCCAAATCACCCTTGTCTTATATGACCACCTATGGAAGTCAACCGGTGACCTCAGAATGCAGCTGCTTATTCCAGATATATCTGTTTTCAGTTTTGTTATTGCACATGCGACTAAATTTTTTTTATCTTTCAGTTATCTGAAATTGCACTTTCAATCAACTGAAGTTGCAGCCCCCTAAAAAAACACCTACAACTTTACGTGATTCAGAGTGCAATTTTAAATGACTAGAAGATAAAAAAATTTCAATCGCCTATGCAATAGTCACTTCCATCTGTTTTTATTGCTGGAATGAAAATATGGAGAGAGGACATGGGCCCTCAAGTGTGCGAGCCGGGTGTGCTCAATTGAGCTTAAAACTTAAAACTTCTAGCTTTTTTATGATTTGTTTTTTTGCTGAGGGTAACTTTTTCTGTGCAATTAAATTTTAAAATATTTAAAAAATAAAAAATTATATCAGTATATATAATACAAAAGAATACAAGAAAAACTAGAAAAGATGAAAAATACAAAAAAAACTAGAAGTTAGATGGTAGACCGTAGACGTTAGTTGGAGCACGTGAAGCCCCGCGAGATCCCCTGTCCCGAAGTATGTTGAGCAGCTGGCAGGTATCAACGGTGCCCTCTCGTCTAAACATTGTCTCCATTGCTCTGCATTCAATACCGAGGTGTCCGGTCGTCTTTGCTGACTTTCCAATCTACCACCGTATTTCCCAGACATATATGGAGATTGAACTAGGACTGATATGATGATCTCTACACTAAGGTCATGGTGCTTCGGACAACGAGTACCGTCGTACTTTGGTGTATCTCACATATATACTTACTGTGGTTGTTTTTGTGCTCTTCTTTGTAAGCAACAAACAAAGCTACAATGGTGTTAACATTGCAATCACCTATGCATTATTTTTTCAAATCTGACCCTCCAATACACAAAATTTCAGTTTTGGCCCCTTCCTTTTTCAAATTTGACTCTGCGATGCATAAATTTTTAATTTTGGTCCTCTTCACGACCGCGGTACCACCTGTCGAGTTAGAGGAGCTCGGTAGGCGCCTGCCGAGCTAGGTGCAACACCCCAATTTGTGTACTTTTGAAAATTTGATAATGAAATTGATTTGAGTACAATTCAAATTTTGGCAAAAACAAAATTCTAATTGTAAACCAGATTCAAGGCAAGTCCAAATTCAAAATTTAGTATGAATTCAAATCCAACTTCAAAACCAAAAATAGAGCTCAAATCAGATTCAAAACCCAAATTTGAATTCAAAACCAAAACTAAAATTCAAACCCAAATCAATTCAGAAAATGAAAATCAGAAAATTTGAAAACAGTTTTGGGTTTGGCCGAAGCATTTAGGCCACTAAAAATGATTTTGATAATTAATTACGACAATGCTTAAATGGACTATTAAGATGATTGAAATGTTTAGTCTTAGATTTTGTTGACATCATGAAAAAGGCATACAAAAGTGACCAAAGATTAACATGAATCAAGACACGACTCAAGGCAAAGGTGTATTGTAGTCTAAGAACATCTTTATAGCTTTTAACGGTCTTGTTGTTTGGTTAAAAAAAGGGATTTGTAGAGTAGATACACTACTATAAGGAGGGGTTATGACTAGTAACTTGAAGTTAACTTTGTGTCACTTAGATTATGCATGCATGTGGAATCTTCTCCGAATTTTCCTTTGGAAACCAGTATGACCATAGGCATATTAATGGTAGTACTGCTACATCGGTACTAACGACAGTTACATGCTGGTAGCTTATTTCCAGAGAAGTGCATTTCTGGTCTCTTCTTGAATCGATACTATCACATGTGTTGAATGGTAGTACTGCAGAGCAGTATGTCTGCATTTGTTGTGCGGTAGTACCACAGAGCAGTATGATCGTGCTTTAGTTGGTGGTAACTAATTTCCAAAGAGATGCATTTTTGGAGTATTTTTTGTCCTCTGGAAATCAGTACTACCGCAGCTAAGGTACGGTACTATCAGGCCCTATGAGTACGGTACTACCGAAATTTGACTTAACAACTAGTTTCTGTACATTTAATGAACCTTAAGTAGCCATTGAATAGTAGGTGCAATAGTACCGCATCCTCTAATTGTTGGGGATTTCGACTCCAACTGTCATCCTAGTGGGTGGAGGCTATAAATACCTCCCCAGCAGCAGTAAGGAGCTCTTCTTGGACCTCATTGAATACACATGAGTTCTTGCTACTCTCTATTCAACTCATTTACTCTATTTTGAGATTGTTGAGAGTATTCAAGTGCATTGTATCATCTAGTTGATCATTGTGGCACTGGAAAACCTTCAGGCAAACATCATTGGCCTTACTGTTGGTGATTACCGACTCTTAGACAGCCTGGAGGAGTTTACGCGATGATCTCTTTAAAGAAGATTGTGAAGAGACCCAGCATGTTTGTGAGTGGTGTGGTACTCACCATCTCCGGAGTGGAGGAAGAGCAACTCTAGCGAATGTTTATATTGTTAGCAAGATGCTTAGAGCCTTACTATAGAAGTATGTGACGTTGGTGAGATTATTTCTCAACTCATCTGAGTTGCTGAGGATGACACCAACCGGTCTCTTAGTGATAGACCATGTGGAGGTGACCCCGTGTGTGTGTGATGAGTAATTGACATCGGTTTCAGGAAAGTCGAGTTTGGTTTGTGTGGTTTGGACCATGTCGTTGCACGGTGCAATCGATTTCGGTCGGACCTTGTCGAACTAGGTCGAACGTGCTTAAGTCGTTTATTTTTCGTTTCGATCGGTTTAGGCTTTGAGTATTTCTGCTGATATTATTGTATGGTTACAATAGTTTGAGCGGTGCTATGTGATTTGTTTCTTGTCTGTGATGGCTGCAGGACATCGAGGTGGAGTCGTGGCGAGGCACGGGATGACTGGACTAGGCGCAGGTGGTGCTGAGGTCGGAGCGGTCGGGGTGTGCCGAAGACGGCGAGGACTCGAGGTGGCTGCGTGGCTTGGAAGGCAAGGAATGAGGAAGCTTCCTGGAATGTGCAGGAGGGGCGTTTTGGTGAATACGTAAAGCTGCACCAAAGGAAGTGGATGTGGTTAGAGTTAGTGGGTAAAGCGAAAAAGCTTAATGGGTAAAGGAAATGTGAACCCATTATGGAGGGCTATAAATAGAGAGGTGCTCTCTAGTGCTATATGCAGATTTTGAGAGAGATGGCTTGAGAGAGTGTTTGTGTGAGTTTTCTCCTGTGCGTGTGCTTTGAGTTCTTGTTTTTCAAGCATGTATGGGGACTTAGTGTGAGATTGAGAGAGAGATGAGCTGAGAACAACTATCATGTAATCACGTATGTCTCGGTCTCGATCTATGAGAGTTATGTTTTGTTGATGCGATTACTTGTTCTATTTCAGTTTTCGTTTTTCCTTTTCTATTTTGATTAGACTGGTTTCTTTTCATCCGTTTGATGCTCTGTTCATCCCTTCTCAACCGAGTTTTTAGTCTGCAGTAGTATCTTGGGAGCTTGTTCGGCTATTTCACTTCTTAAGGTCTCCATTCTTTTGGCCTAACTTGGTTCTTCTGCAGCTCTTTTATCTGTGTTCCTCAAATTGCTGCCGAACAGCTTGTTTTGTCTCTCTTGGCTAGCAAATCAGTTTCGACAGGGATAAGCCTTCTGTCCTGAAAGGAATCAGCAGCAAGCTGCATTGCTTTCAAGCAAATGCTGCAGTTCTTGTCTCCGTTTTCAGCTTTCTTGGTACACCATCTGCAGTTTGTTTTCTCCCTTTCTTTTGCTTTACCTTTTTGCTTTTGGTCAAGCTTTTGCTGCAGTTTTTATTTTCGTTTTCAGCCTTTTGGTTCACCCTCTACAGTCCTTTTATCTTGCCGTTTAAACTCTTGAAGACTAGTGGTCATCGGACAGCATGCTAATGTGCTCAGTTTGCTGTTTTAATTCTGTATGGGCAGCAAGCACTTGATCCCTTTTGTCTCTTGTCCAGTTCTAGTTTTGTCAAGAATAGGAATGGTTGTGTGTTTATTTCTCTGTATTGCTTCCCCTTTGTGCCTTTCAGTTGAAATCTAGTGCAGTCTCTATTCTCTATTTGGCCAGCAAGCTGGTGTAGTTTGCATTTTTTTTAGCCATGAGTAAAGCAAAATTGCAGCAGCATGTATTTTCGGTTTTGGCAAGGTGACTATTTTCAGTCAAGAGACTATGCTCTTTGCAGATTTTCATCAGAGTGTTGCATGTGTGCTATCCTTATTGTTGTTGATCAAATTGCAATTTCCTTAGAACTTGAATCTTCTCGTTCATAGCTTTTATAGCTATCGGAGAGTAGAGATTTTTGCGAATACTGGGGGCGATTTTTGAAAGCACCATTCACCCCCCCTCTATTGCCGTTTTCGATCCAACACTTAGGCAATCTCATCACGAATGAGTTGTACAAGAAGGATAAGGAGAAGCTTTTGAAACAATCTTCCTCTAAGAAGAAGATTACCGCTGTCAAGGCGAAAGTGGAATTAAGTGATGAGACAGAGGATGATGATGACTCCAAAGAGGAGATGGCTATCCTTGTGAGAAGAATGAAGAAATTCATGATGAGACGCTCAAACTAGAGTGATAGCTATGACAAGAGCAAGAGGGAGCAATCCTCTAGCAATAAGTGTTATAATAATATTCATTATTATGAGTGCGATGAGAAGGGGCATATTACCTCCTATTGCCCCAACAAAAAGAATGACAAGGCCAAGTCATCGAAGAAGAAGGAATATAATGGTGAGAAGAAACTTTTCAAGAAACTTCACAAATACGGCAAAGAAGAAGCTCACATTGGAGAGTGGAACTCCAACGAGGAATACTCCGACTGCAAATCCGATGATGACAGGTCCTCTAAGAAGAGGGAACTTGTTGGGATTGCCAGCAAGGAGGCTCCATTGATCTTCTCCTCTCCCACGTGCCTTATGGCAAAGGAGACAAGGTAAATAGTGATGATGATGATGAGCCTTCATATGATGAATTAATAGACATGCTTGAAGACTTAAATGAGTACATTGGAAAAGAGAAATCTAAATTCAAGGTCTTGAAGATAGAATTTTTCTCTCTAAAAGATTCTTATGAGGAGTTAAACGAAGCTCATGATTCACTCCTTCTCAGGACCTCACCAAGGCTCATACTAATGTGGGCATTACTTACAATATTATTGATGACTTGCCTAATTTAGACATTGCTCCTTGCATTGTTTCTAAAATCAGTACTTCTACTTCTTGTGTTGACTTGTTAGCTATTTTAAGTTCTTCTAAAGTAGACTCTTGCTCTTGTATGACTAATTTGTGTGATCCTCTACTTATTATTGAGAATAATGAGTTAAAAGAGCAAGTCAACAAATTAAGTAAAAGCTTGGAGAGGTGTTTCAAGGGCAAGGCTACCCTTGATAATATATTGAGTGAGCAAAGGTATTAATACAACAAGGAGGGGCTTGGCTTGTTCCAAAGAAAAGTAAGAAGCCAATTTACAAGCCTACAAAGTTTGTGATGGAAAATGGCAAATATTGCCATGAGTATAGTGGTATGGGACATATGCCAAATTCTTGTCACATTAGTAAGACTTCCTCCTTTGGTGTATATAACTATTGTTATATGCTTAGGAAATCCAAGGATGGTAGAGTAATTGCAACATTTATTGGCACTTCTATACTAGGTACTAAAAAGAATGACCCATAAATTTGGATACTTAAAAAAACTTAATCTTCTTTTGTAGGTGAATTACAAAATTGGTGGAAAACATTGGGTGCTTGATAGCAGTTGCACTAAACATATGATCGGAGACCGGAAGATGTTTACCATATTTGAAGTTAGAAGTGGTGGCAATGACAAAATCATATTTGGTGACAATAGATATGATCATCGGATGGTATATCATTGATTTTATCGATGATGTTATTTCTACTACCTTCCTGTATAATCTACTCTTCACCATGACTGGTTCAACATGCATGCCCCTTTTCGAAGCCCTTCGAATCAAGTGCGCATTAATCTGCACTCGGCTCTTAAACATCTTTAGATTCTCGAATCAATGCATAAACAGTACATATATTCCACCCCTTATTTAACATATCCTCCTCGGCAGCTCTTGTAAAAGCAGAAATGTTATTAATGTATTCTTCACTCACACGGTTCCTAGCGTATATCCAACTTCAGCCCTACATTACACATATAACAATTTAGTATAACATATTCAATTAATTAATTACTATATTATATATGTACGATCTAAATTAAGTAGCTATATGTAGCAATAATAATTAATTAAATTGAATTAAGTAGAAATAGATTATGACTTGATTAAACCTTAAACCCTAAACTACGCTAGATGTGAAATAATATTCTCTCTACATCATACTAGCTAGATCAACCATCTTCAATTCTCCTTTCATCAAAAGCTATAAATGTAAATTATAATATAATTATAAACAAATTACTAGCCATAGATAGTCAAAGACTTAGTGGATCTACAATTACTTTTGCTAAATAGTCTCCTTTCACCAAATCGTCTCAAAGCCGTGCCTCAGCTTAAAGCAACAGTGTAGATCTGGAATTTAAGACAAAGAGTCGACGGGTCTGCACGCAATTAATGTAGTGCAATTATCGCAGATGGTTTTTTTTATACAAACTGTCTGTGGTAACTTAATTATCACAAATGGTTTTTAATACAAACCATCTATGAAGTATCACAGACGGTTCAAATAAAAACCGTCTGTGATATTTGGTAATATCACAGACGGTTCGTGTTAATAACCGTCTGTGATACTTCACAGATGGTTTTAAACACGAACCGTTTGTGATATTTTCTCTTCACAGACTGTTTTTATTGTTAGTAGAAATACAGATAGTCTCTAAATTAAAACTGTTTGTGATTATATTTAATACGGGCGATTTTGGAAACCGTCTATGATTCACAGACGGTTTTAAACACGAACCATTTGTAATATTTTTTCTTCACAGACGGTTTTTAGGGCTAGCAGAAATACAGATAGTCACTAAACTAAAACTGTTTGTGATTATATTTAATACAGACGGTTTTAAAAACCGTCTGTGATATTACGTCTAATATACGGTTTTTTGTAGTAGCGATGACAACCCCTTCTGTTTAATTAATGGTGTACAAACAACAGTAACTGTGTGTCTGTATGAGATATGGTTACCGTCACATATATTCGGTGCATCCGTCAACCATTCAATTCTACTTGTAGATATGCAATTCTGCAAACCGTTCTTGATGTAACAAGTGCATTGTACATGCATGGACGTTTTTTTTGTCTTTTCAAACAAGGGGTGCATGGAGGTATTGATATCTCGCTTATGCAACTGTGCGAACTCCCTTAGCTACACTATCCCCATTTGGACTATTTTGTCCTGGGGCTGTTCTGATCAATTGGGCACAGCACGGTTTAAGGTGGTGCTCATTTGGGTTTAAAAGCTATGGTTTATGATTTATTTTACACTGTAACAGATAAAAATATGCTGTAGCTGCTAGTAGCTTTTACAGCGTAATTTAAATTTTAAAAATAAAAAGTAAAAAGTTATATTATCATGAACAATGCAAAGAAATAAGAGGAAAAGAAAAAAAAGCAAAAAGCCTAAAAGACTATATCATTAAAAAAAGGCAAGTAAGAAATTAGAAGTCACAAGCGGAAGCTCTAGCGGGGCTACAAGTTTGCTCAATTTGATACGGATGTACCTGAGTAAGTTAGCTCCGGAGAGAGCGCGCGCGCATGCTATTTCAGAATTAGGGATGGCTCTAAGTGGCTTTGGGTTCTAGAAGACACGCTTCTTAATTTCCATTTTTTTTGCTTTTTTTTATTTTTCTTTATTCCTTTGCTTTATGGTGGAGATATAATGATGTTTTTATTTCTTCTTTACTTTTAATTAAATAATTTAGAAAAAACTAACCGATACTATAGTTTAATTTGAGCAAAAACCAACCGCCACAGTCGAAGCCAACAGCAGGAGTGACGTGAATGTTAGCTTGCGTTGGATGACCTCACTTTGGCAGCAGAGAGGCCTGGACGGCGCGCTGCCACCGAATTGAGCAAAATTACACGATGAGTAGGCCAACGAAAAACGGCCGCAACCACCACCAAAAGTGGTCGCGATTGCTCGAGAACGAGGACGGGCAGCGGAAAGGGGATTGTCCATTTATGCATTTATTTTAAACCCAAATACATTAGAAAAACCCTCTCATCCATCTTGGGTTCAACCCCGCCTCCCATTTCATTGGCCCAGACGACCCAATTCTGTGCCCCGCTGAGCCGCCACCGTCATTACGACTCTGAATACGTTATTACGACGGATTTGGTGTTCTATGATGATGGACAAACATCACAGAAAGCCGAATTTTGCCAAAGAAACAAGCTTATGACATAAAAATATTGTCATCGTATCGCCATAGTATGTGTGTCACAAAGAGAAGGGTTGACGAAACAAAATTATTTAATCACAAATTATCAAATCTTCTATGATGAATGTTTTGCCGTCACCGGATGTGCTTTTTTGTGACAAACAATTTTGTCCTATACCTCTTTTCAGCTTTTTTCAGCTTATTTATGTCAGGTTAATTTTGTTGTACGTGTGTTTTACTCATGTATGTGTACGAGTACTCCGTATCTATAGTCGATAAGATCAGTCATTGTGTTGTTGTTACGACCAGTACTAAAACTACACCGAGTATTGTAGTTCCGAGTACTACATGGTCGTAACGCCGTGGTCGATAGTCGATGCTCGCAGTTGATTGTCGATGGTCGTAGTCGATAGTCGATGGTCGTAGTCGATAGTCAATGGTCATGGTCGATAATCGATAGTCGATGGTCGTGGTCGATAGTCGGTAGTCGTTAGTGTATACTCAAGAGAAGTATTGTGGACATTACACTAGAAGGAGTACTGCGGATGTCATACTCGGAGGAGTACTATGGACACCATACTCGTATGAGTACTGAAGCACCCAGAGGACTCGAAGCGTTGTGGTCGTGGCGCCTGTGTGCGTGGTCTGTTACGACCACGCTGTGTGTGGTCGTAATGACCAGAGTAGTAGTCGTTGGTGTCGTGGTCGTAGCACTTGCGAGTTCGTGGTCGAAGTTTCCAGTGCAGTGGTCGAAGACAAACCGAGGATGAAGCAGTAATCATGGTCGTGCGGTGATCACTATAGCAGGTGTCAGCACAGTTGGTCATGGATGACGCAGGCCATACCTTAGTCGGTGAACTACTTGGTATGGACAAGCGGCTGGACACTATAGTAGTCGTGGGCAGCTGAGCGAAGCAGCATGAGCAGGCGATGACCACTGTAGCAGTCGTGGGCGGCTTAGCTTAGCGACAACGACGGGGAGTTGTAGTGAGTGAGTGGCCTGAGTGGCTGGCTGTGTCTATATATACTCTGTAAGTCGTTGAGAGAATCCAGCTTATGTATAAGAGAGAAAATACAGTAGAAAAGGTGAGTCAGTTTGTATCGCATAATTGTGCCTTCGTTCTTGTGTTCAATCCTGTTATTAGCTCCACCTTGTCGTTCCCACATCCAGCAAGCAGTCCACAACTGTGTATCAGAGTCCACAGCCGAAGCGTGCGTTTGAGAGAGCTAGAGCCAACCTTGGGTGAGCAGTCATAAATGAGTTACGACCAGGGCATGTACAACGCGTGTTTTACCTCCGTCTGTATAGCATTCTTTTTGCAAAAAAAACCCCCTCGCGAACAGCAGTAAATGAAGGGAGAGAGTGAAGTCGTCCTCTCGCGAGGCGACGACGACCGGCGCGTGCTCCCAGGCCAAATCGCCGGCCGGAGCAGCGTTGTACAGTAAGCTTCGTCTCCAGGTGAATCGCGCGGATTCAGCTGCGGCGCGCGCGCGATTTTGGTTTTGGGCGCCAAAATTCCTTCCCGTGCTTTTTCTCCGCCCCCAATCCTCCCCTGCGCGATTTTGGATTTGATACCAGAGGAGCAATTTAAGTGGTTCGTTTCCTTTTCTTGAATTGATTTTTTGTAGGTTTCTTTGGTTCATTTCTACCTTGGAGAAAGTAGTGTTCTTTTCGTGGGAGTAATGGTGAACATGCTCGAGCAATCGGCGATCGTTGCCGCTGCCGCTACCGAGCCTGGCGTGGAGCGGGGCCGCTTCGGCGGCGCCGCCGGGGGCGGCTCGCGGAGGAGAGCTCGGACGAGGAGGAGGGGAGCCAGTGCTTCTCGGATGCGGAGGACCGGTCGTGGCACTCGTACTCCCGCCAGGACTCCGCTGCCCTCGAGGACGACATCTCGACGTGCGGGTCCGTCCGCTTCGGCGCCGGCACCGGGGATGAGGAAGGCGAGGGCGCGGCCGGGCGCGGCAGGAAGTCGTGCATGTCGGAGTGCTCCCTGGACGACGTCGACCTGGAGGCCGGGCTGGCCGAGATCACCAAGGCCAGCCCCGACAAGGCCGAGAGGAACTGCCGCATCTGCCACCTCGGCCTCGAGGGCGCCGCCGCCGAGTCTGGCGCCGGCATCGTGCTCGGCTGCTCCTGCAAGGACGACCTCTCCTGCGCCCACAAGCAGTGTGCCGACACCTGGTTCAAGATCAGGGGCAACAAGTAAGCCCAGTTGCTGCTAATTCCATAATTCACTTCGGATAATTACCATTATCTGTTCATGTTATATACAACTCAAATGAAAATATTTTACTGTGTCGTGAGTTCAGTGTAACTGCAAACCTGCCATTGTTTGTTTAGGATAGACGCCTTTGTGAAAGATAATGCACTTGGGTGTATGAAGAAACGATTAAGGAGTCTTTAGCAAGAAGTAGTGTTTTTTCTTTATTTAGGTAGGTGATAAATGTTACAAGGAGATGAGAGAGGAAACGGTAAAGTGGAGTATGATAACTAGTAGGCTATAGGCAAGGCTTAGGAATGAATATGATAGAACATTGGAGAGGATTAAGTCGGATTCCTTCTTTCGGTCTGCTTTTTCTTGCAGATTCTTGTGTAATTCTCTTGATCTCCGAAAGTGGAAGTGTTGACCTTTTTCAGTCTGATCTGTATGACATGCCTTTGTTGTGGTGGTGTAGAGGGTGTGCTATTGTGTCACCTTCCACTAAAAGAATGTACTTCTTCATGAAAATTGTGGCCAACAATCATACCTCACTGGAACTCAGTGCATTAAGTGATTAAAGTATACTGTTGGAGGAAAAAGGGGGTTTCCGAGTGGAGATTCCGTCACAATCTTCATGCGATGCATTCAGTTTTAATGTTGACTCATCTCAGTGCTATTTAACTATGATCTTTTGGAGATCAGTTTTGGCTTTTGATCTTTAGTTTAGGTTGTTTTTACTGCCCTGTAAGAGATAGTACTGCATGCTGTTTTTTTCACCTTTAAGAGTTTTATTTATGTTTGTAGGAAAATTTTCAGAGCAAGGATGGGACCATCCATGATCGAACTAGACACTACCATCCATGATGATATGGTTTTCTTTTATCAATCATGAACTGATACATGCGTATGCCTTTTTTATGGTTTTCTTCAAAAGGAATTAACTCTATGAAATTCAGTTAATAAAGATATGCATATAAGAATATCCCAATATCCCAAATTCAGTTAATAACTCTATGAAATTGGTCTACTCCAAGATGTCAAGATTTGAAAGTTAATATGTAATTGAGTTTTCTGCCAGAGGAGAAAGGATAAGGATCATTACCAATCAAACAATCGGGAGTATATTGTTTTAGGCAAATAGCTAGGCAAGCTTAATGTATGTATAATATATAATCTGGAAAGAGTTTACAAGAAAAAAATATGCAAACCTGGGTATTGCTAACTAAGGGATGTCTTGTACAAGAAAAAAATATGCAAACCTGGGAGTTCAGTGCAGCATTTTGCTCTTCTATTCATGCATTACCCACCCAGTTCTCTTACCCAATTTTTTGCTTTTCTAATAGCATTTTCACCATTGTCACAGGGATGTTGGTGATCTGAGAAAATATTTGTTATGGCATGCAAAGAAGCAGCTTCCTCTGCAGTCCCTTTCTTTGGAAAATCCTTGTGCCAATTTTTTGCTTTTGTAATAGCATTTTCACTATTGTCACAGGGTTGTTGGTCATCTTTGAAAATATTTGTTATAGCATGCAAAGAAGCACATTCTGTTGGGTTGTTCAGTTGTAGGCAGTTGTACGTCGGAATTTTAGATGTTGTTGCAGTATGAGATGTTGTTGGAGTATGTTGCAGTGACTAGCATCCAAACCTAATTGAGATGTTGCAGTATAAATAGGCTGCTAGTATGTGAACATGATGTAATCGTACTATATTTTATTTGATTTATGAAAAAACTACTATATTATATTATGTATTAATATATTATTTATATTGATGGTTCTAAAAAATATTGTAATTATGTTCATCTTATTTATGCTTGATCTGTTTTGTATCAAGAAGCAACACAATGGTATACATGAATCATATTCACGCTTGATCATGGCTGTATGCATGCATTAAATAGTTTGTAGACAGTCAAATAGACGACCTATTGTACAAGTTGTCTGTATGTGAAGTGGAAAGAACTTACAGACAGCAATCTGTCTGTGGGTTGTACATGCCCTAATGTTGAACGAGTTACGACCACTGAGTGAAGTGTTCTGAGTGGTTGTGTCCCCCCTCCGGTTTGCTCTGTTCCCCGTCTGACAACAGAGCATTTGGGCGTTTAGGCGTGTAGATCCTTGGGTGAAATCTCACAATTTTAGCTTATGGTTTATGGCTTATGGTTTCTCTCGAATAAACAAACGGAATGACTTCTTTGTCGCCGTTTCAAAGTGGTTTATTGGGACAACCTTTTTAGAAGCGGCTTATCAACTTTCGGTTCATTCGCACAAATGTTCGCATTAGGGCTAAAAGTTAAAAGTTACAGTTATAAACCATAAGCCCTAGCCAAAAAGAACATACCTATAATATGAAACTTAATTGTCATACATAGTATGTTTTCGTCATTAATTGATGACTTGCTTGCTAGGGTAGGTAAATTTGGTGACAAATCTAGATTGTTGATCGTCACGGTATGTATTTACCGTGACATAATTTTTGTTCTTTAATCATTTAGAATCGTCACCATTTTTAAGATAATCGTACTTTCAATTAAATTTATTGTAACGAATTGAAAGATATAGGTAGCAAGATCAAATTATTTCAAATAGACACGTAAGCTTTGATTCAATTTCTTTCATCCTAGTAAAACTACGCTGACGACGCTGACGCGCGGTACCCACCGCTTGGACATCGTCGACCAGCCCGCCTCCTCCTCGCCGATCGCGTATTTATGAAGTACTCCTTCTCTCTTTCCTTCCCCTCTCTCTGTCGTTGACAGCTTGGACCCACCTGTCGAGCATCTTCGTCTAACTTGCATTGTCGCCATTGGAGCCAAGTTCCTGGGTACTTCGCAGCAACAATGCTCGCACGTGCACCTGCAAAAGGCTGGCCCGATTGCACCGCGTCGAGCTCCCTGATCGAAGCCCCGTTCTGTCGCCTCCACCTCCTCAAGCCGATGACGTGCAGGAGACGCCGGAGACCGCCATTCTCGCAATTTCTCCTGTTGACCGCGAGAAACTCGACGAGTGCTGCGCCATCGTCTCGCCCCCAGGCCAAGCTCGTCCTCTCCCTCACCACTCCTCGCCATTTCCATTTTAGCCATCTCCAGCAAGGTTCTCTCCCAATTTCACCGGAGCGTAGTCCTCGTCCTCGACTCCGGTGAGCGCGCTCCGCCGAGACCAACTTTGCTTCCGGTGAGCTAAAACCTCTCCATTCTCTTCCTTTTTCGCCACATTATCTCCTCTTCCAAACCCCTCACTCAATCTTGCTTCTTTTCCAATGTAGCGCCGGATTCGAGTGGTCTTCTTCGCTCATATCGCCGCCGACGTCGCTGCACAGTTTCCTCTCCGGTGAGCCTGAAATATCAGCATGGTATTTTTTAGCAGCATGGCCTTTTTCAGCATCCTTCTTTCCTCGCTGAACCTCACCGTACGAGGCTTCTGGCCCAGCCAGAGAGGAGAGTTTTGACTGCGGGAAGCGTCGATTCGAGGCGTCAGCAAAACACCGCCGTCTGTTCCTAAAACAAAACCCCTTGGCGCCCATGCTTCTTTGAGCTCTACGCCTCCGTCGAGCTCTGTCGCCATCGAAGCCCACCCCGCTACCTCTGTTCGTGTTGACCGAAATGGCGACAGAGGGGGGTGAATGTCGACTTTTAAAATCACCCCTAAGAGTATTCGCAAAAATCTCTACTCTTCGATAGCTACAGAAAGCTATGAAGAAGAAGACGTTTGATCGAAAAAACTATTCTGGAGCACTAAGAGAAAAGACCAAAAGCTTTAACTGAAAAAGGAGAAAAGAAAAGATAACGCACAGGAAATGAGAAAAAGATTAAGTGCTAGCAGTTCATGATCAAAAGGAACTGGTCTTTGTAATGCTTTCGGCTAGCACCCAGAACAACAAATAAAGCATAGGACATGCAGTTTTTGCCTTGGCCGAAGCTTTAAAAATAAACTGCACTGCCACAAGCTGCCGAGAGACAAGAAAAATTGCAGGAACTAGCAGCCGCAAAACAGAGCAAAGGGTTGGCAGCCAATCCGAGAGAAACACCCAAATGCAAAAAGAGACATTCTCATTCCCATCCGAGAACTATCAAGGCATCCAAAACCAATGATTAAAAAAAGGCCTTGCTGGAAACTTGAGATTAAAGAAGGCATTAAATGAAGCTTCTTTGCCGCAAGGACCAAGGAAAAGCAAAGCTCTTTAATTGATTGCCAGCAAGAAAAGCTACTGCACTGTATGTACTGGCCGAAAGATTAATGGTTATTGGAAATGGATGCTTTCAGCCGAACACAGTACAGAACAAGCAGATAGACAAAGATCAACCAAAGAACTGCATGCACATTTCTTGCATTGGCCAAAAAAAAAACTAACAGGGAAGAACTTCTTAAGAACACAGGAAGAGCATAGAGCAGAGAGACACAAAGAGACAACGCAAGATCATAACAGCTCAAACTCAGTAATCATGAAATCGATACGGAGACATACATGATTAAAATAGAGGAATGATTACATAGTTGTTCAGCTCATCTCTCTCTCCCAATCCTCAAGAACACCAAGAACTACATGGTTCTTGGGAGGAACACAACCCTATCTCATACACCCATTCTCTCAACCACTAAAGCACAAAGCAAAAGCCCTAAAACCCCTCTCCAAGTCTTGCCAACAACCAGGAAACACACTCCTATTTATAGCATTCCTTGATGGGTTTACACTTTGCTTTGCCCATTTTACCCCTCCATGCTTTGCCCGCTAACCCGCTTCCTTTTGCAGCCTCGCGCTTTTACCGAGACGCCCCTGCTGCACCTTCCGGGAAGCTTCCGCGTTCCTTGTCTCGCACGCCTCGCAACCACCTCGAGTCCACGTCGTCTTCGACACATCCCGACTGTTCTGACCTCAGCGCCACCTGCGTCTAGTCCAGTCCTCCGTGTCTCGCCACGACTCCACTCGACGTCCTGCAGCCATCACAGACAAAAACCACATCGCATAGCACGGCACAAAGCATATAAACATGATTAGTACCAACAAATTCTACTCAAGCGAGAAATGGCCCAAATGGCCAACCGGGACGACGCCCACGCGTCAAATCTGTCTCGTCACAACCCGACCTCGCCAAATGCCAACCTGGCACGAATCACTCAAACCAAACTCACTCAATCCAAACCGCATGTCAATTACTCATCACCAACTTGGGATTTAGACCACATGGTCTCTCAATCTCCCCCTTGATAAGTATATTGACAAACCCTCAAAAACGTTGAGTTTGTTTGAAATGAAAAAGAGTCAAACATGGTCCAAAGAAGATTAAGGAAGCTAATGACCATGATGACAAAGGAACACTAGAGCTACAACAGAAAGAGCAAATTTTTCTCCAAAGCTCTAGAAAGTTCCCACAAGCCTTTTTCTCCGCTATTCTCCCCCTTTTGGCAATAAACACATCAAGGATGCAAAAGAGAGTATATGACATGTCAATGGATGTATATGGCTGAAGTTTGATTATTTCTAAGCATTTTGAGCCATGAGAATTATCCATAATGACCAGAATGTATTACACCAAGCCATAACTCAATAAACGGCTATCTAGATCATGACAAGATATGTATATCCTAGCTAAAGCATATAGACGACGAACTGAAATGTAATGCATTTTATGAGCATGTCAAGTCATCAATAAGCAAAGTCTAACTAGAGATATCCAAGGATGATGCAGGCCATGTCAATAAGCTAAGCGGAACAAAGAAGCTAATATTGAGTCCTAATAGAGTGCTATAAGTTCAAGATTGAAACATTGGTTAAGTACTTGGTTCTTTTTGTAGCTTAAGCAAATTGAGCACATAAGACATTGTCTTTTTAAAGCTCATGGTCGTTTCCAACCCAATTTTTATGTGCTAGATCTCAAGCCTTATGTGACTACTCCAAGCGAGAAGCTTAAGAAGATAGTCTAGGTCATCCAAAACTCCCCCTGAGTTCATGCCTAGTGCAATGGCAAGCCGTCTCATGAGAAAGAATTGGTGAAATCAGTTTTTTCGCACAAAAGAGATTTTTTTTTGTGTGCTAGATCTCAAGCCTTATGCGACTACTCCAAGCGAGAAGCTTAAGAAGATAGTCTAGGTCATCCAAAACTCCCCCTGAGTTCATGCCTAGTGCAATGGCAAGCCGTCTCATGAGAAAGAATTGGTGAAATCAGTTTTTTCGCACAAAAGAGATCATTTTGCCTTTGAAGCAAGTTGTACTAACTTATGCATCATCAAGAATTAATATAGCTCAAACTAAGGCTCAATAGAGATTCAACGCTCAACTTAGCCTACTTGACATAGCATGGATCATAAAAGGATCGCTCAAGAAAGACTAGACTCAAATGCTAGCATGACAAGTTTTAATTCAAGTTGAGCAATTTTAATTAACTTATCATGGCAAAAGCTAGTCTACACATATGAAGTCATGATAAATCTAGCATATAAGCACAAGTCATGGCAAGGTATAAAGTATTGTAAGCATGTCATAACAGGATAATAATCAAGGCTCAATGTAGTTATATACAATGCAGAATGCTGAAATGCAAGAAGATCCAGCTCCCACTCAACATGAGATGCAACTTTTAGTTCAAGTTGAGTTAAGTCAAAATTAAGCTCCAGAAGCTCCCAAATGAACTCCCCCTGAACCAAAACAATAAAATCGAGAAGCTGGCAAAGAAAACAGCAAACAGGCAATCCTTAAAGCATAGATAAGATATAGAGACAACTATGGCTCAGACAGACTCTCATCTACCCCATATGACTCCAGGACTATTAGCTGACCGTAAACCACACACTAGAGAGCAAACACGTACCCTGTCTACCCGAGGGTGGCCCGACCCTCGCTAGAACCTACAAGAAGTGAGTGAGCTCAATCTAGTGAGATAAGAAACAGCTAATCCTGGAAGCACAAGATAAGAGTAGGAGTCTAAGCAGCTAGACAAGAGAAACACTCTAATCTATGCTAGGAGGACTAAATCCAAGTGCACCCCAAGTGCAAAGCAACAAAAATGAGACAGAAGCATAATCAATATAATAAAGCAGTAAAGCCCAAGCTCCCCCTCACTACAGTCCATAAGGACAAACCACCCCAAGCTCTCCCCGCAGAGCTGAAAACCTCGAACTATCCAATGGCTTGGTGAAGATGTCAGCCAACTGGTGGTCACTCTCCACAAACTGGAGCACTATATCGCCCTTCTCTACATGGTCTCTAAGAAAGTGATAACGGATATCGATGTGCTTGGTCCGAGAGTGTTGCACTGGGTTCTTAGCAATGTTAATCGCAGAAGTGTTATCACAAAAGAGTGGAACACTGTCTATCGCTAACCCAAAGTCCCGCAGGGTCGAGACCATCCAAAGCACTTGGCAGCAGCAACTGGCAGCAGCAACGTACTCGGCCTCTGCAGTGGACTGTGCAACACCGGACTGCTTCCTTGAAGACCAAGAAACGAGAGATTAGCTAAAGTTTAGATCTAATTTTGGTGGACTAATGGTCTAAAGTGTTTTTTAGGGATTAGCTAAAGTTTAGATCTAACTTTAGACCACCTGTTTGGAGACTTTAGATCTAAACTTTAGTGACTAAACTTTAGATGGAGGGATCCAAACAGGGCCTTAATAGCCTCATAGTATGGCCCATTCAACGTCTTTCATTGATATTATGTTGGGTCAGTTATTTTAGGTTGTAACTAACTTAGAGCTGTGATTTTTAAATTCTAGTCTATTCGTGAGAGAGTACGCAGATTTTGACCGGTATAATTGAACTTGGTATACTATAATTTTTTCAATAGAATCTAGCTTGAAAAAATACACCTATTTTAAATTAGTTACTATTCATGGGTCGATTAGCTTCTTCCTTAAACTAAGCAAAATGGTTAGCCAAACATCCCCGCAAACTAGATCAACATAGCAATCAATATATGGCCATTACTAGGTCAACACATTCTTCAAATTAACCAAACACCTCAACTGTAAAAGAGACGAAGAAGCTAGCGATCATCCATCCAGTGTGTCAGTAGTGTGTACACAATACGAAGGCGCCCAGACATAGCCACATTTCAATCCATATATATGGCCCCTCACCACATCACTGACAAGATTTGGATTGCTTATTATATAGCAGAGACCATTGTAGGCAGTGGTAGCACTCAGTAGCTAGCGTGTCCTAGCAGCTAGTAGACAGTCACTCGGTGTTCTTGAGGGTGTTGCCGATGTCGATGACGAAGCGGTACCTGACGTCGGCCTTGGCGAGGCGCTCCAAGGCCGTGTTCACGTACTCCGCACCGATCACCTCGATGTCCGCCGTCACGCCGTGCTTCGCCGCCAAGTCAATCATCTCCTGCGTGTCCCTCATGCCGCCGATGCAGCTCCCGGCCAGGGTCTTGTTCGCTGCATATTTACATGTAAAGATTCATCAGTTACAGATGATCACTCATGAAGTTAAGCGCAGGACATATTAGCAAGCTTAAATCAAAGATTGCTTCTAGCTTGTTCTAAACTGAACTACTGAAGAATTCCATTGTCAAATATTGCTGCTAGTTTGTTCCAAGTGGAGATTCCATCGTCAAATTTTGCACATAGCTTAAACAACCAAATGACATGAAGACATGAGCAGCTAGGTAACTCAGGACTTACTCTGAACGAGAGCAAAGGCAGGGACCTCCAGGGGCTTCTCAGGCAGGCCGACCAGGATCATCTTGCCATTGGGCTTCAGGAGGCCGAAGAGGGGGGCCATGGGAATGTTTGCAGAAACCGTGTTTATGATGCCATCCATGGTGCCCATGGCAGTCTGAAGAGAGAAATCAAGAAAGCAAACATGAACTCTTCTTCTAGCTACCTCCACTACATAGAAACGTGTGATCTTGTTTGATACTAAAAAAACCATCGAATTCTACGTTTCGTAATCATACCTTCATCTCCTCGGCATTGCTGCTGACGACGAACGCGTCGGCGCCGAGCCGCTCCAGGGCCTCCTGCTTCTTCCCGGGTGACGAGCTGATGACCGTCACCTTCATCCCGAACGCCTTGGCGAACTTCACCGCGACGTGGCCGAGCCCTCCCAGGCCGAGCACGCCGATGTGCTTTCCCGGCACGTTCAGCCCGTGGTACTTCATGGGGCTGTACACGGTGATGCCGGCGCAGAGCAGCGGTGCGCCCTTGTCCAGCGGCATGGCCTCGGGGAACCGGACCACGAAGCGCTCGTGCACGACCACCATGGTGGAGTAGCCGCCGTAGGTGACGGTGCCGTCACGGTCGACAGAGTTGTAGGTGAAGATGCTGCCCGGGCAGTGGTTCTCGAAGCCCTCGTTGCAGCTCCCGCAGGACTGGCACGAGTTCACCATGCAACCCACGCCGACCTTGTCGCCGGCCCTGAAATTGGTCACGTTCTTGCCGACCTCCGTGACCACGCCGGCGATCTCGTGCCTGCGCCATGCACGATTACAGATCCGTTTGTTCAGAACTCAGAATGTAACATTGTTGAAACAACCATGACTTGTTGAGGAGCAAGAAGCCAAGAAGGCATATATGCTTACCCAGGAACGATTGGGTAGATGGTATTCTTCCACTCATCCTTGATGTTGTGTAGGTCAGAGTGGCAGATCCCACAGTACAAGGTCTTTATCGCGACGTCATCATCTCCAGTGACCCTTAAGGATTATGAGAAACAGAAACGTTATTGAGATAAAAGCACAATTCAGCTTGTTTATATGTGAGTGTACACTCCTATCATATAAAGGCCTACATCAAACCACACTAATGATCTAGGTAATTATGTTCATCTATCAACTCAGTGGTCATTCGAGCAAATGGTCGTCTCTCAGGCATGCATGCAGATGATCAAATTCTGTTCTGCTCTTTGTTTTTTTGAATGAAATGTTATGCTGAATTCCATTCATGCAAACCAATTTTGTTTACTCGTCCAAGTGAATACAAAATAATGACAAAATTCGGCCAACTGCATTTACTTTGTTAATAACTCGTGGCAAATACAGACTTCACAAATTTGGAAAGCCAGTTCTCAAAGACTGGAAATCCTAGGCCCATTACTTAACCACCTTGTAGCACACTGGCACGACTATGACAGTTCTGTCAACCAACAACGACCGACCAGTTACAAGAGAGTAAAGCGAGAATGACAGAAAACCGCTAGCACCATCAACAAAATACACTAGCACCATGTAGAATGGATCTTGACTACATTTATTTGGTTGGCAAGTAAAGTTGGAATATATATGGCTACAATTCACTCTTTAGCAAAAACTCGAGCACACAAAAATCCGGCTCACGGAAAAAGGACGTGATTGTTCACCAACCAAGTACGCCCTTACAAGAATTCCCGGTCGTTGCGTGCAACGTATTTCGATTCTGCAGGGTGTTTCAATAATAAAAACAGATGATTTTGTTGGGTGTCCTCCATGCAAATTTCGCCACCGGGTCGGCACTTGGCAGTCTGACGACGAAAGACAGCCAAATGTTGTAGATAAGGAAAGGATGACAACGACGCCAAATTCAGTACACTGAAAATGGCAAGAGCAAGGCTGCACAGGTGCACACATGAACACATGCAGCACAAAAGGCCACTACCATGTCAAATGGTCTGTTCCAGAACAGAAATATTTTCCCAATTAAACGTGCCACTTGATGCATACAACACATAAACAGAGCAAACGCGTCACACGATATACTATCATTTTACCATACACCGTAATTTGTTTTATTTGCGTAATTAGACAGTTTACTGAAGTACCAGGCCCGTTTGGATTGGATCATTGGAGGATGGGTGCGGAATGTTTTCTTTCAAACAATTATCTAGATTTAGAATCGTTAGATTAGAGATTTAACAGTTCTTTTTTAAGATATAGGAGATTTTTTTGGAGAGAGGAGAATTTATGGCTGTTAGATTTAGATTATAATCTATTTATCAAAAGATTTGCAGTACGTCCGGCATGCAATTTGAAGTACCACCCGCGGCGGCGGCTTCCTGGTCGATCTCGCACGCACGGACGGCAATTACCCTAGACGCGAGAGCTAGATCCTTCTAATATTTTGTCTAGAGGCTAGAACATTCTAGAACCCTATTGTATACGTAGAGAGATTGGCGCGACTAGCTGCGTATAAACGTACCTCCGGGTGAGGGTGAGCGGGGAGAGGTGGCCGGAGGCGTCGCGCGCCGCCAGCCCCACCGCCTTCCTCGGGTGCTTCTGCTCCGCCGCCGCCGCCGTGGGAGCCATCGATCGAATCGGCGGGGATCGATCCGGATGCTTCTAGATGATGGAGGCTTCGGCCGTGCGTACGTGTGTGCTTCGCCCGTGCGTCTGCTCCGACGATCCAAGCGTCTATGCCAGGGAGGGCGGTGGCTGTGGGCCGCCTTTTATAGCCGAGAGGGCGGGGTGGGCCCTTGCTACGTGCGTGGGCGAGTGGGGTCAGCGGTGACGTCAGCCTTTTCCGCGAGCCCCTGCAGCGTTGGAGATGTGTGTGGCGCGCCGGAGAAGCGACGCGAGGGTTCCATTCGATCCACTGGGGTGTGGCTCTGGTGCTTGCGTGTGTCTGAACAGGGCAGACCGTCAAATTCAGGTGTGAACCGTGTGACGTTCCCTGTGGAATTCCCTGGCCTTAAATCAGATAGAACTGGGTGATGTTTTCGGATACGTTCAGTGAAACTTTTTGAAGTATTGTTACCAATATCTCTATTAATATTCAAGTTGTATATACAGAATGATATGTATAGATTTGAATCAAATAGTACTTTAATAATATCATAAATTTACTAGGTTATATACATATATTATAAGAGAAATTAGTAGTCAAAGTTATGTTCTAAACACCGTATTGATATCCAAAAGGCTACTTATCTCTAAAATATCACTTGGGGCCTCTTTGGACCATACGGATTTTGCTTCCCGCAGCAATAAAAAAAGACCATTGCGGTCCAAATGATGCCTTATTTTGTGACCGGTAATATTTTTTGTGAAACAGTGGCATTAAAAACTATTGATTAGGCCCTGATCAACTCGGCTTCGGCTTTTGGCTTCTGGCTTATTTTTCACTATTCATAAGTTTCGTTTTTTTGAACTTTTGGCTTTTTGTTAAGCTTTTTTGCCGGTTCTTTTTTTTCCCGTATTTGTTTGTATTATACGCAATGGGCTAACATATTTTTTTATTTTTAATTTTTTTTAAATTTAATTATGTAAAATAAGCCTCTGTCAGCTACAGTGCTTTTTTCAGCCAGCTACAGTGCTTTTTTCAGCCAGCTACAGTGCTTTCAGCCATAAGTCATGAGGCTTTCAGCCGAACCGATCACCACCTAAAAAAGCAAGAGAGGATCAAGATGAGACAGAGTTCCTTTCCCATGAAGTGCAATGATGGAAGGGATTTGCTCTTTTTTACAGAGAGAATACGTGGAGGACTTACACCACATTCACATTCTACTCACACCACACAAGAAACACACATTCACATTCACATTCACATTCTACTCACACCACGTAATGAATCATTGTTATTTTGGAGGAGTAGAGATTTGAAATTTGTAAGTTTACATATTTCTTCACAACCGGCAGAAATAGATGATTTTAAGAATTTTGAGTTATAGAATGATTTGGTGACCTATATCAGTGGTTATAAGTTGCATGAGACATGTCATTGCTAATGTGGTATCTTTAGGTGTGCAGGGTCGCTTGGAGTCAACCATGATCAACAGTGTGGATCGGGGCTACGCTCATGGAGGAGCCAAGACCTAGAATGATCAAGAATGCCGGGGTGAGATAATGAGCTCAAGCATGGCACGAGAAAGGCAAAAAAATATTAAAGAAAAGTTCGAACGACGAGTTTGCATTATGTGGCTTGGTCGGTCCAAGTAAGACATGGTCCGGTAGAGTCAGAACGGAAGAGACTTGCCAATGCGTGGCAAACCAGTGGTGCACTTACATGTGGCAAGTATGGCGATTGCTTGCAATAAAAGAAGATGATCGGGTCAAGAAAGGGTATTTTGGCCAAAACACTAGAAACTGCTTTGGAAGAAAACCGCGGCGTATGAGTGGTGCTTGGAAAGGTGGTTTAGGTCATAAAGAAGCTGGTATGATCAAAATAGATCAAAACTTAGGACTTAACTGATTCGAACTTATGTGATTTGATATCGTACATAAGTGTAATGAGTTAAAATCCATGTGTGAGGGGTTATCGGGTTTCCCCTATTGTACTAAGTAGATAGTATCTACTAAGGATTAGATGCGACTGGTTAGCTCATTTATTTAAGGGGTTGAGAAGGAGACTTGTGGTTAATCATCCAACCTACCTCTCTTATACTCTCTTGTGTTAGGGTGAGGATTTGAGGGAATTGAGTACTTGTGATGTTCTCTTTGTCCTCTAAGGTGGAGTGATTGTAAAACCTTCCTTATTAAGTAGCAATATATCAATCTTTGTTCATCTCCATGGATGTTGTGGCTACAGATCAAACAGAGAGAGAGATGGTGGTGGAGAGTCGGGAATAAGTGATAGTAATGGCCTGGGTCCCCCCATGGCCTGTATTCACATATATATACACATGGGGAGTGCTTTTACAATTATACCCTTACATCTGAGTATCCCTTCAGGGGCACTTATGTCATTACACATGGCCTATTCTGGGCCTTACAACCTTCTACCAGGCCTGCTGGGTTTAGGTGGGGGCCACCCTACAACAGGAGCCTCTCATGGTAAAGGGCTTCACAGGGCCGAAGCCATGTTGCCGAGTCCTTTGGCCCCCTCCGTCCCTGCGGCCTGTGAACTTTTCTGAACTTGTCCGGGGATCGAGGCCGTAGCCGAACCCGACGCCTGGATTGGTGGTTGAGGTAGATGCGCGAGCGCTCCGTACCGAGCTGGCGCCTGGTCGAAGTGGGCACGCGCGCGCTCCGTTCTGCTGCTGTGTTGGGATCGGAGTTGCCCGGGTCGAATCGGAGGCGTTGCTCCGGCATAGGTAGGCGTGGCGGGTTCCTGAGTCGTCGCACATGCGTCGAGTGATAGCGGGCGTGCTGCGACGCTCCATCTTCTGGCCGCCCACGTGGCGAAGTGTGCTTGGCGCGGTGCAGGCCTTGAGGCGTCGTGGCTATTTTAATGTGCCGACGGACTTCCGGTGGTTAGACTTCCGCCGGTTGGACTCCTGCCGGTTAGACTCCCGCCAGTTGGACTTCCGCCGGTTGGCTCCCCGCTGGTGGGGTATATATGTACGGCGCTGGTGCGGCGTTGTTCCTGTATCGTGTCCTTGGATAGGAGCTGCTCCCCTAAAACGGGCCCCTTCCGTGCATCGACATTCCCTAGCGACGCTGAGCGGCTTGGGGGATGTTGATGTACAGATGGAGGTCCATTTTTCTTGGGAGCTTGGTTAGCGTCTGTTAGCCAGCCACGCTTCCCACCCTTGCTCTGCGTTTCTGCATACGGCGGCAAGGTTTGCCCTGTTCTCCTAAACAGACCTACCTTCAGTCGGGGTTCCTGATGGAGCCCGTCATGCACTGAAGGTGGCCTGTTAAGGAGAACAAGCCAAACTTTGCGTGACATGATCTTTGCTTTTGCCATGTGAGGGAGGTGCCAACGGGCGAGGTTGTGCGCGCGGGTCCGCTCCTTGAAGCCAAGATCCAGGACGAATCCACGGCTGCGGCCAGGTTGGTGTGGCGATCGAGAAGACGGCGTCCAACGCGCGCGTCGTGCTCCCGCATGAGGATGGCAAGGTTTGACCGCTGGGGTTGGCTGGCCCGCGGCGGCTTGCCGCTACACCCCGGCGCGGGGCCGAGGCGGGTGGCGGCGTTTCGCAGCTTAAAGCGGAGATTCGCCCGTATTAGGCTGCCGAGGCCGACGCAGCAGAGCTGGCGCCAAGTTGAAGTCGAACGGGTGGCAACGGAGCTGGCGCCTAGCCGAAGTAGGCGCGCGCGCGCTCCGTCCCCTACCCTTCGAACGGGTGGCATTGGAGCGTCGTGCTCTGACGGTCCTCGCCGCTGCGGTCGCGCCCCTTTGTCTTCGGATATGGGGGATTGTGCGGGACGGGCCTTTGTACGACCGCAGTCGCGACGCTTTGGCTGACTGTAGTCGCGCCCGGTACGCGGACAGTCGCGATGCTTCGGCCTCAGGGGGGAGGTGGCTTGAAATAGCCCTCGTAACCGCGCCCCCGCAGATGTACACCCCCTTGTTGCTTGCATTGCCTTCCATACTCCCGGAGTATTCTTGCCGCCATACCCCTTTCGCGAGAAGCTATGGCATCTGGTGGCACGCATGGCCAGGCGGCTAGCGCCTGCGGCATTCGCCGGCGATCTTCGCCGCTAGAGGTGAAGTATTCGCTCAGCGAGC
This sequence comes from Dendrocalamus latiflorus, assembly GCA_017311315.1. Taxonomy (NCBI): domain Eukaryota; kingdom Viridiplantae; phylum Streptophyta; class Magnoliopsida; order Poales; family Poaceae; genus Dendrocalamus; species Dendrocalamus latiflorus. The sequence continues at coordinate 27,840,735 of CM029654.1, read as the reverse complement.
GCGACCCGGCGGCGGCGGGCAAATGTTGGCTGGCGGCGGAGAAGGAAGGCGCGTTCTCCGGCGAGCTGGCCCCGTCGCTCGTGACCGAGAAGACAATCCGGGCGCTTCTGCGCGCCGGGAAGCTGTCCGAGCGCCAGGCGGTATGATTGCCCGCCGCCGATGAGGTGGAACCGCGCCCCGAGAGGTCGGAGGCGCTCGTATTCGTTGCCTTTTTCGACGCGGGGCTCCGCATCCCGGCGGCGGCGATCGTGGGCGACGTGCTGCGGACCTTCGGGCTGGAGCTGGCGCAACTGACTCCGAACGCTGTGGCCCGGCTCACGGTGTACAGTTGGGCCTTGCGCTTGGGAGCGTGCTGGCCCAGCGCTTCGTTGTTCGCCTACCTGCACGAGGCACGGTGCCAGCCGAAGGATCGGAAGGACAGGACGCTGTCGAGCTTCGGCAGCGTCACCTTTATTCTTCGGTCAACTTGCGGCAAGCTCTTCCCTGCGAACTCCACTCGCGGGAAGTGGGAGTCTAACTGGATGAAGCGGTGGTTCTACCACCGTGTGGAGAGCGGGAGGGGATTTGAGTGCACGGGCCGGTCGATCGCATTCAAGACCTCGCCCGGCCGGACGCTCGACGACGAGGACAGGCAGAGGGCCCGGCGGCTCGTAGGCATGGCCGCCCGCTTTAACACGCGCGACCTCGCCGAGGAGTACGTGATGTACGGTGTGGCGCCGCTCGCCCGCGACTGGCGCCTTGCCACCGAGAAGCGTCGAGATGACAATGTTTCGCCGTGGGTCAGCTCACTGCCGGCACCCTCCGGTCTTCGTAAGCCTCAACCGCGTCTCCCCTTTGCTCGCGCAAAACGCGTTATAGGCTGATCTTATCTCCTGCTTTGCTTTAGGGGTTCGCTTGGAGGCTGCGGCCGTATACCGGCAGGGAGCACGAGCAGCGCGCGTCCACTATCGCCGAGGCGAGGCTGGGGCGGATAAACCACGTGTGCGAGGCCCTGGGCCTTGTCGTGCCGGAGCGTGCTGAACCGGCCTTGCCGCATCAAGACGACGGAGCGACAAGGAGGAAGGCGCCATCTCGCAAGAGGGGCCGAGGTGGAGCGTCTGTCGTGCTTGGCGTAGCAGCTGCCAGTGCCGCTGCTGGCGCTTTTGATGGCGCGGCGGACGCCGAGTAGGATTCGGCGAGGTACGCCGACTCCGGCTTGGATGGCGCAGACGCCGGGGGCGACAGATCTTCGGCGGGTGCCCCGGATGGTGGGCCCGCCACGAGCAGCCGGAGAGGAGAAGTCTCGTCACCCGTGGCGGTCGTCGAGGCAGGATCCGAGGGGACCCGCGGTGCTGAGGTGATACCTTCGGCCGCGGCCACCGTAGTGCCGGAAACGCCCTCCGCCGGAGCCGGGGTGCCCCCCACAGAGGTTGCCACGGCGGGGTCTTCGCCCCCGGATGCTATAGTCGCGGGGTCTTCGCCCCCGGGTGCGACAGTCGTGGGGGCCTCTCCGGCGGCGGCTGCTGGAGTGGCGTCGTCGCCCCTTGCTCCGGCTAAGCGGCCATGTTTGCGGCCGGAGCTCCACCGGACGTCGAGGGGATTCGTCGTAGCGACGGGCATCGGGAAATTGTGGGACTCCGATGCATATGCCGAGATTCCTGCGGCGCGCGCTTCCTCTGCCCTCCAGGCCGCGCCGTCCGCTGTGCAGGAACGGTCGGCGCCGACCTTTAACGCGGAGGCTTCTGTTCTCGGTGGGACCGTGCCGTCTGCGGGCGCTTGCGCCACCGCTAGGGGGGCTGGCCCCCGGAGCCCTCCTTCCGCTACCGAAGGAAAGGTGGCTTGGCTTCCCTGGTGTTTTCGTTGCGTCCTGCGGTGCTCACCTGCGTGCCTGTCTGCAGCGTCACTTATTCCGGAGGAGGAGCCTTTGCCGGGACACGGAGGTCCTGGCGCTGGGGGTACGAACGTCATGCGCCCGGGTCCCGCGGACTTCGTTCCCCCGTCTGAGACGCTGAGGGCGTGGCATGGGATCATAGATGACGCTGCCACCAGCGTCAGCCAGCAGGCGCTTCATACCTACGGGGTGGAGCGCCTCGGGGACGCCTTCGAGGTGTCGGGGGTGAGGGTAAGTTCCTACTTATGCGACAATGCTTGGCCATGCTGAACTTTGCTAAGTCGTTTCGCCCTACAGACACTGGTGCAGGGGCAGGCCCTACAAATGGCCTATGTTCATGTGCGAAGGGCGCTCGAAGATAGGCTGCGGGTCGCCGAGCAGGGGCTGCGCGAAGCCACGAGGGCCCGTTCCGCCCAGGATGCCCGCATCCATCAGCTGGCGAAGGCGCACGCCGAGGGGCTTGCCGCTTCGGCGCGGGAGTCGGCCGTGGAGGTGATGCGCCGGGAGTTCGCGGCGGAGCGGGATGGCCTTCTACAACAGGTCGCCTCGCTAGAAAAGGAGAAAGGCGAACTCACCTTAACTCTAGCGGAGCGTGACCGGACGCTTGGCGAGGCTTTGGTGGTTGCATGGGATGCCATGCAAGCGCTGGAGAGCCACCTCCAAGGGCTTGTGGCCAAAGTGCCAGACCATACCTTCGGCCCGGTGGAGCTGTCGCGGACCCTTCGCTGGGTCAAAGATGCCGCCGATGTTGCGCGTGGTGCCGCGACGAACTTTGGCGACCACTGTGCCTACGTGGCGTCGTGCATGGTATGCGCGCTCCTACAGCACCGTGGCTGCACGCACATCGCCGAGCTGGAGGACCCCCAGCTGGAGATGCCTGGCGGGGCTGGAGTAATTCCGGCGCCGTCCGCGCCGTTCGTCGCGCCATAAAGCACTTCTACGAGTGGATCTGGGACTACGCTGGAGTGGCCGCCGCACAGGTCGAGCTCCGGAAGTCCCTTTACGGGGAGGGGAGCCTCGGCCGGTTTCTGGACGGGGTCCCCCGACGCCACGAGGATGGCGACGGGACCTCCGAAGACGCCGAGAATTCACAGGTGCGACACCGGGGTGGCTAGGTGTAGGCGTGTGTTGTAATGTCCGCCCCTTTTTGTGAATAAAACGCGCGCTTGTTCTGCGAACTGACCATTTTGACCTGTGCCCCGGGCAGCTTCCTTGCTGGGGACGACTGCTTCCGTCCGGCCTTGCAACCCGGCGGCACCTTCGACGCTGGCAAAGGGCCGAGGAGTCGCTGAATTTTTGGGCGGGCTGACCCTCCTCAGGCAAGGTCCCGACCTTAGCGCGTGTTAAGGACGAGCCTGCCGAATAGTGGCTTAGGGCGGCAGATATACTGGCGGGCCTTTGTACTTGTAAAATGTTCCCGATGTATACATCTGTTCACTAGGATGTGCGCTGCGCGCTGTGCTTCGGGCGGTCAGGCCGCGTGCGGAGGCGAACCTCACCGGTACGACTTGTTTAGAGTCCGTAGACTGGCGCATGCGAAGGCGGACCCCCGCACTGCGACCTGTTTAAAGTCCGTAGACTGGCGTGTGCGAAGGCGGACCTCCGCACTACGACTTGTTTAAAGTCCGTAGACTGGCGTGTGTGAGGGCAGACCCCCGCACTACGACTTGTTTAAAGTCCGTAGACTGCCGCGCGCGAAGGCGGACCTCCGCACTACGGCCTGTTTAAAGTCCGTAGACTGGCGTGTGCGAAGGCGGACCTCCGCACTACGACTTGTTTAAAGTCCGTAGACTGGCGTGTGCGAGGGCGGACCCCCGCACTACGACTTGTTTAAAGTTCGTAGACTGCCGCGCGCGAAGGCGGACCTCCGCACTACGGCCTGTTTAAAGTCCGTAGACTGGCGTGTGCGAAGGCGGACCTCCGCACTATGACTTGTTTAAAGTCCGTAAACTGGCGTGTGCGAGGGCGGACCCCCGCACTACGACTTGTTTAAAGTCCGTAGACTGCCGCGCGCGAAGGCGGACCTCCGCACTGCGGCCTGTTTAAAGTCCGTAGACTGGCGCGCTCCGCTCCCCCACTTTTCAAGGCGGGGGTAGCCTCTGGTGTACCTCGCATTCCGCGTGCGCCCTTCCTGGGGGCAGCTTCTGACTCGCTATGTCGCCCTCTTGGAGTTCTTGGAATTGGACTTGGTGGCGCACCTTGCGTTCACCTCCCGTGTTGCGCGATTGACATCCATGCCCTCCTTGCGTTCCGCGGGGTGCACAGAGAACACCCGCGCTCTATTTATACTCCGTAGAGTGCGTGGGGTCAACATCCACGTCATTTTTATACTCCGGAGAGTACGCACAGGGACGAAGTCCCCGACGTGCGCGGGGTTCGCGTCTTGTTTATACGCAGTAGAGTGCGCAGGGAGAACATCCGCGTCTTATTTATACTCCGTGGAGTGCGTGGGGTCAACATCCACGTCATTTTTATACTCCGGAGAGTACGCACAGGGACGAAGTCCCTGGCGTGCGCGGGGTTCGCGTCTTGTTTATACGCAGTAGAGTGCGCAGGGAGAACATCCGCGTCTTATTTATACTCCGTGGAGTGCGTGGGGTCAACATCCACGTCATTTTTATACTCCGGAGAGTACGCACAGGGACGAAGTCCTTGGCGTGCGCGGGGTTCGCGTCTTGTTTATACTCAGTAGAGTGCGCAGGGAGAACATCTGCGTCTTATTTATACTCCGTGGAGTGCGTGTAGAGGCGTCCCCCCACACGTCTTTGTTTATACTCATGCCCGTGTCTTTAACGGAGAGTGCACACGCGAACGTGCGTCTTTGTTTATACTCATGCCCGTGTCTTTGACGGAGAGTGCACACGCGAACGTGCGTCTTTGGTTTATACTCATACCCGTACCCCTGGCTACGGAGAGTGCACACGCGAACATGCGTCTTTGTTTATACTCATGCCCGTGTCTTTGATGGAGAGTGCACACGCGAACGTGCGTCTTTGGTTTATACTCATACCCGTACCCCTGGCTACGGAGAGTGCACACGCGAACATGCGTCTTTGGTTTATACTCATACCCGTACCCCTGGCTACGGAGAGTGCACACGCGAACATGCGTCTTTGTTTATACTCATGCCCGTGTCTTTGACGGAGAGTGCACATGCGAACGTGCGTCTTTGGTTTATACTCATACCCGTACCCCTGGCTACGGAGAGTGCACACGCGAACATGCGTCTTTGGTTTATACTCAGGAGCACGCGCGTGGGCGAAGCCCCCGCGCGGTCTCGCCGCCTACTTTTGCCCAATGATAATAGATTGGCGACAAACGGAACTTTATTACCTTCCCGTTTGCGCGGGTGAGCGATTACATATGGCGGGGGGGGGGGTATCAACCGTCTGTGTTCGGCGCGGCCGAAGCCTCTAGTGATTGCGCTGCCTGCCGGGCTAGCCGAGCCGCCCCCGGATGACGTCGCGGGTCCCCGCACGGCGGTGCCGATCCTAAGTGTGCCGCTGTTCGTCGCGCCGGGGACATCTGGTGCCATGCTCGATGCGCCGGGCCATGTCTTGGTTGCCACGAACGGTAATGATGGCTCGCGGTCCCGGGAGCTTCATGCATAAATAGCCGTGATGCGGTACTGCCCCGAAGGAGTTAAGGATTGGACGCCCCAATATGGCATTGTAAGGGTATGGGAGATCGACGACGTCAAATGTAGCGTCTTCGACCCTTGCATTGTCGCCCTGGCCAAAGGAGACCTGTAGGCATATTTGGCCGAGCGCCCGTAGAGGTTGTCCTCCGAATCCCTGCAGCGGGACTCCCGATGGGCCGAGGCGGGTTCGGGGGATCCCCATCTGGTCGAAGGCTGCCGCGAACAGGATGTTCGTGGAGCTGCCGCCGTCAACTAGGGCGCGTCCCACATCGCATCCCGCTATGACGACCCGGACGACCAGGGGGTCGTGATGAGGGAGCTCCACGCCTTGGGCGTCGGCGGGTGTGAACGTGACTTCGTGTTGTGCCCAGTCCGGCGGTGCCTGCGCTGGGTATGCCGCCACGTGGTGTAGCCTCCGTACGTAGGCCTTCCGCTGTCATGCCGAGGCGAACTCCAGCGAGGAGCCTCCGGAGATGACATTGATAACCCTGCGGTGGGCGGCCTCCAGAGCCTGTAGCTGCAGGAGGCCCCCCTGAGGCTGCTGCACATGGGCCTGAATTCGCAGAGGGCCCTCGTAGGGCTGCGTCCCTTGTGCCTGAATGTGCATGGGGGCTTCGTATGGGTGCTGCACGTGGGCTACCACGGGCGGGCGTGCCTCCTGGTTCCTGTCCCTGGTAACGCTTTCGCGGAGCGCCGCGATGGAGGTGCACGAGCGCGTGTCGTGGTTGCCGCGACCGTGGACTGCGCACCACAGCCCCTGGTGTTGGTCGTCGTAATCTCCACGGCCTCTATCGTCGCGGCCCCGGCCACGGCCGCGTCCCCAGCCTCGGCGCCCCCGACCGCCATGACCCGCGGGGGTGGTTTCTTCGGAGCCACCTTCGATGTCGAAGACCTGCCGGCCTCGCCGCGACTTCTGCTGGCCGCGCCTGGGCCTATCGGACGTCTCCCTGTGCGGGGCGTCCTTGCTTTCAGGCGCGTCCTTCGGTGACTCCTGCTTGCGCTTTCCCTTCGCAGAACCATCCCTCGGCGGGTCTTCGGTCTTCGCCGAGCCATCGGCCTGGTTGGTGTCAGGGTCGTCACCTTGTCTTCGTCGTGCATCCTCTTCCGCCCTGGCGTATTCCTCCATTTTGTCAAAGAGTTTTGTCACCGTCTTGATCGGCTTCCTTGCGTTGTATTCGGCCATGGGGCCCGGGCGGAGGCCCTGTATGGATGCATTGACAACGGTGGTTTCGTTGACATCCTTGACTTGGCATCGTATCTTTGCGAAGCGCTTGAAGTAGTCTCGGAGCTTCTCCGAAGGTTTCTGCTTCACAGCAAAGAGCTGGTCTGCGTCGACTCGCTCAACATAGTTTCCTTGAAAGTTGTTGTGAAGGCGGTCGCGAAGCTGCCCCCACGCGTAGATGGAGTTTGGCTCTATGGTAAAAAACTAGGAAAACGCCATTCCTTGCAACGCGAGGGGGAGGCCCTTCGCCTTTGTGGTGTCATCTCCGCCCGCGGCTTCGATCGCGGTTTCGTACACGCGCACTAACTCGCGGGGGTCCGTATCGCCTTTGTACGACTCGATGACACTGGGGAACTTGAAGTCTTCGGGCCACGCCGCCTGCTGCAGTCCTGCCGAAAGCGGGGACTCCGGATCGACGCGCCGCAGCGGCACGTGGCTGAACGTGGGGGCGTCGCGGCTGTCCGCCCTTTCCGGCGTGGGCTCTGGCGCGACCACTGGCGCGGCCTGCTGGCTCCGAGCCTCTTGTATGTCGCGGACAGCCCCACGAAGATCCCCTAGCTCCTGCTGGAACGCTTTGAGGGCTGCCAGCAGGGCACTTTCCACCGCCTGCGTGGGCGGGGCCGCCGGCGCGCCCAGCGGACGGGTCGGCATAGGTACGATTGTCTTGCGAGCTCCCGAGCTGCCGGTGAGCGTCGCGGCGAGGGCGGCGAGGTTGGTTGTCGGAGCGCCGGTGACGGGGTTGGCCGTCGCGGCGCCGGTGGCAGGGTCGGTCGTCGCGGCGCCGGTGGCGGGGTCGGTCGTCGCAGCGCCGGTGACGGGGTCGGCCGTCGCGGCGCCGGTGGCGGGGTCGGTCGTTACAGCGCGAGCGTCGACGTCCTCGACCACCGCGCCTGCGTCGTCGTCCGCGCCCGCAGCAACCGATGCCGAAGCCCTGGTGCCCATGCGACGCTCCGACCCAGCCGCCTTTTTTCCCTTCGCCGCCGCCGACGAAGCTTTTTTCGGTGCCATCCTTCTTCGGACTTCAGGCTTGCTCCTGTCCTCCCCACGGACGACGCCAACTGTTGTGGCTACAGACCAAACAGAGAGAGAGATGGTGGTGGAGAGTCGGGAGTAAGTGATAGTAATGGCCTGGGTCCCCCCATGGCCTGTATTCACATATATATACACATGGGGAGTGCTTTTACAATTATACCTTTACATCTGAGTATCCCCTCAGGGGCACTTATGTCATTACACATGGCCTATTCTGGGCCTTACAACATTCTACCAGGCCTGCTGGGTTTAGGTGGGGGCCACCCCTACAACAATGGACCTTTCATGTTTTGATTGATTTGCTCTTGATTTGGTTGGTTTTGATCTCTTCTATTCCATTTTCTCGATCTTGTTGTGCCAAGGATGTATAAGAGATAGAGATAACCTCTAAAAATCAATTTTCACCCATCTAGTCACTTGGTTGGCAGGTTCATGAAGAAACCTGGTTTCTGCTTTTTTTGGCCTCTCCAAGTGATTTCTTGATCTAGCTGTTTCTATTTCGTTTTCTTTGGTGTTCTTACTTGCTGAGACATGCGGGAACACATCTAGAGTCATTTTGGCCACCATTCACCCATGAGCAAGTCATATTTACCGTTTGTGGTTTTTGACCCGTTTTTGGTGTAATTTACCTTCAAATAGAAAAATATCAAAATTTTGGCAACAATTTTTCTTGATTGTTAACTGAAATATGTTTCTGACATCTTAGAGAAGGTGCATACTAAATTTCAAGTGATTTAAAGTTTTGGCTTGAAAGTTAGCTTAAATTTTAGTTTTGGACCGATTTTGTTGCAATAGAGTTTCACGAATCAAAATATCCCATTTCTCTCAAGTCCTTTTATGTTTTTTGATTGAGATAGGTTTTTAAGGTTATGAATTAATTTTGGTTCAAATTTCAAGTCTTTTGGATCGACAGATCAAAAGTTATATAGTTTTGTGGATTTGAAATAGTATTGAAATCACTATTCACAGGCTGAAAATTTCAATAGCTTTGAGATTTTTTTTTTGATTTTTTGGCTTCTTGATCTTCATAGTTTCTCATAGCTATTAGAGTAAAGATTAGGAAAATACTTAGGGAAAATTTAGAGGCACTGTTCACCTCTCTCTGTTGCCATACCCGTCCTATAGGTACTCAGTCGCATTGTTCATTAGCAAGGTACCACCTTCAATGTATTTTACATTTTCGCTTTATCTCTTGTCTATTTGTGCATGGAATTTAGATTGGCACAAGACAGTCAGATATATGCCTCGTATGGATTTGCCACGTGGCTTTCTCCAATGAGCAACCGCTCTACTTTCGTTATGCATAAGCCACTGGTTTTATCACTCGACGGCAACCCGATGAGCCATGGCGTACGTGGTCGCAACTGAGGTGCATGCAGAGGCCCGGACCTAATTGGTTTTGGCTGCCTTGCTAGCGACAGTTAGCAGGAAGAAGAAAATGTCGCAGCTGGTGTTTTCATCCTACAGTAAATGGACGGATCATGCATGCATGATCTAGCTAGGAGCTAGCTAGCTTGTTCGAAAGAGCTCGTGCTTTTAGCGCTGAATAAACGTGCGGTGCACGTCAGGCATTGTTCACGCCGTGCTTAATAGTAGTAATAAGCAACTTGTGCTTCGATCGATAGTAACGCAGTTCTCGTCGAATGGTCAAAGATCAGATGCGTTGCACCCAAGGAGACTCGAGATAGACATCAGGTACACACGCACGCTTGACGATTGTTCAGACATCATGTCGATCGGAGCTCGGACTCGTACGTGTGGGCGTGAGATAAGTTCGAAACCCCAAGTCTTTATTTGGCTGCCGGAATTGACGCCGGCCGGCCGGCTGGCCGGCCAGGGTCGCCGTCCGTCCACACGCTTTTGCCCGGTAAAGGAGGGAGGCGCTAGCAAGCTACGATTAACGAGTTACCGGTACAAATTAGCCATAGAGACGTAATTTCTGCCCACAATTATTCCAGTAAAATTTTCGTACTCTTATTTCTTCCTTCATGGTCTGTTTGGACCGTATGGAAAGTTCACAAGAAAATAGAGAAATGAAAAAGAAATATCCCACGTTCCAAGCGCGACCTGTGGCCCCGCTCATTTCAGTTTCTGGTTTATTTTTCACTATTCATAAATTTTGTCATTTTCTGAGCTTTTGGCTTTTTTCGAGTTTTTTTGCTGGTTCTTTTTTCCCATATTCGTTCGCGTTATCCGTAATAAGCTAACATATTTTTAATTTTTTTTAAATTTAATTACGCTAAATAAGCCACCTTCAGTTACAGTAAAATTTCAGTCACTATAGTGCAATTTCAACCATAAGCCACAGCTTTTCAGTCTAACCGAGCGGGGCCTAAAAAGGCAACAAAAAAAGTGCAGGTGCATTATAGAGTGATGATTGTACTCTAGGTCTTTCTGTGTTGTGTTCATATTTCAACAATATAGCGTGTAAGAGCAGGATAATTATTTATGGTTCAGAATAAGAAGGAGCATAAAGTGAAGTTCTTTCGTTTGTACATATCTCATACCTGTACCCTTTCGATCCACAATATTTTTAGATCTTCTACCAAATGTGCTAGGTACACATCAATATCATTTCCAAATTACTTCGGCCCTTGGATAAGTATCGAGAGTAAAATATACTTCCGCTTTATACACAACCAAGGAGGAATATTGTAGATACAGAGAGGTACTAGCCAAGTGTTATGTTGGCTGCTCATATTACCGAACGGGTTCATTCCATCTGTACACAATTTGAACCTTATATTCCTCGGTTCTGCACCGAAGTCTGCATACCTTCAATCGATGTTTCTCCACTGGGTAAGGTATTTTAGAATTCCATCCTTCTTACGCTACTCCGAGTACTAACTGAGAGACCATGTGGAGGTGTCCCCATGTTTGTGATGAGTAATTGACGGTTGGTTTAGAGAGTTTGAGTTTGTTTTTGGGTATTCTAGGGTTGAGTACCTTTCATTTGTGCTATTATTGATTATGCTGTTTCGTGCGGTGCTATGTGACGGTTTGCTTGTCTGTATGACTGCAGGACTTCGGAGCTAGGCCATGGTGAGGCGAGGAGGACCGGGACTAAGCACAGAAGGTGTTGAGGTCCAAACGGTCGGTGATGCCGAAGATGATCGAGGCTGGTGAGGTGGTTGCGAGTCGGGAGACGAGGAACCGGAGCTGGAGCTACCGGTGACGGACACGACGTGCGAAGACGAGGGAACCGGGACTAGGCTCAGGGAGGAGTCGGAGGTCCATAATGGTTGGATGTCAGTTGCGGTCGTGCGTGACGGAACAGACCAGGAGTAGACTCAGGTGGAGTCGGAGGTCTCGGTCGGAGTCGGGTGGACGCGAAAGGCAGCGGCGAGTGGATCAGGACTAGGCTCAGGGAGGAGTCGAAGGTCCAGACGGTCAGGATGCTGGGTGCGGTCGTGTGCAGCGAAGTGGACCGGACTAGACTCAGGGAGAAGTTGAGGTCCAGATGGTCGAGGTACCAAACGCGGGAAGCTTTCGGAAAGGTACTTGAGGGGCAATTTGGTAAATTGACTCAAGCAAATGAGGGAAGGTGCAGGCGGTCTGACCAGCCAGTGCACTGCGGTCAGACCGGCCCCCATGCAATCTGTGCTATTTATTGGCTGATGTTTTTCCCTGTGCCCTGTTCTTTGCTGCTTGCTGTGCTTTAGCTTCTGTGCCATACTTCTTTAGTGTAAATTTTGAGAGAGCATATATTTCCTTTTCATAGTTTTTCATAACTATCGGAGAGGAGATTTTTAGTGGTACTTGGGGGCAAGATTTTTGAAGAGGCACCATTCACCCCCCGCCCACTGTTGCCATATCCGATCCTACACCAACGCAGCAGTTTTGCCTTGTTTGGGTTTGTAAAAAACAGCTTCAAACGGGGAATTACAGAAAGATACCATGCCACCTTAACAGTAGGTCCGCTCTTCACCTCTATTCCCTCGCCGTCATCTGATTGATTCTTACGCTTGTATCAGGATGCATTGCACACTAGACATACATGCATATTTGTATACTCTTTACTATAGAGGATAAAGTCATTCGGACATGCATATATTCTTTCTACTTCCATTCTCAATGGACAAAGAATCTTCATGGCTTTCTAGGTGGTTTTGGGCAACTCATTTCTCTCTGAAAGCATGTCCGTTAAAAGACTTAACAGTGCTGTGAAATTCTTGTCAGACCAATAATTGCATGTCTTCAATTTTAGCAGTTCATGTATGGATGACAACCTCATGTACTTTGACTTGCAGCACGTGAACAAAGGTTTCTCCGAGTCCTCCATCAAGCCCCAGAATTTAACATACCCTCTATCATCACAGTTTTCTTCTACATCATGAAGCATCTGATCCAGATTGTCATCATTCAGCCTATCCGAATCGGAACCATAATCGACATGATCATCCAGCGGTATATCATTGACTTCATCAGCGATATCATTATTACTACCTTCCTGTGTAATCTGCTCTTCAGCATGACTGGTCTAACGTGCATACCCCTTTTTGAAACCCCTTCGAATCAAGTGCGCTTCAATCCGCGCTTGATTCTTAAACATCTTTATATTCTCATAGGCAATGCGTGGGCAATACATATATTCCACCCCCTTATTCAACACATCCTCCTCGGCAGCTCTTATAAAAGCAAAAACGCCGTTAACGTACTCTTCACTTACACGGTTCCCAACGTACATCCAGCTTCGATCATACGTTACGCATATAATAATTTAGTATAACATATTCAATTAATTAATTACTATACTATATATGTATGATCTAAATTAAGTAGCTATATGTAGCAATAATAATTAATTAAATTGAATTAAGTAGAAATAGACTATGAATTGACTAAACCCTAAACCCTAAACCATGCTAGATGTAAAATAATCTTATCTCTACATTAAGCTAGCTAGATCAACCATCTTCAATTCTCCTTTCACTAAAAGCTATAAATTTAAATTATAATGTAATTATGAACAAATTACTAACCATAGATTGTCAAAAACTTAGTGCGTCTACAACTACTCTTGTCAAATAGTCTTCTTTCACCAAATAGACTTAAAGCCATGCCTCCAGCTCAAAGCAACGTAGATTTGGAATTTTATAGACGGTTTTCACTGCAAACCGTCTGTGATATTTCCTCTTCACAGACGATTTTAGGGCTGGCAACAATACAAATGGTCTCTAAACTAAAACCGTCTGTGATTATTTTTAATACAGACGGTTTTGAGGAACCATCTATGATGTGGTGTCTAATATACGGCATTTTGTAGTGGTGCCTACAGGTACTCGGTCACACTGTTCATTAGCAAGGTACCCCCTTCAATGTATTTTACATTTTCGCTTTATCTCTTGTCTATTTGTGCATGGAATTTAGATTGGCACAAGACAGTCAGATATATGCCTCGTATGGATTTGCCATGTGGCTTTCTCCAATGAGCAACCGCTCTACTTTCGTTATGCATAAGTCACAGGTTTTATCACTCGACGGCAACCCGATGAGCTGTAACGCCCCCGTTTCTTGGAGGAACAGGAGCGTCACTAATCCGTAACCACCCAGGAGTTTGGTTACGGACCGAACAAGTATCATGCCTGCTTACGAACATTTAAGAAGGGTTAGCTTGATTGAAATAAGACCTAACGGTCAATTTTTACAATAAAACGGGCGAGCAAGCCCCAATATACTTACATTGCAGAAGAACCGCAAAAGCACCACAGGAAAGCCTGAGTGCGGTCGCAACCCTAACACGAAAACTTGAATTGCCTTCTTTTCTTCTGGTATCTGTGGGGGGGGGGGGAATTATGCAGGCCTGAGTATTCCAACCCCGTACTCAGCAAGTCACAAGGGAAACCCTACTTTAACTATTTGCATGGATTGCCAAAGGAAGGGTATATATTTGTTTTATTAATTTTTGTGGATGCACTTTATTTCGCAAACATTTTGACAAACCAGAGCCAAAAACTACTCCTTAAGATCTCAGGGGGTTTTCTCAAAGAGTTGATTAATCAGCTAGTCAATTTAAAACACTTGTGAAAACTACTCAAGCCTTGCTGCTGGAATCACCCAAGTGACACAACTCCATTAACCGGGAGCACGGCGTATTCGAATACCATTTAATTGACTCTGCAGAGTTACCCAACTTTACCCACACGATTCCTTAACCCTCATGACTGAGTTAAGGAAGCTAGGTCGTTTCACTGCTCAACTCTTTATATAGGCTCTACCCGGTAGAATCCACTCAGGTCTGGCACATTTAAACTCCCATCCGCTTTGAGTGCACTCTACCGTTGTTAGGCACCCGCAGCACGGCCTACGTAACCTCACTTCTCAACACCCTATCTCCTTAACACCTGTAGAGTTTCAATAGAATTGAGCAGCTACTAAACCAGTGTTGACAAGTCAACTCCTGTGGTTGAGCGATCACAATGTCATTTGCTCGGCGTAAGGCTCTAGTGCTTACATTTTCACGGGGTCCGCACCTCGCCAGGTCCGCGACCTCCAACCTAGGGTAAGCGATGGGCGAAAGCCGTCTCGCGGCGCCCCACAACACCCTTACCCCAACTCCAATCCTAGGGTAAGAGGTGGGCGAAGACCGTCTCGCGGTTCCTTCCCCAACCCTTACCCTACCTTGTGCACGCCGGCACTCTCCGCCCTAGGGTACGGTGTCCCATACCACCCTACCCTAGAGTCGGGTTTTCCAAATTCTATTGGCCCACAGCCACAGCCTTATTAGTGTAAAAACTTTGTGTGATAAACATAATCTACAGTTATCTAGATTACCAAGTAATTAATTCTAGGGTTACAAAGGCATGGCTACAAATTTAACATGGCATTAATCGGTGGTAGGATTTATCTACATAGCATGTCATTCTAAACATTTTATTTTACTTTGAACTAGCATTTCACAACTATCATAATGCAAATAGCATAATAACATAATTTAAATGGCATGGGATACAACATGATCAAGGACTTGTGACTTGCCTTGCGATCAACTAGCTCGGCGACTTCGAAAACCACGCTTCCTTGATCTTGACCTTGCACTGCAGCTTCCGACGACTCCGACACTAGCGCAAACACACGAAAACAAAATAAGTCCGGCTTGAGTCTAATCAAGTGAGGAAAATAAATCTATGAAAAAGGAGTAAAATGTATAAATCTCCAAATGGAAATTTTAGGAATTTTTTGGAATGAATTTGGTGGAAAGGAGGCCAAAAATGGGTTCAGGGCATCAAAATGAGCAAGATGGTGAAATTTGGGAATTTTTGGGATTTTCTGTGATTTTCTAGGATTTATATGAATTTTCTGGGATTTTAGAAATTGGAAAAGAGTTAGAAATTCAGGATGAACAGTGCGGAGGCCGGCCCGGCTACTGTGCGGCCCGGGCGAGGAAATGGCCTGCTCGGCCGTCTGACCAGTGCGGCCCATGGGCGAGCGCACGCGCGCGCGGTGAAGCAGGCCGGGAGGCCGCAGCCCATCCGCGCTTCGCGCCCACCCGAGGCGGATGGAGGGCGCGTGGCCAAGGCGGATGGCGGCGATGCGGAGGAGCGGGCGGGCGGGATGTGTTGGTGGGGGAGATCGGACGGCGAACGGGCGAGCACCAAAAATCAACCGAAATGCTGCGGCGGAGGGGAGTCAAACGCGGGCGGCAGCGCTGAGCGCACGCGCCGATAACTAGTCGGCTCGGGGGTGCTACCTGACTGAGCAGATGGGGGAAATGCAGTTGAGCTGGACGGCGGCAGGGTCCCGAAACAGAGGAAACCGGGGCGATGGATGGCGGTGGTGTGGCCGGCGAAGGGCGACCGGGGAGGTGCCGGTGGCGGGCAAAATAGGATCCTTGCGTCCCGGGGAAGGCGATGGGGGTATCGGCGGCGGCCGCGGATCACCGGAGAGGGGTCGGCGGTGTGCGGCGGCGGCGGCGGGCTCAGGAGGCGCTCGACGCCGGCGACGGAGAGGCGGCGGGGAGCTTGGCCGATGGCGCGGTTAGCTTCGCCGGGTCCCAAGGAGGGTGTGGGAGAGGGGAATCGGCTGGTGGTTGTTTGGCACGGCGGCGCGCTCGACGGCCGGACTTGGGGAAGAAAGTGGGCGCCGGCGAAGGAGAAGGCGCGGGAGCCCGATTGGGGCTAGGGGAGGGAGAAGGGGGTTTGGCGGTGCGGGTGAGAGCCTCATTGGCTTTTATATGTGGTGGGGATGGACTGGCGCGGGGGGGGGGGGGATAGCTTCCGGCGGAAGGGGAAAAAAGGTGAGGAAGAGATGGGGTGCGGCAACGGGGTCAACTGAGGGGACAGGGAGTTGCTGGGGTGTCGCCTCCGAGTGATGGGCGGTGACGCACAGCTCTGGCGAGGGATGGCGCGCGGGGAGCAGGCGAGCAACCGGAGTGAGCGGAGGCGCAATGCGCAGAAAAGGGAGGGGAGCTGAGACTGGCGGGTGGGGGCCGCGAGGGGATGGGTCAGCGTGGACATGGACCACGTGGACATGGACCACGTGGCGCGGCCCGGGGGTGGTGGTGACAGCGTGGCGAGGCGGCACAGCGAAGCCAGGGGTGGGGTGCCCTCGCGTGCCCAGGCGCTGGCGAACAGAGGAGGCGGGGAAAAGAGGGAGGGGCGCTGCGGAAAGGAGGAGGCGGAAAAGGAGGAGGGCGCCAAGGAAAGGAGGAGGCGCAAAGGGGGAAAGGCGCCAAGGAGAAGGGAACACGGAAAGGCCAAAAAGGGAAAGCGGCTTCCGGGGAAACTTTCCGAAAAGGAAAGTTGCCAAAATTCACTCAAAAATTCAGGAAAAAGGCTCAAAATTTTTGAAATTTTTAGGGGTGTTTCATGAGCCATGGCGTACGTGGTCGCAACTGAGGTGCATGCAGAGGCCCGGACCTAATTGGTTTTGGCTGCCTTGCTAGCGACAGTTAGCAGGAAGAAGAAAATGTCGCAGCTGGTGTTTTCATCCTACAGTAAATGGACGGATCATGCGTGCATGATCTAGCTAGGAGCTAGCTAGCTTGTTCGAAAGAGCTCGTGCTTTTAGCGCTGAATAAACGTGCGGTGCACGTCAGGCATTGTTCACGCCGTGCTTAATAGTAGTAATAAGCAAATTGTGCTTCGATCGATAGTAACGCAGTTCTCGTCGAATGGTCAAAGATCAGATGCATTGCACGCAAGGAGACTCGAGATAGACATCAAGTACGCACGCACGCTTGATTGTTCAGACATCATGTCGATCGGAGCTCGGACTTGTACGTGTGGGCGTGAGATAAGGTCGAAACCCAAGTCTTTCAGGCTGCTCATTTAGACTGCCTGTTTGGTTGGTGCCTAAGCTTGCCATGCCTAAGCTTAGGCAATGTGTGGCTGCCACAGAAAATGTGGCTAACAAAATCGAAGCCACACTTGTGGCAAAGTTTGGCAAGAAACTGAGTCTATGACGTGTGGGGCCGGGTGCTAAGAAAGTGTGGCATGCCACAGTTGTGTCAGTGAACCAAACAGCTACCTAAAAACTGTGGCACGCCTAACTTGTGGCTAGACAACTTCTGGTCATGAACCAAACAGGCCCTAAATAAGTCTAATTTATGACTAAATTTTTATTATATTTAGGTTATTTTATACTGTAACTGATGATAACTTATTTAGTATAATTAAATTTAAAAAATTTTAAAAATAGAAAAAACATGTTATTCTATCACATATAATAAAACAACTATAGAAAAAAAAAGAAACAACAAAAAAGCTACAACAAATCAAAAAGACAGAAAGATGAAATTTAGAAATAATAAAAATAAACAAAGAGTTTAAACCAAAATTAGCGAGGCCTTTATTTGGCCGCCGGGATTGATGCCGGCCAGGGTCGCCGTCCGTCCACACGCTTTTGCCCGGAAAAGGAGGGGGGCGCTAGCAAGCTACGATTAACGAGTTATTGCCGGTACAAATTAGCCATAGAGACGTAATTTCTGCCCACAATTATTCCTGTTAATTTTTCGTACTCTTATTTCTTCCTTCAAGGTCTGTTTGGACCATATGGAAAGTTCACAAGAAAATAGAGAAATGAAAAAGAACTATCCCACGTTCCAAGCGTGACCTTAAAAAGGCGATAAAAACGTGCAGTGCATTATAGAGTGATGATTGTACCCAGGGGCAGGGGCGAAGCTAGGCAGAAGTTTAGTAAGGCTCGAGCCTCACCTCCCCCGGCGGCGGACACCCCCCCGGCGCGGCGAGCCCCCCTCCCCCGGCGGCCCCCTCCCGGCGAGCGGCGTCTCGGCAAGACGGCAACAGCCGAATCACAGTCTCAGTGTCTCACTCTCACAGAAACCCAACAAGGCAACAAGCAATAAAAAGCAGCCCACAAAGAGGCCCAGCAGCCCACGAAAACACAGATCACTATTCCCAGGCGGGCGGCGGCGGAGACTAGCACAGTCGCACAAATTCACTTCCCACACCCAGTTTTCACCTCCCAGATCTGGCGGCGCCGCGGCGACTCCGAGCATCGAGCGAGCCAGGCGAGGAGGAGCGGAGGAGCCGGGAGCCCAGGAGCGAGGCGGCGAGCGAGGAGGAGCCGAACTGCCGTCTGCCAACTTGCCGAGGAGCCGGGACCCGGGAGCGAGGCGAGGGCTGCGAGCGCAAGGCGTGGAGCGGGGAGGAGCGGAGAGCCGAGCTGGGCAGCTGGCTCGCCGTCTGCCGAGGCAAGGGCCGCGGCGGTCAAGGAGGAGCGGAGAAGCGAGACTGAGAGAGAGAGGAGCGGATCAGCGGAGGAGGCGTTGAGGAGCTGTGCTGTGCGGCCTGCGGTGAGGGACTGCGAGCGTCGGGCGAATAAAAGGGGTGAGCTGCGGTGCGGCCTACGGTGCGGGGCCTGCGGGCAGCCGGGCAGTGCGAGGTGCGGCCGTGCGGGCGGACCGAAGTAAAGGGGGAGACGGGGGACCGGCCGACCGGTGTCCGGTGGATTGCGCTGCTGCTAGCTGCCGGGAGTGTCCCGTTGTGGAGCGTCCTACTGTCCTGTATCCGGTTGTATTGATTTCATTTTCCTGCCGGCCAGTACTCCAGTCATCCAGTGTGAACAAGCTCATCCAGGGCATGAAGTCATAAACCGTTTCCAAGGCATGAAGTCGCGTAGAATGCATTTGCCCCGTGATTCAAATTTGTCTCATGCTTCAAATTAGCTTATTTATGGTATGTTTCATAATTCATATGAACTAAATTTTCATTATTATTCACAATTTTCTATTATATAACTAATTTTCATATGTTTCATACACAGGTGATTTATTTCTACTCTGTACTCATAGCAGAATAATTATATATTATTGGGTATTTGGGTATGCGCTTTCTATTGTCGAGGTACGTACTTTGTATTTCTCTGTTTTTCGTTGTTTGTCTCCAAAACTCCAATTGTATAATTTCCGTATGAATTTCAAATTCTATAAGAGTATAAGACTATATTTGTGTCAATTTAGTTTAATCCGATAAATACTTCAGAGTTCAGCCCCCCCCCCCCCCCCCCCCCCCAAAATTTTAATCCTGGCTTCGCCACTGGTTGTACCCTTGGTCTTTCTGTGTTGTGTTCATATTTCAACATCTATACATATTTGTTCAACCTAGCATCCTGAACCAAATTGATGTTGGCCAATTGTCTTGTGATTGCCTGACGGGTTTCCCTATTTTCTTTTCGGATCTTGGCCAAAGATAGGATATCTGGTAGCGGCACGTACCACAAACAGATGTGTCGTCCAGTACTTCTGGATCGATCGGTAATTTGAGACTTTGATCTAGGCTTCGTTCCACTGATGTTTGGTGACTTGCGGCGACACGTAGCATAATGGTCGCCTTCTCCTTTTTCTCTCACCCGGTCGTTTCTTCTTCTAGGTCTGCAGCTGCTTTTTGCTTTTTTACGCAGGTGCTGATAGCATTAATTCCATGCCAAATGGATTTTTATACCAGCAGCAACGGCAAGCGTTTCCCAAATATTTGGCCCAGCTTAGCTCATTTTGATTTATATAAGCTGACTTATGCTTCTAGCTTTTAACTTCTTAATTTCATATTTTTTTGTTTTTTTCGCTATTTTGATTTTTTTTCCGTATTCTTTTGTGTTTTTTATGGTGAACTAACATATTTTTCTCATTTTTAAAATTTAATTACATAAAATTACTAAAAGGTATAGTGCAAAATAAGATAGTTATAATTAAAAAAAGACATAAGTCACTAAAAAAAGCTTAACTGAGCGTCCCTTAGCTAACTAGCTACGTGTCCAAATTACTCAAATAGGTACTAGAAATGTTTAAAAACCTTAATTAACCTATCTCAGGCCCTTGTCACGGAGCTGCAGAACCGGTCGACTGATGGAAACACACGATTGCGATGCACCTCACAATTGTGTGGCATGCCAAAGCGCCGTGTAGGCCCACGGTGCAGTGTCTCGTGAACCACGTGATACACGAGAATCGAGATCGTTTTCTAGATTTTGTGCCCATGCAAAAATTGGAGTCTTGTTCCATTTTGAGGATTTGTGGCTGCCATTCTGCTGAGAAGGGAATGCTGGAAGGATGGCATTGACATACTGCCACCGGCCAAGCGAAACTGTGCCAAAGAAGACGACCCTTCGGCCTTACTTTGGTTCGCTTCATGGGGAATGCTGAAAGGCGAACAACTTGGCTTGTTTGCTTTGTACATGTAAGTACACTTGGCCGGTCTTTCTCAATGTCGCTGCTCTTTCTCGACCAACAGATGCATCTCATGCAAAGGGGAACAGAGAAGCCCCGAAAGGTCCGCGAGGAAAATAAAAACTATTTTTTGGGTCATTTGTTTTTCTCATATATGCTTTCTCCTTTGATTAAGGAAAATGAAAATAAAAGGCTGAGTAGCTCGGTGAAGTCGAGCTATTTTGACAGTGCTAACATTCGAAGTGTAATGCTAGTATAAAGAAAAAGAGAAGAAAAGTGAAGAATGGAAAACAATCTAAGGGAGAATTAAAGATTTTGTCGTGATCTACTTCATAAAACCTGACACACTAGAGCGTGTGATTTACTTCATATCCTTTAAAGCCTAAATCTACAGTACTTTAATGTTCCTTTTGTAATTGTTGAGAAATATCAACATAAGCAATCTGGCTATTTTCTAGAAGAATTGTGGATAATTGGTTCTTTTTTTCTCATCTTTGCATATATTATTACTACAAGATCTCATTAGAAGGGTATTTTAAAACAACTACTACTCCAATTGATATAGTTTTAGCTGTCAAGTGTGATATATGATCTGACTTTGTCTCTAGTTTATTTAAATTATATGATGTGCAAGACTATGTTAGTGTTACCATATGAAATATATAGACATCATTTATCTAAATCAAGAATAAGTGAGTTGTGACTTTATGTTGTCTAGTTTACTACCTTAGTGTCAAAAGATAAGACGTTCTAGGAATATTTCATGGTAACATTAACATAGTCTTACACATCTTACAATCCATTTTGAGTTGTTATTCGCTTATCTGTCATTTGTCTGTATTCCGTTTGCTTGTTTTCAGAGGACATGGCTAACATTTCCTGAAGCTAGTTGAAAAAAGAAAATCTTTTAGCTATACAAAGGCATATCACAGACTGTTTCTAACACAATATAGAAAATTTTTTAGCTATACAAAGAACGATCACTGACCCCCATAATCATCATTCAGCTCTCAGACATTTTCGATATACCTCAGTCCTCTTGCTTAGTTTCTCCTTTAGTCTGGACATCAGACACATTCAACGAAACTGAGTCCAAAGACTAAACGGACGCCATCTCACTTAGTTGTTATCTTTGAAGCATTCAAACTGTATTTTAGTATAGGGTATATAAAACACAAACTAAATATCATAGACTAAGTACGATGCACATTACTATTATATAGTGTTCAAAAACCTAATTAACATATTAACTAAATTATTCTATTAATTGTATGTATTTATGATCTGCGGTTACAAACTTCAAACAATTGATACTCTAGAGTCTAGATGACTAACTTCTTAATCCTAAGAAGACTTCTAATATTAATTTTTCGCTACCTAACACAATGCACTTGAATGTAAAATTGTGAATTCAATCAAAGAAACAAAAATTCAAGAATGATGTGACATTCTTAAATCCATATACCTATATGTTAAAAAGGATTTTGGTTTTAGCCTTTATAAGTTCAAGTTAGGTTTTATTTTACATGAACTATGTTACTCAAATCATTTACCATTGCTTCACTATGCTATATTGCATTATTTCAAGAGGTTATACCAGCACAACATTGCAATATCATTTCATATATACCAGCACATATGAGTAGATGGATAGAAGAGCACAGGTTAGGCCATCTCATATACCAGGTTAACCAAAACTGTTAGCTGGCTGGTAACTAACGGTTTATGGTGCAATTTCTCATAGTCTAACACTTCCCTGAATGAAAGTTCTACAAATTATGGACTTGTTTGCATCTCTTGCCAACAGTGTAAACAAAGTTAGTTTTTGGAGGGCGAACTAACCTAGGGTTGATTTACCAAGGAGGGGTGACGGGAGCCAAGGAGGAGGCAACAACGATGGGTTGCGGAGTAGGAGGCGACGGTGACGGGGAGGCGAGGAGGCAGTGGCGCGCAACTGGGAGCTAGAGGGGCGGGGATGTGCAACAAGAGGAACGAATCTAAGTGTGTGTGGTAATGAGTTAGGGTTTTGCCTATGTATGTATGTATGTATGTATGTATGTATGTATGTATGTATGTATGTATGTATGTATGTATGTATGTATGTATGTATGTATGTATGTATGTATGTATGTATGTATGAAGAATATTATCATAGACGGTTTTTAAGAATACCCATTGTCGGGACCCCGGATTCTCAAACCCGGACCCTCTATGTATTACTGCACTAGTCCCAGATCAAAGCTAGTGCACACAGTTAAACAGAAATGAATACATCAACAGCATCGTGTTATTACAATAATTGAAAGTACTGACCGAAAGGTCATTACAGTTGAGGTTTCAAGACCTCGCACACATGAAATAAAGCGGAAGCAAATGATAAACTCGATGAAGACCCGTCAATACGCCACAGGCAATTGACTGGGGAAGCGCGACCTAGTTCTCCGGGAAGAATCCATCACAGCCGCAGGCGAAGCAGTAGTCGTAGTCACCATCTTGAGCTTCGCAATCTTCTGAGGTTTATTTTTAAGTGTAGCATGTGAGTACATAAAGTACTCCGCAAGTCTTGGGAAAGATGCAATAGATGCCAGGCTTAACAAAGGAAGGCTATATGGTTCTTTTGCATAAAGCAGTGTTTTAATTTTAATTACTACTAATCATTTTTGAAGGCATCAAGTTAACAAATAAATATTTTAACAGAACTAACATTAACTTACTAGTGAAGGTTCCAACTACCAACACTAGAGTACAACGATCAATTTAAAGCTGCGGGTTCCATCCACCCTCTCTGGCTCCAACTGCCAGGATACCCTTCCGAGAGTTCCCTCCACTCTCGGAATACAAAATTTTGATTTTAAAACTAAAACCAGAAATCTACCATGTGCATGCATTCCTTACCTGCCCTTGACCGTGGGCACGGCTATTCGAATAGTTTGACACTCTGCAGAGGTTGTACAACTTTACCCACAAGAGATATATTATCCTAAAAGTCAACACGCTTCCTTTGCCATGAGACCCAGATAAAATATCACAAAGCTTTTACCTTACTCTAGTCTAGCTAGATACCACCGCTGAGGTTTCACCGCAGGTAGGCTAACTGCCCGAACCGAAGCCCCCTCTTGCGCCATATGAGTACAGTAAATCCCTGTCCCTCACTGTGGATAACCAGTCCATCCCTGGCACCCACTTTCCACTGGTGGCACCTAAACTAGACTATCGTAAGTTAGTCAGCTATGTCGTACCCATATAGACTTGTGGTTGTACGGTTAATGCTCAGTCTGGACAAACACAAGCATCGGTCCTTAATTGACCAGGGTGGAACATACACTTAACAAGATCTCGTGCTTGCTGCACCAACCCAAACCAACCATCCACCCTAATCTAAACCAATTTCCACATTTCATTTTATTTTTAAAAGAACAGTGGCAACTCCAATTACCACTAATTTTTATAAAACAAGGGTATTTCAATAATTCATAATTTCCCATTTGCAAGGTTTATGAGGTATTCAATAGCATGGCTAAGCATTGCACTACCATTCTAATACCAACAATTAAATATATCACTCTCATTAATGAGCCAAAGGAATTTCTAGGGTTTCAAAGGTACATGGCAATCAATTTTCAAGTGGGAGCATAACAAGGTGGATATAACTAATCCCTTAAGATTTGAATTATCATTTTATGTAAATAGCAATGCACATAATTTAAGATAATTAAAATATTTCAAAATCGTAGGTTCAAGATGATCAAAGGAGACTTTCCTTCTTGCAGGGTCTCTGGGTCTTCCTGTTGAGGAGTGGAGAGGTCTTCGTCAACGTTGGATTCTACGCACGTAAAGACAGAGCAACAAAGCAAATAAATACAAATAAAAATTCAAATAAACTCAAAAATTCAAATAGAGGCCATAGTTGGATAGATCATGATTTTAGATGAATTTAGAAATTTGAATGGCTGAATTTGGAGTTAAAATGAGAAAGTTATGCTTGTTTGAAGTTTTCAGTTTGAATAAATCCAGAAATTAAGAAATTTCTGACAGGTGGGGCCCACTGGAATATCTAAATTTTAATCTTTTATTTTAATTTCGAGAGCCTGACAGGTGGGACCCACTGAACAGTAGACTCTCTGGCGGTCGCTGATATGTGGGACCCCTCTGTCAATGACCACATCCGCTTTGGTCACTGACAGGTGAGACCCACTGGGATCTGGACCCACTTGTCAGAGGCTGACGCAGGCGAGTGGGACCCAGGCGACAGTGGCCCACGCGGACGGCTGCCGCTGACGTGTGGGGCCCACTTGTCAGTGCAATTAAATAAGAGAAAACTCAACCTCAGCGTGCGGAGCCGAGGGCTCGAACGCGCGCCGAGGGAGTCAAGGGGGAGAAGAGAGAGCGCTGGTAACCAGTCGGGTGGGGAGGCGTTGCCTACCCAATAAGGGTAGGTAACCCTCTTGAGGTACCTGCTGGAGAGGGAGCCGGGCAGCAGCGACGGAGGCGACGTTGCCGGCGGCGAGAGGTGGCCGGGGAGGTCCGGTGGAGTGCCCAAATGCGGTCCTTGAGCGGAGGCGAGTCCAACGGAGGGGTCGGCGAGGCTCGGGGACGAGCGGAGGTGGCCGGCGGCGAGGGAGTGGCGGAAAGGGCTCTGGTCCTCCGGTGCGACGGCGCTCCGGCGGTGGGAAGGAGTGGCCGAGGGGTCGGGGAGGATCGCGCGGACGCAAGGAGGCTCGGGGTGGCGTCGACAGGTTCCGAGGGTGACCGAGGCGGCAGCGATTGCTCGCCGGAGTTCTTACCGTGCGCACGGGGAGCTCGGGGTGCGGCGGCGCTCGGGGCTCAGGGCGAGGAGCGGAGAGTGCGGGGAGGTGGTGCGGGATGAGGCGGAGGCCAAGGAGCTATTTATAGAGCTCGGGGAAGGAGGAGGTGGCGGGGATTTCTTGCTGATGTCGACGGCCGACGATCCGTTTAAATTGGGGATAAGCCGACGGAGGCGACGCGGAGTCTGGATTTTCAGGGGATAAGGAGCTTATCCCCCTGGGAATTCAAATCCCCGCTCGAATCGGAGAAGGAGGTAGAGTTCGGGTAGGATTCGGTCGCCGGGTTCTTCGGGAGGGAGAGAGGAGCCGGCGTCCGCACGGAGACGAAGGTCCTGACAGGTGGGCCCGGGCGACAGCGGGAGAGGGAGGAGACGCTGACGGGCGGGACCCGCGGGCAGAGAGACGGAGGCGGAGGGGAGGCGGAGGGGAGGCGCCGATAGGTGGGCCGGGGTGAGGAGAGAGAGGAGCGGGGCTCGGACGGCTCTGATGTGGCCGCGTGGCCGAGAGGCAGATCAGGTGGCGGAGTGAGAAGCGCGGGCGGACGGGCGGATGGGAGCGAGGGGGCGACGTGGCCGCATCGGGCTCGACCACGTGGCAGCCGAAGAGGGGAGGGAGGCGGGATGGAGTGGGTGGCGGTGATGGGCCGGAGATAAGGGACGTGGGCGGCATCTGGCCGTCCACGTGGCGGCCGGAGGGAGAATTGATTTTTAATTTTAGAATTTGATTTTTAATTTTCAAAAAAGCTAGAAATTTATTTAGGCCTCAGAAAAAATATGAAAATACCTCCAAAAATTCCAGAAAAATTCAGAGAACTTCCTGGAGACATTTTGGACTTATTAAAAATATTTCCAACTAATGTTGGTAATTAATTTCTATACTTTAAAATACTTTTTAATTTCAAAAATACATTTTTAAACTCCAGAAAATCCAGGAAACCAAATAAAAGCCAAATAACTCCAAATAATTAATTTGAATTAGGATTTTTATAGAAATTCAAAATACCTTTTTATTTAACAATATTTTTTTAGGTTTTACTTAAAATACTTTTCAAATCCAATTTTCAAAAACGGAAATTCAGGGCAAATACAAATAAAACTCAAATACTTTAAAATAATTAATTTGAAATTAAATTTTTCAGAAAGCAAATTTTTGGGATGTTACACCCGTTTGTAATACATAGACAACACAGACGATAGAATAACTGTTTGTGATATGTGTACCATCACAGATGGTTAATACAAAAACCGTCTATGATATCCTGTTTATCACAGATGGTTTTTATTACAAACTATCTATGATATATCACACACAGTTTGTGTAAAAATCATATATGTGATAAGTAGGCTATCACAGACGGTTCTTACTATCGGTTGCAACATAGATAGTCACGCAAGTAGAATCGTTTGATATAACTACGCTGTAGCTTAACACTAATGAATTCTATAGAACCGTCAGTGATGAGATATCCAGGATAACCTTTTTGTAGTAGTAAATGCTGCTCTTGGCTCTAGCTTCATCTTGTTCCTACTTCATGTTATTGCTCCTACATGTTTGGAAGCTGGAGCAGTGGCGACCCACGTGGATGCAAGGGTGGCGTGCGGTTGCGGTGATCCCAAGCAATGGTGGTGGTGGCATCGGTACGATTGATGAGCTCACAAAGGGCGCACTTGATCAGTGCAACGACGTAGGCCAGGCTGCCAAGACTTCGGAGGGATAGCGGCTTGACCGCTGATGGTGGCTTAGATGGGGGAGGAGTAGCCGTGAAGACCCACATGGGCGAGGATGGTGATGATCGCCCTAGACGATCTCGATCGGGAAAGAGTGTGGAAACTTTTTTAGGAAAAACCATGAAATTGTGCTTGTAACATGTTTGTGTATTAGGAGTCACGTTGATGATGATTTAGCACGGAAGCTTATGGGATATGAATCAGACAAAAAAAATAGTATCAACAAACTCTCTCTCTTTATAATATCTTAGATGTGGATGTACAAATAGTCAGCTTCTACCCCTGCATTTTTAGGGCGATGAGATCTGCATTGAAAGCTTAATAAACATGAGAAAACTATCGAACGATATACTGTTCGACAGTATACCTCCCCTATCTCTCTCTCATGCTCTTCTCCCTTCCGAGGCGTCGACAGAGCCGCTAGCTACAGGTGGTGGTGAGGGGGTGGGGGACAGTGGAGGAGGCACATGGAGCTGCTCTGAAGCAGGAAAATATCGGGGGAGGGGAGGGGACAGATGGTGCTTCGAGAGAAGGAGGGAGGGGAGGGGCGACGAAAGGGAGGTATGCCATCATGAGGCATCTCGATGGCATACCACGCCGTAGTATTTCTCAATAAACATATACTCCCTCAAGTTTATACAAACAAGTAATTTTGGAATGCATATTATTGGTGTTTTAATATTGATCTTACGTATGATTTATTTGGATTCGGGGATTCTCTTACAAGACTAGGCTATGGTTTTGCAGAACAGGCACATGGGAATTTTTATATAGGTTTGAGCCTTCTCCTGGGAGAATAATAACCCTACGTCCTATGTGATTACTAATCAGAGGAGGTGATTACAACTGTATAATATGAAAAAGAGTCTGCACTATCTCTAATCTGGCTTGGATTCCGCCCTTTCTCTTCTCTGGAGCCAACCATTAAATACTTGATGAAACGACGGCCGTTGTCCGGCGCTAGAAGGCACCTCAATGCTTCAGGCAATAACCGTCTGACAGAGGTTATTGTCAAAGGGACATGATGGCCATTCGTCGTGCAGCAGTTTTTGTCAGAGAGAGATCGTATGCAGTTATTAGATAAGCGCACATTCTAACTGCCCTGTCATGCGCCCCATGATGTAGTAAGATGTTGCTTGGCAAATCAATTGGGGATATAGAAATTGTAGAATAATCTATGATTATAGGGTGATCGCAAGACTGCTTATGACTATATGGTTGTAGAAGAACTTATGTCTATAGAGTAGTCGTAGAAGGACTTATGACTTTATGGTTGCAGAAGAGCTTACAACCATATGGTCGTAGAAGAGCTTACGACCATAAAGTAGTCATAGGAAGACTTACAGCATCATAGTCGTAAAAGAGCTTACAACCATGAAGTAGTCGAAGGAGAACTTACGACTTTATAGTCGTAGAAGAGCTTACGACCATGGAGTAGTCAAAAGAGAACTTACGACTACCTTGTGAATCTTCTCTCTTATCAATAGGGGTATATCCAGAAGATACAGTGATGTAATAACATGAGGATTATTCTATCCCCATCACATACAATCAAACTTTAAAAGCTTTGGCTATTGATATCTTTTAAATATTTAGATTAGATATATAAGAATCATACGTATAGATTCGTCTCAAAAAGTACTTTCATAATATTATAATTTTGTTAGGTTTTACCATCAACTATATATTGCATGCATGCCTTATGGTTTTGTGCACGTGCTCATGCTTTTGAGGTCGAATAAGGTGTTTCCATCCATGCATTTTAACTTTCTTCTCTTGTTCTCTCTCTCTCTCTCTCTTAGTTTCCAACGTAATTCTGCATACAGATGTAATTCTGTAATTGTCCCCAAGATAGTAGCAACAATTGTTGTCTCTCTCCTCTATTTCGTCTCTCAGTATACTGAAGCCCACCTCGAACACACCGACTGCTATCTCAGATGGCTTCCGCAGTGGTGTCGCCCCCCCCCTCGGCCGTCGCCGTTGCTGCCTGCCCTAGCGACAGCGATGTAGTGGCTCAGCCCACGGTTGTCATTTAGCCTTGACGATGCCGACGGTGGAGGGGGAGGTAGACGATGGGCGCTTGTGCGGGTGCCGACTTTAAGTTCCTACTCGTCGAGTGCTTCATGGCATCCATGCTCCTGACTGATGAGCTCTTCTCTGGGGGAAGCTCATCCTACTCCACATCCCCGCGCTGTCCATGACCGCGTCGATGGAGGGGTGGGGGTCACGATGCTACCTCCATTGGCACCGGCACCTGCACCTGCACCACAGCTGGGGACTCCTCAGGCAGAGGTGTCGACGAAGGTCGTGGCCACGACAGAGGTTACTGCCGAGGAAGCCTAAGATTCCAGCGAGGAGTTGGCGGAACCTCCTTCGACTGTGGAAGCAACAGGTGTCGTCAACGTCGGAGCCCAAGCCCCTCCACTGGCTCCTCCACCGGGGGGGGGGTGCCAAGCCGTCGGATCTGGAGCCATCCCTCAACCTCCCTATCCTCCACAATCCAGCTCTGATGAGCCAGACAAGCCCGAGAAGCCAGCACCGGTGCCCACTCTCGCTTAGACCCCAACACCGCTACTTCCATCCCTGCAGCTACCTCCCAAGATCCACCTCTCGCTGGCATAGGCGATGGCATCCCCACCCCCACTGCCCCCTCCGGCCGCTGTTGCCGAGGACAGCGCCCGCCTTAACACCACTAGTAAGGTGGTCTTCGGATTGCATAATTGTTGAAACGCTGAAACCCTATGAAACTTGTTTCGAAACTCTTTGAAACCTAATGAAACCCATGAAACGTGGATAGAATCTACTAAAACCCAGGTGAGTCTTGATGAATATGGGATGAAACCTTTGCTTGATTTTCTGAAACCCTATGAAACTCAGTGAAACTTACCTATATCGTTTTTTTGAAACCATGTGAAACTCATGAAACTTAGTTGAAACCCTGTGAAACTTGTTCATACTGTTAGAAAAGATTTTAACGGTATACTATGTTCTAGCATCACTCTTAATTAATGGTGTACAAACAACAATAAGGAACTGCTCCAAACGGCTTTAGCTTCTAGTTTTTCCTTTTGGTTTTGGCTTATTTAACTAGAAGCCACTTAAAACACATTAGCTTCTAATTTCAGTTTATTTTGGATTTTTGGTATTTTTTATTTTTATTTTTCTCCTTATTCCTTTGCATTTTTTGTGACGATATAACTATTTTTCAATTTATTCTTATTTTTATTTTTTCTTATGTTTTATTAAAAAAGCTAACAATTACTATAGTATAATTTCAACCAAAAACCATAGCTAGAAGCTTAAACCAAAAGCTAGTTAGAACACCACCTAACTGTGTCGGTGTGAGATATATAGTTGAAGTCTACTTGTAGATACGAAATTCTGCAAATAGTTATTGATGTAGTAAGTGCATTGTAAACAGGGGAAATCATTTTCGACCAAAATTCAGTTTTCTCGGTCTACCCCGAAAAAAGCCTATTTAGCTAAAATTTTCGGCCCATTTTGAAATTTTTTAGTTTATCAACCGACCAGCCTCTCCAACTCACCCACCGCCTCTCTCTCATGCGCGCGATTTGGCATCTCCTCTCTCTCTCTCAATCTCCATCTTGCCCATTGCCCATTAGCCTCGGGGCGTGCGTGTGGGGGGCGACAAGGGAGGCGGTGCAGTGCAACGCCGGTAATATGTTTGTATTGAATATTTTGACCAAAAATATTCCAAAAGTTTTGCAATTTCTAATTCTCGTCTTTTTTGGAGGATTCTAATAAATACTTTTCACCAAAATTGTTTTCCCTCGTTGTACATGCATGGAGGGTTTTCCTTTTCTTTTCAAACATGGGGTGCATGGAGGTGTTGATATCTCTCTTATGTAACTCTGCCAACTCCCTTACACGATCCCCATTTTGACTGTTTGTCCGGGCGTTGTTCTGATTAATTGGGCATAACACGATTTAAGCTTGTTCGCTCAATTTGACACAGATGTACCTGAGTATGTTAGCGAGCGAGCGAGAGAGAGAGAGAGAGAGAGAGAGAGAGAGCTCTATAGGCTGTAGCTAGAGCAGAATTAAGCGACAGGAATGTTAGCTCACGCTGTATGTCCTCGCTTGGCGGTAGAGCGCTTAATTGGTGGGGTCTGGACGGTGTGCTGCCACCGGATTGAGCAATAATACCATGATTGTTGGAAATAATCTTGTTTTAGAAGACGCATACAAAGTTCGGAAGTAATCGAAGTCAAGACGGAGGAGAAATCAGGAGTCGAAGATTGAGACCGAGTTCTAGACGAGGTCGTATCAAAGTCGAATTAGAAGTCGTATCGGAGTCGGAATTGTAATCGTAGTCGAACCCGTGCTAAAGTCGTAGAACCGGGTATATAAGGAGAGGTAGTCATGTAACCAAGATACACCAAGCCATTGAGAAAATACCAAAAAGAGGGAAACACACAAAGCATTGTTTTGTCGTGTGATTGTGCAAGGCATGGTCGGAAGGACTCACGATCACCGCAAGCGTGATCGGGAGGAGTTACGACCACGGCGAAGTTCCTGCGGGCGTGATCGAGAGGCGCTACGATCACGGCAAAGGTAACAGTAATTCTTCGACTACGCAGGAAAGGCTGCGACCACGGTAAAGGTGGTCGTAAGGAGTTGAAGGTGGTCGTAGGGAGTTACGACTACGCCGAGAAGACCAGTACGTGGTCGGAAGCGACTCCGACCATGTTGAAGGAAGTGAACGTAGTCGAAAGGGTGTTCGACTACGGTAAACAGTGATCGCCAGCATCACTGCGTGATCGTAGAAGGTTGCGATCACGGTATCTCGAGCAGCTGAAGGAAGGCAGCGGCAGCGATATCGCGGAGCGGTCGTAAATTGCTACAGTAAATTTACGACCACGTTGAAAAGGCGATCGGAGGAGATTGAGGCGTTCGGAATTGGTCGTAAGTACTCTGAACCGATCGTATTTGATTCTCACCGGTCGTAAACGACTCTAACCGGTCATAAAAGGTCCTGGGAGGTCGTAAGACTTCCAACAGTTGGTATCAGAGCCTGGTGAACCATGGCGGAGGCTTCAAAGGCGAAGCAGAGCGTGTCGCTGCAGTACCCGATCCTCTGTTCGGACAACTATCCGATCTGGGCAATGAAAATGAAAGTCAACATGATCGCACAGGGAGTCTGGGGCCCGGTTGAACCGAAGGAGAAAGACAAAGTCGTTGATGAATGACTTGACAAGATGGCGATGGCGGCGATCTATCAGGCCGTGCCCGACTCGATGATGCGGCAGCTAGTCGGTAAGGAGACGGCGAAAGACGTCTGGACTACTCTGCAGATAATGCACCAAGGAGTAGATCGAGTGAAGGAAGTTCGACTTCAAACATTGAGGAGTGAGTTTGAATCATTGAAGATGGGAAGAGACCAGACAGTGGAAGAATTCTCTGGGAAGTTTAATGAAGTCATAAACGAGATCAAATCTCTCGGCGACGACTTGAAAGATGAGGTGGCGGTGAAGAAGTATCTACGAGTACTGCCGGAGAAGTTTCTCCCGGTCGTAACTACGATCACGTACTCACAAGACCTCTCGAAGATGAAGATTGAGGAGGTGACTGGGGCGCTCAAAGCACACGAGCAGCTCCTAAAAAGTTACCAAGCCGACAACGAAGGACAAGGGTCCTACAACCAACAAATGTTGCTCGCTAAGGAGGACACGAGGAATCAAGACAATCCAGACCAGACAGACTCATATGACCAGCAAGGTCGTGGATTTCAGTCCGGAAGAGGAGGAAGAGGTGGTCGTGGAACTGGTCGAGGTGGAAGATTTCAAGATAAGTCTCACATTCAATGTTTCGAGTGTGAAAAATTCGGCCATTATGCTGCCGAATGTCGAAGCCACATTCAGTGCCATAACTGCAAGAAGTATGGGCACTATGCTGCAAAATGCAGGAGCAAGAAGAAAGTCGAAGAAGTCAACATGGCTCAAACCTCTGAACTCACAGAACCAACGCTACTGTTGTCGCACTGCACTGTTGAAGAACCGACAATGGTGCTACTGAACGAAGGGAAGGTGTTTCCTAGTTTGATGGAGAAGGGAGAGGAGTCTCAGGAACAGTCAGATTGGTACCTCGACAATGGAGCTAGCAATCATATGACAGGAACATATTCAATGTTTCATGAGCTAGATGAGAAAGTACTCGGCAAAGTGAAGTTTGGAGACGGCTCAACCGTGCAGATCAGAGGAAAGGGGACAATTCTGTTGAAATGCAAGGATGGAAGTCGAAGACCATTGTCAGATGTATATTACATACCAAGTCTTTGCAGCAATGTCATAAGTCTTGGACAAATGACCGAAGAAGGTTGCCGGATCGAGCTCAAAGATAATCACCTGAGAGTTTTCGACAACAGAGAGCGGCTGCTAATGAAGGTGCAAAAGTCAGCAAATCGGTTGTACAAGCTACCATTGAAAATCTGGAAACCAGATGGCATGCAAAGGGTTCTGGAGGAACCAGAATGTGAACGACTTCATCTACTAGTAGTCGAAGGCCAGCCTGAAGTCGTAACAAGCAAGTCGGGAGAGAAGCAAGTCGTGACAGACAGCAGAAAAGAACATGTAGTCGTAACGAACAAGTCGGCTGAAGTGATTGGACGTGGTCGAGAGGACAATCGACTACGGCAAACGATGATCGAACGTGGTCGAGAGGGCAATCGACCATGGCAAACAAGGTTTGAACGTGGTCGAAACACATTACGACCGCAGCAAACCAGCGGTGCACGAGTAGTCGACTTCGAACGACTACTTGCACGCACAGGTCCCAGGATCGGCCTGGATGGTCGAAGCATCGGCCCGAGTGGTCGACACTGGTCGCATGAAGTAAACAGTGATCGACACGGACCACATGTAGCAACCGCAGCCGAGAAGAGAAGGGGTGGCCCAGGTGGTCAACATCGACCACACACAGCAGGCGAAGTCGTAGCAAACGACATAGGAGGTGCTTACTCGCATGCAGATGGAGGAAAGCAAGGTGAAGTCGTACCAGGTGCAACTGGTGCAAAGGAAGGTCGAAGCAACAAGAGCTTGAGTGGTCAGCGTAGATCACATGAAGTAAGCAAGGTTGTGGAAATCAGAAGCTCAGGAGGAGCTCCCACAAGACCAAAAGAAGGCAGTCAAAAGCCTGGAGTTTGGATCCCGAGGTGGCGGGAGAAAGCATGGCGTGAAGGACGATGGTCGAAAGCAAGACCACACAACAGTGAAACGAGTTGCTGGTGGAGAAAATGTGAGCAGGAAGGAAACGACCAGAGCAAAAGCTGTGGGAGCAGGTGCTCCAGCCCAGAAAGCCCGGTCAAGGAAGAAGCAGAAGCAGGAGAACGTCAAAGTGATCAAGGAAGAAGATCGACATGATGGAAGTTACTAAAACAAGATTAGGGAGAGAATGTTGGAAATAATCTTGTTTTAGAAGACGCATACAAAGTTCGGAAGTAATCGAAGTTAAGACGGAGGAGAAATCAGGAGTCGAAGATTGAGACCGAGTTCTAGACGAGGTCGTATCAAAGTCGAATTAGAAGTCGTATCGGAGTCGGAATTGTAATCGTAGTCGAACCCGTGCTAAAGTCGTAGAACCGGGTATATAAGGAGAGGTAGTCATGTAACCAAGATACACCAAGCCATTGAGAAAATACCAAAAAGAGGGAAACACACAAAGCATTGTTTTGTCGTGTGATTGTGCAAGGCGTGGTCGGAAGGACTCACGATCACCGCAAGCATGATTGGGAGGAGTTACGACCACGGCGAAGTTCCTGCGGGCGTGATCGAGAGGCGCTACAATCACGGCAAAGGTAACAGTAATTCTTCGACTACGCAGGAAAGGCTGCGACCACGGTGAAGGTGGTCGTAAGGAGTTGAAGGTGGTCGTAGGGAGTTACGACTACGCCGAGAAGACCAGTACGTGGTCGGAAGCGACTCCGACCACGTTGAAGGAAGTGAACGTAGTCGAAAGGGTGTTCGACTACGGTAAACAGTGATCGCCAGCATCACTGCGTGATCGTAGAAGGTTGCGATCACGGTATCTCGAGCGGCTGAAGGAAGGCAGCGGCAGCGATATCGCGGAGCGGTCGTAAATTGCTACAGTAAATTTACGACCACGTTGAAAAGGCGATCGGAGGAGATTGAGGCGTTCGGAATTGGTCGTAAGTACTCTGAACCGATCGTATTTGATTCTCACCGGTCGTAAAAGGTCCTGGGAGGTCGTAAGACTTCCAACAATAATGAGTAGGCCAATGAAAAATGGCCGCAACCACCACGAAAAGTGGTAGCGATTGCTTGAGAACTATAGGTGACATCATATGGCCGAAGTATGATGGAGCTTTCTTATTGTATGCTCCTCTCCGTTGTCGGATCAACCGTCTTCATAAACCAATTTAGTATCAACTGTTCGATCTTATCTACAGTGACATAAACAAACACTTGCACGTAATCCTTCCCGTCAGGTGCTCCTTTCGCTCCTCCAACCTGTCGTTCAACGAGGATGGTACCACAAGGAGGAAGCTGCGCCGCCTTGCTCCTCTGGTCACTATGACATCCTACCCTTGCCAGTCTAGAGAGCGAGAAGTGAGGGAGGAGTATAACTGCGACGGTGAAGCCAGTCGGTGATTGACGAGCTAGCCACCAGAGGGGTAGGAGCTAGGATGTGAGAATGGGATTGAGAAGCGTAGACTTGGTGGGTGAATGGATGAAGTTGAATAACTAAATCTATTCAGTGCAACAAAAAAAATCCAGAAACATAACAATTAGTTCCTAAGCTTGCAACAAATCTTTGCTCTTGATGTAACACTTTATGAAATCAGCAAACAAAAATGTGCAACAAATTTGACTTAGTGGGTCAATAAAAATTGAACCTTGTTGCAACAAATTCTTGTTAGGCACAACATTGATCTGGTGAGCATGAAACAAAATTCCCCCATGGTTACAATAACTAATCACAAATGGTTGCAACAAAAACTAACATCCAATTGCAACAACAACAAAAATTCTTGTGCAACAAAAAAAAATCTCATGTTACAACATTTGAGAAGACACATTACAATAAATGGAAGCACAATGCAATAATTTAGCAACTTGCTGCAACATCTCAAATCACAAATTGCACAAAAAAGCTTATTGACGTAGCAAATAGTAGACTCACCGGCCTTAGCTTCAAAGGCAGTGCTGACGCACTTTGCTTCAGGCGATACATGCATGGTACTTCACTGAGCCACGGCAACACTGGCAAGTATGAGCAAGAGCGACGGCGGGTTGTCATGGGCTTGAAATAGGACACTTGCTTGCTCTTCACGCAAGCTCGAGTGTGGCGACACCGAGAGAAAGAGAGAAGGCAAGGCGTGTGCTGCTACTCCTAGCTCACCGTGAGGAGGATGGGCATTTAGTGGATCGATAGAGATGGTAGGAATGAAGGAACATGTGGGGCTTGAAAGCTGTCTGACGTCTTCTCGTGTGCTGGTAGCCTAGTTGGTTTGATCAGGGGTGGTAGGCCTCATGAGGAGCAATTGGATGCATAATTAACCGGGATGCGAGAGTATGAACGAAACACCTATATTAGACATCCTCACGGTGTTGATTCCGGAATGATAGAGGAGAACCAAGGATGGGCAGCAGGAAGGTGGATTATCTATTTATGCATTTATTTTAAACCCAAATATAGTTGAAAACCCTCTCATCCTTCTTGAGCCAAAACCATAGCTCTGGCCCAACCCTGTCTCCCATTTTCTTGGACCAGACGGCCCAATTGTGTGCCCCACTAAGCCGCCACCATTGTTCACCTTCTCCACTCTAAATACGTCACAATGATAGATTCGATGTTCTATGATAATAGACAAACTTCACAGAAAGCCGAATTTTGTCCCAGAAACAAGCTTATGACATAAAAAATATTGTCATCGTATTGTCATAGTATATGCGTCACACAGAGTCAAGGTTGACAAAAAAAATATTTCATCACAAATTATCAAGTCTTCTATGACGGTTTTTTTTTTTTTTTTGCCATCACCGGATGTGCTTATTTGTGACAAACAATTTTGTCATATAATATGAAACTTTTTGTTATATATTCTATGTTTTAGTCATTAATTGATGAAGTTGCCTGCTCGGGCAGGTAAATTTGGTGACAAATCTGGTTGGATCATGGTATGGTTTACAATGACATAACTTTTGTCCTTTAATCATTTAGAATCATCACCATTTTTAAGATAATCATAATTTCAATTAAATTTGTAGTCACGAATTGAAAAATATATGTAACAAGATCAAATTATTTCAATAGACACATAAGCTATGATTCAACTTCTTTCATCCTTGTACAACTACACTGACATGTGGGACCCACCGTTTGGGCATCGTCGACTAGTCCGAGCCGTTTTCCTCCCTTCCCCATTTTCCACCTCCTCCTTGCTGATCCCGTAGTTTGTGTAGTACGCCTTCTCTCTTCTATTCCCCTCTTTGTCGTTGACAACTAGGACCCACCAATCGGCCGTCTTTGTCCAGCTTGCATCGTCACCATTGTAGCCAAGTTCATGGGTTCTTAGTAGCCACAGTGGTCGCACGTGCACCTGCAAAAAGTTGGCCTGATTGCACCGCGTCGAGCTCCCTAATCGAAGCCTCGTTCTGCCGCCTCCACCTCCTGTAGCCGATGGTGTGCGGGAGACGCCGGAGACTGCCATTCTTGCAATTTCTCCTGTTCACCGTGAGAAACATGACTAGTGTTGCGCCCTTGTCTCGCTCCTATAAAGCCAGGCCAAGCTCTTCCACTCCCTCACCACTCTTCACCATTTCCATTTTATCCATCTCCAGCAAGTTTCTCTCCCAATTTCGCCGGAGTGTAGCTTCGTCCTCCACTCCAGTAAGCGCACTCCGCCGAGGCCAACTTTGCTTCCGATGAGCTAAAACCTTGCCATTCTCATCTTTTTGCAGCACATTGTCTCCTCTTGCAAACCCCTCACTCAATGTTGCTTCTTGTCCAGTGTAGCAGTGGATTCGAGTGGTCTTCTTCGCCTCAGACCGCCGCCAACGTCATTGCACAGTTTCCTCTCCGGTGAGCCTCAAATCTCAGCGTAGTATTTTTCAGCATCATTCTTTCCTCGCTGAACCTCACCGCATGCTTCTTTTAGCTCTATGCTTCCATCGAGCTCTGTCACCATCGAAGCCAACTCTGCTATGTCTGTTCGCCATTGACTCGCCGAACTAGATCCCCTCTGTCGTCACCAACCTCACCAGCTTGTCCGTGGTGAGCTTCTAAATCCCATGCGATACTTACCTTGGCTAAGAGTAAAGGTTTTGTTGTCACAACCATGGTCATGCCTAGCACCACCACATTCGCTCGCCTTTTTCCAGTTCTTCCCTTGTTCCGATGGCCATCGATCCCTATGCCATCTCCTGGAACTTCTCACTTCCCCTCTCCTTTCTTGTTGTAGTTAGGCTCATGTTAGTGATATGCCCTAGAGGCAACTATGAAGATGATTATATCACTTCTATGTATATGATCGTTTAAATAAAATGTAATTTTGTCCCTTGAATAAATATCTTTCATATTGATCAACAAGTATGTGACTTATTCGTGGAACTCTTTATTCATGTTTTGATGTAATTCTAAATTATCACTGATCTTATATCATTATGTGGGACTATTATAATTTACAGATCAGCACATGTATTGATTGATAATTATGTTTCACGGATCATAAATATGAGATATCAAATCAATAATGTGAATACATGTTAGAGAACATGATGTTGGATTGACCCATTATGAGGCACTGTAGGAATTGTTATATTCTTAAATATCATCAGTTTGTCTCATACATAGTGTATGTAGGATCCTTAAATCTGAGATTGTCATTGTTTCCTACATGTGTAATAGTTTACTTAGGGCTTATCAAACACTACTCCGTGACTGAGTGGTAATAAAGGTAGCTTTCGAGTTTGCTATGAAACATGCAAAGGAATATGAACGATCAAGATGGAATTTGCCCCTCCTATATAATAGGAGAAATATCTTTGGGCCCCTCGATGTGGTTGAATTAAGAAAGTGCATGGGCATACCGAATGTGGTTGAGGAGTTGATCACAACTGAGTAATTCACTACAGATACGAATGAAGAATCAAGCTATCATAGGAAGGCACGCTTCTCATTTTGAGTTCGATCTGGTATCATGAGGCAAATGGATCGGTATATAAACACTATATAGGTTTATCTGATATGATCTTTATGTATGTTTGGGAGTCGTTATATCCTACTAGGACCGCTACCGACTTATGGGCTAGAAAGGACAAATAAACATGAACTTACAGGGTCACACACTTAATGGGCTGGAACTATAAGGGGTTGGATGATAGTTTTCGAGTGAGATTCGATCTCTACTCATATTGGATATGGATCTGATTGGAGGCTATATAAGGAGAGGTACAGAGGCTAAGGGAAGTATCCCAAAACACATCCGTCGAAATCCTAGCCGCCACCTCTCATATACCTTGTCGTGCGCGCTGGTGCTAGCACGCCGACATACGGTGCTCTATTCCTGGACGTGTGAACCTCCGTAGATGCGTTGCTGCAACTGCGGCATTGATCAGGATTCAACTCTACTTTTGCTACACTACACGTCTAGTGGTAACGATACATGATCTCCTACTTGTATGGTTTCCTGGTTTAGAAAGTTTTTAATCTACGCTAGTATAGTCTATTCGTATCCTAACAGCTTAGGCCCGGAGCCTCCCTTCTGTCACCGCCGCCAGAATCTACGCGTGTGTTTGGTTTGGAGGCAGTATGGATAGAATGGCTCCATCCCTGTTTTTAAGGACGGGACCGTCCCCGTTCTTTGTTTGGTTGTAAGGGATAGGACCGTCCCCGTTTTTTTGTTTGGTTCTAGGACATCAAAATATGGGATAAGTCATCCGACGTGTGGGGCCCTTTTGTCATCCTCTTGTTTTTGAGAGGCGAGGAAGAGGGACGAGCCTATCCCCTCGTTTTTGAGGGACGGGGGCATCCTCGATTTAGAGGAATATTCCCGGGATATTCCCCAAAGGGGATGTGCTCTGTCCCTACTGACTCTAATCCAAACAGGTCCAAATCTGAGATCGCCCTGTCCCATCCCCTATTATCCCTAGAACCAAACACACCCTACTTGGCTATGTCCCGGTGCTGAGCAAACTGTAGGCACGTCGTCACGTCGCCGCCTCCCACCTATTGCTCCCCTTCTCAACTTCTCCGCCACTCCGTGAGTGTCCCTCCTCCTCCGGTTCAGAGGCCTCACAATTACCGCTGCCGCGCCATGGCTGCAGCTGCACCACTCTGGTCATCAACAACCAGCTCAGTCGCAAATGCCACCTCCGAACACCAACTCAGGCTATCGCCTCACAGGTAAAATCCACCCTCGCCTCCCCTCACCACCCCGAGCACGCCACCTCCTCCATGACATTCCACAAGTCGGACTTTGCTCTGGTTGGACACTCTAGTCAATAACCACTCTCAACCAGTCGGATATTCTTCTGGTCGGACACTCCCCCAATCGGATACTCTTCCCAGTCGAACACTTTCCCCGGTCGGACAATTTTCTCGTTGGTCACCTCTGGTCGACCCGAGCTGATCTGCTCTACACTGACCTACTCTACACTGATCTATTCTACACCGATCTGTTCCACACTGATCTGTTCTGCTCTGTACAGCTCTGCTCTTTTCCCTCGCGGCACAAATTCGGCGTGCTTGACCGGCAGCATTTCAGGGCGCGTGGCCAGAATGTAGAGCTTGTAGTTGGACAGCTTCCGGCACACTCTCACCGTGGCCTTTGTATACATGGTGGGAGAATACCTGCTCAGCAGCACCTCGGTGTATACATGGAAGACGACAATGAAATATGTCACTTCGTCCCCCGTCTTCCGTACAAACTGTTAGAGTACAATATATGGTAGGATAGAGTCCATTGGGATTACAATCCCTTGTACCATCTTGCCCCCAAGTCTTGTACCTCTATATATACCGCCCGAGAGGCTCAATGCAATACATCCAATCCCACCAACTCTATCTTCCTTCATGGTATCAGACGCCTAGGTTTAGATCCTAACCCTAGCTGCCGCTCACTTCCGCATCGCGCGCCCCCGGGGAGACCTATCTCCGCGGGGGGCAGCGCCACCGTTTAGGCGGCGGATCCTATTGATCCGGCCGCCATTGTCGTCGTCGTCGTCAAGCAGCAGATCGGACCTTCATCGCTCGCGATCGTCCTCGTCGCAGTCCGCCGTGCATCGTCGCGTCCTCCTCAGGCCGTCGCCGTCTCCCCTCCCAGGCCGGGTCGCCGCCGCCCCCGACTGCACCGCTGCCGGCCGCCACCTGCTGGTGCAGCCGCTGCCGGCCACCACCCGCTAGTGCTGCCCGACGGCCGCCGCTCCTGATGCCGCAGCTCCTCCGCTTGGACGTCGCCCCGGCCTCCCCGCGTCAGATCGGGCTTCCCCGCCACCAGATCCGTCCAGATCCGGCCGGCCACCACCGACCGCCGCGCGCCGCTGCTTAGATCTGACCGTCAAGTCCAGATCCGGCGACCTCCGGCCCGGATCTATACCGCCGCGCCTTGGCGAAGAGGAGGCAGCGCGCCCGGTCTCCACCATGCCGCCCCCATCCTCGCGCGACCGGGTCCCTCCGCACGCGCTCCTCCACCGCCTCGTTCTCCGCCAGCCGCCGGACCGCGCCGACGCCGTCGCTGCCGCTTGGCTCCGACTTGTGCCCCGCCTCGACCCCGCCAGCCTCCGCGCTGCCACGGGGGTGGTGCCGGGCCACGCCGAACCGCGCTGCCGCCGGGGGTGGCGCCCGGCCGGGCCGTGCCAGATCCACCTCCGCTGCCAGCGCCCACTGGTCGCCCCCCACTGCTGCCCGGCCATGGCGTCGCGCCTCCGCTCCTTCTCCCGCCCCGCCGGAGCCTTCCTCCGCTCCGCCACTACCCGTCCCCAGGCCGGCGGCCGTTGGGCGGAGGATGGGGCTGGCGAGGTCCCTGCAGCCGCTGCACAGCACGGTCTCGGCGGCGAGGCTCCCCTCACCACCCCGAGCACGCCACCTCCTCCATGACATTCCACAAGTCGGACTATGCTCTGGTTGAACACTCTAGTCAATAACCACTCTCAACCAGTCGGATATTCTTCTGGTCGGACACTCCCCCAATCGGATACTCTTCCCACTCGGACACTTTCCCCGGTCGGACAATTTTCTGGTTGGTCACCTCTCTGGTCGCCCGGAGCTGATCTGCTCTACACTGACCTACTCTACACTGATCTATTCCACACCGATCTGTTCCACACTGATCTGTTCTACTCTGTACAGCTCTGCTCTGCTCTTTTCCCTCGAGGCACAATTCTGTAGACCCGACCTCCCTCGTACGAACTCTAATATCAGCCTTTATTGTTCCTACCTTTTTTCTAAAAGCATGAACTTATTTCCTGCAAAAAAATATTGGGTTTTGCCTCTGTTTATTTGGTGTTTATTCGTATACTCTGGTTTTTCTCATTTAGATACCGACGTGCCAGAACCTTTCGAGGTCGGACCACATCAAGAAAGTGTTCAACGAACAAGACAAGCATCATTGTTTACCATATTGATCATATATTTTAATGTTATACATTTTGCTTTTGCAAACTATTATGCATGCCTATTTTGAGTTAATCGCTATGTGAATGTTTAGTATTTAGTTAACACTAGTTGTTGCATTGATATTACCCTTGGAAGTTGATGTCCCCACTATTGTCACCCTAGGAATACTATCCACAGCGGTCGGAAATACTTGTGGAACCTTAGAGAAGTGTTCTGGTCATATGCTTAGCTAGATACTTAGTAAACATGGTAGAAAAACTGGTCGGTCTCAATCTGGACACTTGAAAAGGGTTTCTATTACTTTTGGACAGGAGGTTACCTCTGCACTCTACAAGGGGAAACGGTTTTTGTGGTGAAAATTTTCGTCACAAATTACTGTTTGTGACCAAATTTCCAGGCGTCACTGGTCGTCACCAATACTCAAGTCACTAATAACATAGTCATGAATTTTCATTCCCCACAAATAAGCATGTTCAATAGTGATAAAAAAATTAATCTCTATTGATAAATACATCTGAGACGACTCGCATGGTCACAAATACGTTTATAGTAGTGACAAAATTCTCGTCTCCGATAATACATTAGTGGCAAAAATATTTCCCACTATTTGCAAAAAAAGAGTGATAACTGAATCGC
The DNA here is from genome assembly GCA_017311315.1 of Dendrocalamus latiflorus. NCBI lineage: Eukaryota > Viridiplantae > Streptophyta > Magnoliopsida > Poales > Poaceae > Dendrocalamus > Dendrocalamus latiflorus. The sequence continues at coordinate 27,797,584 of CM029654.1, read as the reverse complement.
CACAGTTACGTTTTGAAAAAGTGAAGGCTTTTTCATCACAAATGCACATCTATTTGCGGCAACAACATCATCGTAATTATGCTTTCTGGTGGCTGAAATTTTATATCACAACAACAAAAATGTTATCACAGTTACGTTTTGAGCTCTACTGCTGCAAATAAAAGGGACAAAGCAGTATTGACGTTTTTCCACAAATTACAATGGTAATTGTGATGAAGCTAACATTTGCTTATGAGAGTACTTTTGTCACAATTAAACGAAAGGCCTCACTTTGTTGCAGCTGTGGTACAACTAAAACGCTGCATCTTATATACACCATTTCACACATGAAGCATAAAGAATTCAGTAGGCCAAAGGCCATGGCAATACATCGACAATAGCCCCATGGCAATGCCATCATCGATTTCCTGGAGAGCGCCAAATCCAAGATCAACCACTCGAGCAGCATCCATCCAGCGCTCTAAGCCGCAGCACTTTGTAACGCTGCTTCAGCTTACTAATCTCATCTGTTATCTCTCTGCTTGCCCTTAAAACATCTAGTTGTTCTGTGACCTGAAAGAACAATTTCTCAAAGCAAACAGAACAACACATCATCCGAGCCATATACTCCGAAGGATTCCCCGCGCGAGAGGCCATCCACGTCACCCCCTGCGCACGGCCGGCCGGTGCGTGGCGCGGTTTTTGGTACGGCCGGGGGAGGCAAATCCCTTCTATTTTTCTGAAATTACGTAAAGGTCCTTTTTCCTCGCGAAAAGGTCCCTATATTTTTCAAAAAAACCCCTGCGCATATTAAGTTTTCGCTGATAACGATCCGCATTTTCGAAAATTACGTACAGGCCCTCAGTTCTTTCAAACCAACCCCTGATTTTTACGAAAAAACCCTCTGATCTCCTTTTATTACGAAAAGCCCCTCGCTTTTTTTTTAAAAAAACCCCTACGCATTCCTTTAGCTACGGATTTTCGCCTCTTTTACTTCGGTACACACGGTGGCTGGCGCGGCGTGCCGCCGCGCCTATGAGACTAGGATTCATTAAAGGACTAGTAGAATCAAGATCATCGACAACACTCAACAGAATATCCTTCAATCATTAGACCTGAAGCCTAGTTATTGATGATGCTTGGTTAATAGTTTAAATTGGTAGCATTGGTAGTTGTGAGTGATGTTCTGGGCTTACGTTAAACCGGGGTGGTACATCATCGCAATTACAATCATGGGCGGATGTAGTTCAATTCATGGGTATTCAATCGAATACCCAAAAAGTTTAGCAAAAAACCAATGTGTGTGTGTGTATATATATATATAACCTTTTACACCCGGGTGTAATTACATCCACCTCTAATATACCACCTAAATAAACTTAAAATACTCCTTTATCATTTTAAGTATACTCGTACACTAATTATAAGATACTCCAATGTGAACCACATGAAAAACTTGTAAGGGAGCTCATAGTTTTTAGCGTATTTTGTAAATACCTTCATATACGCACATAAAAAGGAGTATGTCGAAAAAAATATACATACCACCTCTGAAAAATTGCTTATACCACCTAGATGGTCTTATATACTCGTATACTACACGTACATACCCTCCGTTACGCAAGATACTCCCTATATATATATATATATAGAGAGAGAGAGTGTGAGAGAGAGAGACATACACTAGTAGTTAAACTAAATCCATCCTGTTCATGCCTAGTTAATCTAAATTAACGCCAGATCCTTTTGGCCCATTTCCCCTCCCATCGACACTAGCCCAGACCCACTGTCATCCTGTTCATACCTAGTTGTGAGATCGTGTCTCACTCAGTCTCTCCTCTATTCATCTGGTGTCTGGTCATCTCTTCATCTCTTGGCACTCAGTTGGCGCCTGGTGGCGTTGGGTGCCTGTGCCCTTGGTTCTTTTTTTCTAGAGGCTGCGCAAGCGGCAGGAGCGTTGGAGGCTGGAGCGGTTGTCAGGTGAGCAAGGCTGGAGGCTGTGTAGGCGGCAAGAGGGTTGGATGCTGCGTAGGCGACAAGATTGCTGGAGGCCGGAGCAGTCGCAGGCCAAGTGGGCACTACTGCACCTCGAGCCTGCAGCACTAGGGTAGGTTTGTTCTCTCCGACCCGGTGACTAGGGGTGGATATCGAGCCAACTGCTCGTCTTATCGAGCTTTTTCTAAAATTGGCATATTTTGATTTAATATCATTTTACGGATAATTTAAAAGTATTTTTAGAAACGAGCTAACGAGCCGAGCCGAGCTTGAGCAAAATTCAAATTCATTTGAAATCAACTCATTTTAATGTTTAACCAATTAACAAGTATAATTGAAGCAATTTTGAATCGAGCCAACGAGCCCACTAACGAGCTTTTTTTCTACCCCTACCGGTGACCCCTATGCTGTAGAATCTAGATGTGTAGACGATAGATCTGTTCTAATTGTGTGCCCCTAGAGTTTATAGTTTTGTACTTTCGAGCAAGATAGATGATATATCCATGGATGAAAGGATGGATGTGGTGGATTTAGCATATGTTTCTTCTTTGTTTTACTTTCGATGCTTGAATCTTATTTAGATGTGGTGAATTACTGGATTTGACTTAGTTATCTTTAAATTAGTGTTTATGCTTCATGAATTGAAATCTATGTTCTCCACATCTTTAAGTCTGAGTAGTCTATATCTGTATGCTAACTATTTTAGAAGTCAATGCTTGGATCTTGTTTAGATGTGGTGGATTACTGGATTTGACTTAGTTATCTTTAAATTAGTATTTATGCTTCATGAATTGAAATCTATGTTCTCCACATCTTTAAGTCTGAGTAGTCTATATCTGTATGCTAACTATTTCAGAAGTGTAAGCTATTGAGCTTCTTGTTATGTCTTCATCTGAGCACTTTGCTATGAATCTATGAAATAAGATACTTAGCAGCAGATGAATAATTGCTTATGAATTGAAAAACATATTCTCTACCTCTGACATGTAATTCTATGAACAAATACCAAGTATTTTACAAGTATGAACAAATGGTTTCAAATTGATTTTCACTATCTTGAATATGAATAGTATATACAGATAGTTTCAGAAGAGACAATAAGAGCTAAGTGGAATTGCATACTAGTGGAATTAGTTGTGATATTTCAATCGGTTCCAAGGCATGAAGAATCATCAAGTTAATTTGTAATTTTTTGTAACTATTTTTTAATTTCTTTATATTATTTGAGACGTTGTCTCTAGTACGAATAATTGTAATTTAATTTTCGCTATTATGGACTTTTATGTTTTATATTGAACAATATTTTTGTAACTTCGAATACCCATCCTGAAATTCCTGGATCCGCCCTGATTACAATTAGCCTTTCCTTTATGCCTTACAATTATTACTATTGATAGTTAAAGTTGCATTAATAGAGAAACTAGCTTTCCATCGTTCCTTGTGTTCGATAAACCTTGTAATTCTCCCAGGGAAAGTCGATCCTGTACACTTGCCGGTCATCAGTGAGTTGCCCCGACCTTGTCCGTTTGCTGCGGCCTCCACGCCTTGACCACGGCCTCCTCCCTGATCGCCAGTGAGGTCACCACCACGGCCATGCCGGCTGCCAACACGACCCCACTCCGATGAGGTTCTTGCAAAATTGATCACGTCACTTTGTGTTCCAGCTTCACATCAATCTCCCCCCAAAGTTAATTGAGTTTTCTCGTGGCCATTCACCGGGATTTGATCTTCTTCCCCAACTCTGACCAAACTGCCGTCGTCGTCGATTGCGCCACCATCGGTGAGCCGTGAGCCCCTGCCATCATGACCCCACCATAGCTTTCCTCGCATCACGTGCTACGCCATGCTCACGTCGCCCTCGCCGGAGCACCGTTCACCTCCTCCTCTAGCTCGCCGCTACACACTGCCCGAGTGCTACAGCGCTACCTCACCTGCGACGCCACAACCTACAGGCTCCGTGCGACCTTGTTGATCTGTTTCATACAGACGTGGGCCGCTGCGTGCCGCCTTGGCGACCTGGGTGATCCCCAAGCTGCGTCTGACCAACCTAGAGAAGCGCGGGGGGTTGACATTTTGCCATACTTAACTAGCAAAATTACTATTTTAATTGACAAAGTGTGTTCTGATAAATACGCAAATTTGCAGTGTCAATCGGTCGGATATCGATTTTGTAGCGTGTTTTTGGCAAATAGCACAAATGAACAATGTCCAAAAGCCAAATTTGCCAATTTTGGCAAATGCCCAGAGGCTCCTTGACCACTTAGACTATTGTTTGTTGGAGGCACCGATAAAACGGAGATATCTAATGAAAACCAGGGACGAAATTAGTCCCATAGCAGGATAGATTTTAACTCCAAATACCTAGTATATAGCCTAATTATCTTTAACCCAGCCCACGTTACTATTGTTAACATCCAGCCTAGGTATATAAGGTAGGCCATGGGCGCATGATACTCCTGGCGGCCATTGCCAGCCCACTTGCGGAAAGCCCCGCATGGCGCACGTGGCACGCCGGCCCATTCGTGGAAAGGCCAACCCCAAGGCCCAAACTCCTAGTTGTCCCGAGTGGCGACTCGCTGACTGCAGTCTCCGGCGCTCCACTCCCTCCCTGCGCGCCGCGCCGTCCTCCCCCTCTCGCCCACTCCCAGCGGCCAGCACTCTCTTCCCTCCCTGCGCGCCATGCCGCCGCCCCCTCCCGCCCACTCTCAGCGCCCAGCGCTCCCCTCCCTCCCTGCGCTGCCGCCCCCTCCCGCCCACTCCTAGCGCCCAGTGCCCCCCTCCTGGCGACCCGGCCCGCTCCGGCGAGGCGGCGCTCCCCTCAGTCCTGGCCCGGCGGCCCCCTTCCTGCGCGGCTGCGCCCGCCGCCCCTCCCACGACGCGCCACCCCCTCCCGGCACCCCTGCTTGTGCTGCCCCCCTCCTAGCGTCGTCATCGACTCATCGTCTTCTACTCTTCTTCACCCTCTCTTCAAGGTTGAGCAGCTTGAGCTCGTCGGCTACCGGTGAGACAAGGATTTCAGGAGCTGATCTGCTAGTTATTTCTTAAGAATTACTTGTTTCTTGCTCTAGCTTATTTAACTTGCTTGATTGTTTTTTGTAGACGCTGACAGTCTGACTTGTAGTGGGTGAAGGAGGAGGGATCGATACGATCTTACTGGGTTCTGATTCTAGGCAAGATCAAAGCTAAGGGAAAAAGCAGCTCTGTAGCCGGTATGCTCTGATGTTGAGTTCTTGAAACATTTGTTGCACAAACCTGTGTTCTTGGTTGCATATGTCTAGGATCATTGGGGTTAGTTTTGTTCTGGATGGAACTCCCGATATCCTTGCACAAAATTATGTTCTTGCCACTGTTTCTGTGGATTTTACTTATTTACATAGCCTATGCCGCATCAAGTTTGGGATAGAATCAATGACTCATATCGTTATAACAAGGTTTAACTATGTAGAGATTGTATTCACTCTGTCCAATGTTGATGAGAATTATTGGATCGTGTTCTGTTATGGTGTGTTTTGGGTTCTTGTATCCTGAAATAGGGCTGTCCTACAGTATTAAATGAACTTGATCTCCTTAAATCGATCATTTATCCCTATTATATCCAAATTGCTGCACTTGCATATTCTGGCTGAGTTTTATTATTTTTATTTATGCCCTGTAGTTGAATAGGTTTTTCATAGATGCATCCACCATCTGTTATGGCATTTGTGATATCTTGACTATGGTGGGCTTATAGACATGATTTTTATCTTCTTGATTATCTGCTTGTAGGGGCACAGGACAACAATTAAGTGGGTGAAAACAGGTTGTGCAAAAGGACAGGAAAGCGTGTGTTAGTTTGAATGGCTTCTTCAAAGCTTCAAGCCTTTTGGAACCATCCTGCTGGCCCCAAAACCAGTTAGTGACATTCTTCTTCACATTAATGTTCCCGTGTCATTTCTGTCTTGGTTGTCACCTTTGCTTTGTTTATCATGCACACTGACAACCTATATAATGATTCCCATAGACATCACGATAGCTTGAGCATGTTCTTTTTAGACAATAAGATACTGCCGAGCTTTATTTAGAAAGCGATTACCGGGCTGCAGTATTTAGGGAGGACGGAGATGCTGAGGATTCCATCTTAGATCTTATAGAACAGAACAGTATCAGAAAGCAGGCAACCCACTCTGTCAACACCCATGTTGGAACAACCAACATCAAGACTTAGAGAAAAGGGAAAAGCAGCTCTGTAGCTGGTATGCTCTGATGTTGATTTCTTGACCTTGGGAATTTTTCTAACCAAGATTATATCCAGGAGACCAGGACCGGCTCCATATATTGGACTTCGCTTTTACCTCAAAATGTGAATGCAAGTACACGAGGATTTTGATATCAGTGCTTATTAAGAATTAACAGGAAAATGTGTGGTATTTAGGGGAGCTGAATTTTATACACTTGAATCAATTATACTTGTAGTTAATTGTGGTGTTATCTGAGCTAGTTGGCTTAATGCTTTAATCCCAAATCTACTGTTATTAGTGGTGGTGGGGCTAGTTCGTTTCCATGAAGATGGTGCAAACTATTTAGGCTGGTTATTGCTCTTTAGAACCAGCCTTCAGTAATCTGATTTTATTTAGCAGTATATTGTGATAGCACTTGTTCCTATGTAAGTCTGTAAGCATTTTAGTGAGCATGTGAAGTCTATCTTTAATTTTTTTATTTGTTGCGAGAGATTATCCTTAATTCCTACTCGATGCATTGTGCTGCCTTAAATTATTCGCTGTAGGATTTATTTAATACAAAATGAATTGGGTGAAGACATTGTCATATTATTTTCCTTATTATCGTTTATGTTTTTAGCATTAAACTTAAGTTTCATATTAATGATGTATTTATGGTGTACTTTTATTATGTCTTGATATGTGTACAAATTGGCGTTAGTTTAGGTTATTAGAGTTTAGCCCGGGGCGTAGTCAAATCCTTGTTCCGCCGGCGGTGAAAACCATTAGTTTTGCGCAAAGTGCTAACTTGAAAATCATTCTGGTTTGACCACCAAAGCAACATGAAAACACTAGTTGGTTAACTCGACCACCAAATCAACTTGAAAGATATCACCAAAGTGGTTTTCAAGTTGCAACAAAAAAGGGTTTGCACGTTGCGAATTAATCCTCTCTATTCCATTTTTGAAGGTGTAGACTAAAGAAACACTCCCATCTAGAGATGCTGTCTCTGTGTCCTTTTATTGATACGCTTCTTGCAAGAAGAGTTAATTAAGGTTTGCTTTTTCTCCAGCCTGCCCCATTCATGCATGATCCATTGATCATTAGTCCTTATAAAGCGGCATGTGTATACCGTCATCTTTCACTCTTGAAGTATTAGTATAGCGAAAAAGTGTGAAATACCACTTTGAAGAATGGTGACTTAAAACACCACTTCAAAGATTGACCCTCGTACTGCACCCCTATGAAGACATATTGAAGCACTAAATACCATTTCGAGCCTTTTATTGAATTTCCAGCCTTTTCATTTTTCTTTGGCAAGGCGAGATGACCAATCTGGATACATATGAGTTACAACCACTACAGAGATTTCCGTTAACCTGTCTGTGCAGGTACACACACACGTCTCGAGTCCTTGCCGGTGCTTCCTACATATGGTTTGTACAGCCGGCCGAGTTAGTGCTACGTACGTGCGCAAAGCTAAATAGCTTTCTGCTCTTCACAAATGTAGTCCCTTCGTTGATTTATGCAGAGGCCAAATACGCCTAACGTAAATCGACAGAGGGAGTACTAGCATTGCACAACCGTGGGCTAGCTTGTGCCACGTTTAGTCGTGCCTCTCTACCCCTCTATAATACACCAAAATTTTCTTTACTAAATCCACCCCCCTCAACCACCCCCACAGTCATGCCTAATCTAAATCCACTCAGATTTGTGTACCAAAGTAATCCAACTTCATACAAATGAATGGTCTGGATCTCTTCTCAAGCCTTTTTCTCTTACTCATTGAAGATCCTAAGGCCAAAATTATCCGGATCATGCACATCATTGAACCCAGAACCCCACCCCGCGCCCACGCACACGCCCCCGACGCTGCAAAGTACGGAAGGTTATCTTAAAAGATATATACATATAGAGGGGTAGAGATCAGCGATTGCTTGGAGACGGTGGCAAACCCTAAATCCCCAAATCGGCGGGAGGAGACGGTGGCACCCTTGGAGCTCGGTGGCGCGTGGCCAACCCCATGGGCAGCGACGACGACGAGGGAGGCAGTAGACCAGCGAAGCTCCACGGTGCGCACATGAGCCGGCGCCCAGCATGGAGACGAGGGAGCCGGCTGCCCAGCGAAGCTCCACGACGCGCTTGAGCCGATGTCCAGCGACGACGAGGAGCTCTTTACCTTCCGCCCTTTCCTAATCTTCGGCGCTTCAAACCCAAAACCCTCCTCCTCCATGTCCTCCCCTTCCCGCTCCCCGTCGAGGCCGCCTCCGCATCCTCCTCCTTCTGGCGCGGGCCAGTGCGGGATCGGTGCCCACGACAACTGCTCCGGGACCCGCTGCGAGTCCTGCCGGGCGCAGCCGCCGTGGCCCTGCGCCCGGTGCACGTTCTCCAACCCCTGCGGCTCCGGGTTTTGCGCCGTATGCGAAGCCGCGCGACCTGTGGAGGTCGAAGCTGGGGACGACCCCGCGGGGTCAGCTCACTCCGGCGGTGTGCGAGGAAGAGGGAGCACGCGGCCTGGCCGGACGTCGTCGAGGTGTGCGCCGACGAGGGCGACGGCGCGGACGGAGGGGATAGGGCGCCCGCCGCCAAGAAAGGTTTGTTTAGAGTTCTTTATGTGTACGGATCAAAAGTTTGGATTTTTTTCCCTGTTTGCGTTTGCTAGGCTTTTTGTTTTGTTATGGTCGAATACCGTGTCGTCTGATGTTATGATTCCCTATTTCTTTTGCAAGATTAGATCTTTTGGGGGGTAAAGACTTGTATTTACTAATGATTTGGTTTGTGAGGGAAAAATATCTGGACACCATACAAATTTCCGTATCGTAGAGCATGATAAATTGACTAGAATTAATGAGAGATTAGAGATTAGAAGGGGAGATTGTAACGCTCTTGATTCCCCTCCCTCAAACTGTTCTGTTGATGGAGTGCAACAAACTAGACGTTGTGGTAAAATCAATGAGAGTAATCGTGGACGATTAATAATGTTAATGACGGCACGACGCGGAGTTGCGGGTACATGATGAGCCACTAATAAGTAAAATGGATGTACTTTGAGGACTAGCTTATTTGGGGTGTGTCAATTGTGTTAAGGTGTTACCATGGTTGCTAATTCCGGCTTAAATGCACTGCTTTTCTAGATGCAAAGTAATGTTCACTTGGTTCATTCTGTCATTTATTTTCTACTAAATGATCATGTTCATGCAGATTTTCTTCCTTCAGTGCTCCATTGAACAATAATGTATGATCTAATCTCTATTGCAAAGCGTTGTTTTTTTCTAAGGTTATAAGTTAGATAAAATTTCACCACATAATATTTATCTTATTGTATTTTTAAAGTTGCAGATGTTTTCATATTGCTAATCTTGGTAGTTTTCATATCTCCTTATGCAAGTTAGAAGTTCATTTCATCTTTTGAGCTGTTTTTTACGCTTCTGTTTTGGTATATTCACATTAAAAACTGAATGTCTTCCCACAGGAGCTTTTGAGACTCACTTGGATAAGAAGACCTTCAAAGTCATGACATACAATGTCTGGTTCCGGGAGGATATAGAACTGCAAAGAAGGATGGATGCACTTGGAGATCTTATTCAGCACCACAAACCAGACCTTATATGCTTCCAGGTCCAGAATTTGAACTACATTATTTTCCCCCCTTCTCAATGCGTCTCATATGTGGAACTGCAGGAGGTTACACCATACATATATCTGCTTCTGCAAAAATCTGAGTGGTGGCAAGAATACAAATGCTTGTTGTCACATGAGATGGCTATTAGGAGACCATATTACTGCATGCAGGTCATCCTTCTCTTAAACTTCATATATGGTACGAGTCAAAGCATCTAGAAAGATTGTTCATTGATCCTCTTCTAAGGAAACCTACATGCATATACTATGTCTTACTCTCTTTCTTGCATGATGCAGGACTTTTCTTTTTAACTTTTCATGGTCTCCAAGATGCATCTTGAGTTCTTGACCATCTATTTATATAATGCCAGCAAAAATTATGGAAAACATAGGATTATGAAAGCACTTTTGACAACAAATAATTGATACTGGAGTTTCACCGCATGTTTATGATACCTTTTATTTTGTAACATAGATACTAGGGAGTACGTTTTGTTGGATTTCATTAATACCATGGTTTAATACTGGATGTAGCTGCCACATCACTTCTGTAGTCCTCCCTCATGGAGGTTTCAATAATGTGAGCCAAATCACTATCCCATAGTTTGCCATGTCTGAAAACGTGAGTTATCCTGCCATGACCATCTAGACTCAGCATAGATGACCTGGTGTTCTACGCGGCTTACTACTGTTCAGGCACACAGCAATGGATGCACACGCTCGCGCACACAGACATTAATTACCTTGCTACTCTGCACATTGCTAACAGAAACACATTCGATCATAAAATAGAACTACAAACAAGCTCATAAGCTGTCTTTTTATGAATTGAAGTGTTTGAAGCCTTGTCTCCATGATTCTATTTTGTGCCTCAGCTTTTCTCTTCCTGAAGTTGAATCTTTGTCTCCATGATTCTATTTTGTGCCTCAATTTTGCTCGCCCTGAAGTGTTATTACTCACTGCTTTCCCCCTTTCGGTTTATGACAGTTTATCTTCTTTTTTAGTTTATGACAGTTTACTTTTTTTCCCGGTGGTTCTTTTATTCCTACTAATGTGATTCGATTGCAAACAAATGCAGATGAGCAAATTTCCTGCGAATTCGTTTCACCGCATCCCATTTTCTAACTCAATAATGGGAAGGGAGCTGTGCATAGCAAGTGTCAACACTGGATGGATGAACAAGTTGGTGTTGGCCACAAGCCACCTAGAGAGCCCCTGCCCTGCACCTCCCCGGTGGGATCAGATGTACAGCGAGGAGCGAGTATTTCAGGCAAATGAATCTCTGAGGATTCTGGGAGCCTTCCGCAACGCGATATTTTGCGGGGACATGAACTGGGACGACAAAGGAGATGGGCCCTTCCCCCTACCGGACGGTTGGGTTGATGCTTGGGTTGAGCAGAAGCCAGGTGAAAATGGCTGGACCTACGACACGAAAGCCAATGGCATGCTGTCAGGCAACCGTACTATGCAGAAGCGACTGGACAGGTTTGTGTGCAAGTTGGCAGATTTCAAGATCGATGGCATTGAGATGATCGGGAAGGAGGCGATACCAGGTGTCTCATACTACAAGGAGAAGGTAGGCCGCAAGGAGGTTCACAAACTGAAACTGCCTGTCTTACCCAGCGACCACTTCGGGCTTGTTCTGACTATTACCCATCATGATGAAAATTTCTGATTACAGTGGTCCTGCTTTTACGCGATTTACGGCCCTCTTTCGTGCAGCAGCAGTAGTAGTAGCAGCATCGTAACAGTCCCGTGGATTGATAATGCACAAAGTCCACAAACACCTATTTCCTTACTGTGTTTCATATTTCTTTATGTGACAAAAATATTTGTTTTCTTTGTAGCCTCAAGTTTAAACAATGTGGGGATGGAGAAAGTTGTCGGTGGGTGAGTCCAATGATGTTGTCGCCTCCCCAAAGGATCAGTCGTTATGTGACATTCATTATGTGACAAAAATATTTGGTTATACAATATATGAGACGTGAATCTTAATGAATCTGATTGTTCGTTTTATTTTTTACAAATTTTATCTTGTTTTGTATTTTACCGTAGCGTTAGCACAGGCACACTACTAGTAACGTACATAACCTTGTGTTTTACCATATCTAGGCCATTGGGTGTTCCGTCCCCCCTGCATGGCTCGACTTGTGTGGTTCTCCAGTTAAGTGATGAAAGCCGATCCAATATCAGTGCATCATCATTATATAATTATATATTACTCCCTCCGCTTATTTTACTATGTTTTTGACTTCTTTTGATATTCAAGATAGTACTTTGATCACTATTTTTTATAACTTTATACTAAAATATACTAATAAAAATATAATATTATGAAAGTAGTTTTAATAACAAATCTAATGATATAATTTTCGTATAACTAATCTAGATAGTTGTAAACTTATTGGTGATCAAACTCTAGAAAATTTGATGGCATAGACATTAGGAAGTAAGTAAAAGAGAACGGAGAGAGAGTAAGAGAGTTACATGCATGCATGCATGTACCAAACACATCAAATTCATGAATGGAGTGAATGAAGATACAGAGAGAGAGAAAAAACAGATAAATAAAAGAGGAGCGAAGTAAATGTAGAACAACATATACGTACTCCGACACAGACATGATTCACGATCATACATACATAGTAGTACTAGTATTATTAGTAAGTAGTAGCTGACAAACTGTAGTAATTAAACAGCCATACATAATTAATTAGGGCTTGCATGCAAGTAGCTAATGCAAATCCGTCAAGTTTTAGGCAACCCCAAATAATTCACTAAACTCAATCCGGCCGAAAGCATAGTCCCCGAGCCGATGGTGGGCCATGAGCAGCCAGACGAAGGTGAGGAGCTCCCCTCCCCTGGCCAGCTGCGCCGCGTGCGCCTCCGGCGGCGACTTGCCGGCGACGTAGATGAGGAACCGTATCCACGCCTCCTTGATCGCTTCCGGAGACGGACAGGGCTCTGGTATGCCCCACTCATATTCCTTCTTTATTTCAGTCAGGATGACGTCTTCCCCACCACTTTTGCCCCATTCAGTAATCTGCTCAAGAAACATTGCCAGGCCCTCTTTGGCTGCTTGGCCGGCTGCATTTCAGGGCGCGTGGCCAGAATGAAGAGCATGTAGTTGGACATCATGTAGGCCCTCTCTGGTATGTATATATTCGTCTCGAAAAGTACTTTCATAATATTATAATTTTGTTAATTAGTTTTTACAAATATACTATAATAGTAATTAATAGTCAAATTAATAGGTTCTACATTTGGTGGCAGACTGCACTCAAAATGAGATAGATGAAACGATCAAAATGCTCCCAAAAGATAAAGCCCCTGGACCAGATGGATTCAATGGTTTATTCATTCATAAGTGTTGGAACATAATTCGCCAGGATTTCTATTTCTGTGTCAGGATTTCTTCAACGAAGTGATTAACATTCAAAGCATCAATGGCTCTTATATTACTCTTGTCCCTAAGAAATTGAACTCGGGGTCTTTGAATGACTTCAGACCAATCTCCTTGCTCAACTCGAAAAAACTTCTCTCAAAGCTCCTGGCAAACAGACTACAAAAAGTAATTATCAAACTAGTTCACACAAATCAGTATGGGTTCATCAAGATGAGAGCAATCCAAGACTACCTAGCTTGGTCTTTTGAAGACATCCATCAATGCAATCACAGCAAAAAAGAAATCATAGTTCTCAAATTGGACTTTGAAAAAGCCTTCAAAACTATAGAGCTTGAAGTGATACTAGTAGTTCTCACGGCTAAAGGCTTCCTCGACAAATAAATATCCTGGATTGCTTGTATCCTTTCTTCTGGCTACTTGTCAGTTCTTACAAATGGAGCACCATGAAACTTCTTCCATTGCAAAAGGGGGTAAGATAAGGAGACCCGCTTTCCCCACTCTTGTTTGTTCTAGGGGCTGATCTTCTTTAATCTATAATCAATGAGGCGGCAAGAAGGGAGCTTCTTAAACACTTGATACCGCCCCATGGAAATGAGGATTTTCTGGTGGTACAATACATCGATGACTCCATCATCATCCTGCCGGCTTGTTCTAGACAACTGCTCTCTCTAAGGGGAATACTCCAGCCTTTCTATATCTCCACTGGTCTCAAAGTTAACCTACATATGTCAGACATGATTCCCATTAACGTCCCTCTTGACAAAGTTGAATCCATGCCTTTCACCTTCTTAGGCCTCCCGGTTGGGACAAAAAGACCAATAGTGAAGGATTTTTTACCCATGGTGGATAGCGTGGAAAGGCGTCTGGCTAGTACAACGAATATCCTATATTATGGAGGAAGATTAATTGTGGTTAATGATGTTCTACCCTTGCAGTCCATTTATCATATGTGTATGCTCAGATTGCCAAAAAAAGTTAATCAAATTGACAGAGCATGGTGTCACTGCCTTTGGAGAGGTTCTTCAGACCTCCACTCTCGTTGTAATTTCTCGGTAGCATGGGACAAAGTCTGCAAACTGAAGAATAAAGGAGGACCTGGAGTCCTAAATCTTAGAACCCTTAATGAGGGTTTGCTTATAAAGCACTTGCACAAGTTCCATGAAAAAGCTGAAATACCCTGGGTTAAATTGGTTTGGGGTAAGTACCACACATATGTGGTTCCCTATGTATCAAGCTCTTGTGGCTCTTTTTGGTGAAAAGATGTGATGAATAGTGTCACTCAATTTCGAGGCATTGTAATGGGGAAGCTAAGCAATGGTCAAGATATTTTGTTTTGGAAGGACCGTTGGGATGGAAATCTTCTCTGCGTCAAGTATCCGAGATTGTTTTCTTATGCCCAAAACAAGACATTTCAATCAAAAACTTCATGCAATTGTTCCAGCCTCATGATCTAATTCACCTCCCTCTGTCAGAAGAAGCATACCAAGAATATCTGCAGTCGCTAGAATTCACAAATGAAGTTGTCATTGACAATGATACTCCTGATCAGCGGACTTATATCTGGGGCAACTTGGTGTACTCACAGAAATGTTACATTCAGCTGTTCAAATTTCTAACAGCTTATTCGATCTTTCCGCTAATATGGAAGAGCAGGTGCTTCATGAAACAAAAGGTCTTTGTTTGGCTACTTTTAATGGATAGACTCAACACTAAGGATATGCTAAAAAGGAAAAAAAATTAGTTATGATGGCAACACACATTGCGATTTATGCAATTCTCACAGTGTAGAAACTAAGGCTCCGTGCGACCTTCCTGATCCGTTTCATATAGACGTGGGCCGTTGTGTGCCGCCTTGGCGGCCTGGGTGATCCCCAAGCCGCGCCGCCGCCAAGAGAAGAGAAGAGAAGAGGGAGGGCACATTCGACATTTTGCCATCCTTAACTAGCAAGATTACTATTTTAATCGACAAAGTGTGTTCTGATAAATGCGCAAATTTGCAGTGTCAATCAGTTGGATATTGATTTTGTAGTGTGTTTTGGCAAATGGCACAAACGAACAATGTCCAAAGCCAATTTTGGCAAATGCTCAGAGGCCCCTTGACCACTTAAGACTATTGTTTGTTGGAGGCACGGATAAAACGGAGATATCTAGTGAAACCATTAGTAAAACGGAGAGACTAAAGAAGCACTCCATCTAGAGATGCTGTGTGTGTCCTTTCATTTATACGTTCCTTGCAAGAAGCGTAAATTAAGGTTTGCTTTTTCTCCAGACTGCCCCATTCATGCATGATCCATTGATCATTAGTCCTTATAAAGCGGCGTTTGTATGCCCTCATCTTCCACTCTTGAAGTATTAGCATAGTGAAAATTTGTGAAATATCACTTTAAGGAATAGCGCGACCCTTAGAACACGGCTCCAAATATTGGCCCTCGTATTGTACCCCTCTGAAGACGTATCGAAGCACTAAATACCATTTTGAGCCCTTTATTGAATTTCCGGACTTTTCATTTTTCTTTGGCAAGGCGAGACAACCAATTTGCCCTGTTTGGATACATTCGAGTTACAACTACTACAGAGATGTCAGTTAACCTGTCGGTGCAGGTACACACACGTCTCGAATCCGTGCCGGTGCTTCCTACATATGGTTTGTACAGCCGGTCGAGGTAGTGCTACGTTAGTCAGCAAGTACGTACGTGCGCAAAACTAAATTACTTTCTGTTCTTCACAAATGTGATTTATGCAGAGGCCAAATACGCCCGTCCTTTCTCAAACTGCTTGTTTGCTTGCACATGTGAACATGCCCGTCCTTTCTCAAAGGCAGGGACAGATGCATCCATGCTAACTTTCTGCTTTGATTGATTGATTTGCCACTGTACACGCATAGGTGGTGTTTCTTAACAAACACATACATGTTTGTTGCAACTGTAAATCCCTGTAATCGAACAATGTATCCTTGGTGTCAATTGCACCTTCCGATCGAATTTGTCATACCCAAAGTTAATTGTATTGTTGTTGTAACACATGCTCAGATGGAATACAATGATACGCAAGGGATATCTTTGCAAACTCATGCACATGTACCAAGCACGGCCGTGCGGTGTGAAACAAGGTGCGTGCATGACCAAAATAAAGAGAATAATTAGGAGAAATGTAACTACCTATTTTTGATTTAAATCCCCCTGCATGGCTCGACTAGTTTGGTTCTCCAGTTGAGTACAAGTGCTCAATACAGTCAGTCCTCACAGGCACTAACAGAACTGTTGCATCGGAAACGATGACAGGGGGGGGGGGGGTGAATGGAGCCCTTTAAAAATCGCCCCAAGTGTCCACAACAATTTCTTCTCCGTTAGCTAGAAAGCTATGAAGCAAGAAATCAGAGACTAGCGAACTTGAAATAGACTGACAATGCACTGCGCAGAGATTTCAGAATTGACCAAAAGACTTCACAAGAGAACCCATCAAAATAGCAACAAGAGACTGAAAACAGGAGAAAAGAACCAAGCTAGGAACTGTTGACTGGAAGCCTTAGGGCCTGTTTGGTTGCCTGCATGCGGGGTGGCTCGCACCCGCGCATGCAGGGAGATGGTGTTTGGTTGGCTGCGGAGAGGAGAGAGCCTGCACAAGCAGATGCAAAAAAACAACTGGAGCCAGGCTGAGGAGGAACGCGGCTGAGGAGCTTCCCTCCTCAGCCTGGCCACGCTCATGCAGCCTGCATCAGCTCATCCGCCAACCAAACAGGCCCTTAAGGGACAGAAGAAACTGCAGAAGACAAAACACAGAAGAAAAGGACAACTAGGAGCACAGCTTCAAGATTACAAACGAGCTGAAAACAGATCACTAGGCACTTGCTAAAACCAGTAGATGAGACTGCAGACCAAATGAGAATTAACCAGATAATGTTGCTGCTATAAATGCTCTTTAATAAGGACTAAAAAGAGCCAAACTGGCAGCCTAAGGAAATGCAAGAAAATAGCCAACCAAGAGCACAGATGAAGCACTAAAAGGCTGAAAACCAAACAAAAAATGCTGCTGCACTAAGAAGCCAAAAGCTGCAAACAAAAGATCAAAATGAAACCAACTATTGCAGCTTAACCGAGAGACAAAAATTGAGATTTTCTGCTGGCCGTGAGCTGTTGAGAAACAAAACCTAGCTGCTGAAAACAGCAGGACTGCAGGCTGAAAAAACAACAAAAAGAAGAAAGCATAACCTAAAAGTGAGCAAGACTGAAATAGAGACCAATAGCCAACCTAAAGCAGAGCAGAAGCCTGCGGTTTGAACTTTAGCAGAATCTGCACATGAGATGAATAGCTGATTTGCAAAGCTACGGTTGATCATTTGAACCAAGAAACCAAGCTTCAGTTCTTGCTTGCTCGAGAGACACTAAATGCTCTACTTTTAGATAGAAAAGTAGACACAAAAATGAACGCAGCAGGCAGCCAGGAGAATACAAGGTGTGGCTTGAAAAAGAACAAAACAGCAAATACCCAAGCTAAAAGAGAGACTGAGATCAAGATCCATCGGCTGCAGCTCTTCTCAAGAACTTGTTAAGAAACTTTGCTTTCGGGAGAATATTAGCCACAAGGCTATGAAGCGGTTCCCAGTTCAAAGCAAAAGAATTCAGCTTTATGAACACAAAAACCCACTCAAATCAACATGAACTAAGAGGGACTGAGAATGGCAAAGGAAGCACATAAACAAAAAGATAAAATAGAAGCCATAGCACCTCAACCAAGGATTTCACAACTGGACTAAAAACGATACGGAGACATGAATGATTGAAAATCAAGTGTGTTTACATGCTGTCCACTACTCTCAAGAACTCAAACTAAGTCCCCATACGCCTGGAGAGCATAGAGAGCAACTCACACCTCCTCTCTTTCTCTCTTTCTCAACCCCAACTCTTACACCCACTCTCTCAATTTCAGCACAACCTCTCCCTCTCCTTTTATAGCCTTCCACTAATGGGTTTGCACATGCTTTACCCATTAGGTCACCACCTACTCGATGCTTTATCCAAACCCGCTTCCTTTAGTGCAGCTTTGCGTTTTTACCGAAACGCCCCTCGCGCACCTTCCAGGAAACTTCCTTTTTTCTTGCCATGCAAGCCTCGCAGCCACCTCGGGCCCTTGCCGTCTTCGACACCTCCCGACCGTTCTGACCTCAGCGCCACCTGCGCCTTGTCCGGTCCACCGTGTCTCGCCACGACTCCGCCTCGATGTCCTGTAGCCAACACAGACAAGAAACACATCAAATAGCACCGCTCGATACATGTAATCAAAATTAGCATGATAAAGCCCAAACCTGTCGAATCAAAGGAATACCCATCCTAAACACGATTGACTAGGTTTGACCAGGTCCGACCGAAACCAAACCACATCACGCGACAACTCGGCTCGAACCACTCACATCAAACTCAAGCTATCCAAACCACTTGTCAATTACTCATCACAAACATGGGATCACGACCACATGGTCTCTCAAGAACAGCTGCGCGCGGACAAATTAAGTGACGAAAGCCGATCCAATATCAGTGCGTCATCATATATCTAATTACATATTAAGAGAGTTGCATATAGTGATACAGAGAAAAAAAACAGATAAATAAAAGAGGTGCCAAGTAAATGTAGAACAACATATACGTACTCCACTTAATCCTTTGATCAGTCACACGAACAGAGACAGACATGATTCACGATCATACATACATAGTAATACTAGTACTATTAGTAATTAAACAGCAATACATAATTAATTAGGGCAGGCATGCATGCAAGTAGCTAGCCATGCAAATCTGTCAAGTTTTAGGCAACCCCAAATAATTTGATAAGCTCGATCTCGCCGAACGCAGTGTCCCCGAGCCTAAGGTAGGCCAGGAGCAACCCAGGCATCCCCAAATAATTCGCTAAGCTCGATCCCACTGAACGCTGAGTCCCCGAGGGAATGATGGGCCATGAACAACCAGGTGAAGGTGAGGAGCTCCCCTCCCCTGGCCAGCTGCGCCGTGTGCGCCTCGGGCCGCGACTTGCTGGCGGCGTAGATGAGGCGCCGCATCCACACCTCTGTCATCTCCGACAGTAGTGGATCTATGCATTCCGGAGAGGGCACTGGTATGTCCCACTCAGTCTGGCATTTCCAATATCCCGTCAGGGCTTCTTCGGCATGCTTGACCGACAGCATTTCAGGGCGCGTGGCCAGAATGTAGAGCATGTAGTTGGACAACTTCCGGCACACTCTCACCGAAGATTCACCGTCCACGCCGGTGGGAGAATACCTGCTCAGCAGCACCTCAGTGTACACATGGAACTGGACAATGAAATTATCCAGGCTTGTCATTCGATATTTAAATTTTGTCACTACTGGATCAAGATTTGGCCACTGTTGGCCAGGACTTGATCCATGCTGAGCCCACTGTGCGACACACCTTATGACCTCCTCAATGTCCTCATAATCTTCTCGGAAGGATGAGCTTTTTGGATGTGTCAAGGAGGTCCAGGATGAGATGAAGAAGTGGCCTCTACCTCATGAGCTGACGAGGTAGGAACAGAGCCACTAGTTCCAGAAGAGGCAGAAGGCATGGGCTAGTCACCACGAGGTGCGGTGGAAGAAGGCACCTCAAGGGGTGGATGAGTGACTGGATCAGGCAGACAACCCTCATCTCCATCGTCCTCATCATCCACAAAGATGGGCTCGGACTGCTCTAAAGAACCTGAGATATCGGGCCTAGTGCACGGACTGGCCTCGTCGAATGTCACTTCACAGGTCTCTACCATCTTACTAGACTCGCAGTTCCAAACCCGATAAGCCCGCGAAGAAGTCGAGTAACCTAGAAAGATCCCATCACAAGAACGTGACTCGAACTTGTCTAGATTCCCGGACTTCAGAATAAAGCACTTGCAACTGAACACGCGAAAATGAGAGACACTGGGCTTTCGCCCATATCTCAACTCATAAGAAGTGCGGTGCAAGTGTGCCCGAAGAAAAACTCGATTTGAAACATGGCACGCGGTGGCTATAGCCTTAGCCCAAAACTTCCGCGGTGTAGAGTACTCATCGAGCATCGTCCTGGCCATCTCGACTAGGGTACGGTTCTTCCTCTCCACGACGCCATTTTGCTGTGGGACATGCGGAGAAGAGAACTGGTGCTCTACACCTGTCTCATCACAGAATCTCTCGAAGTAGGAGTTCTTGAACTCCGTGCTATTGTCACTGCGGATCGCTCGTAAGGCACCCGGGAGCTCAATAGAAAGCCTACTGAAAGACCTCGAAAATGTGTAAACGTCTCATCCTTCGAGGCTAAGAAAAACAACCAAGAGTACCTCGAGAAGTCATCGACCACGACAAGAACATACCACTTCCCTCCCGCTGACTGCACTCGAGCTGGTCCAACTGTGTCCATATGTAGCAGCTGTCCTGGTGCATCAGTCATAGTAACTGTGACCGGAGGGTGAGAAGTAGCAACCATCTTGTCGTGCTGGCACGGAGTGCAAACAAAATCTTTGACCATCTTGAGTTTCGGCAGACCACGAATGAGATCGTGGCCGCTAACTCGGGTCAAATGGTCAAATCCAATATGACCAAGTCTCCTATGCCAGAAAGAAAGGTCGCGGGACTCAGAAGCAACCAAACACCGGAGAGGATCACCAGAAGACTCAGAAAAATCAGCACGAAAGATCCTCCCAAAACGAGAAATCCCGCAAACCAGACTACCGAAGAATCGAGAATTTTACAAGCGTTTTTCTTAAAGCTCACCTCGAAACCGTCATCGGTAAGCTGAGAAACAAAAAGCAAATTATACTGCAGCTTACTAACCAAAGAAACATCTTTCAAAATGAAAAAACTCATTAACGTGCACTGTACCTTTGGCGATGACGCGCCCAGATGAAGCATCTCCGAAGGTGACCGTCTCATCACCTGGAGCACGAGCAAGGGAAGAAAACCAACGAGAGTCTCCGGTCATGTGTCGTGAACACCCGGAGTCTACAAGCCAAACCTTTCCCTTCCCTGCCCGGCGAACCTGAGTCAGCAAGAGAGTAAAGTCTCAGTACTGGGGTAAATCAAGAGTGATTTTGGCACCCAATACTGAGTAACACGTCGGGCAGATGAAGTAGTCAAGCACGACTGACCTCTATCTACCCTACGCTCTCCGTGACTCAAAGAAGCAGAAGGTCTGTGAACAGACCTGAAGCTGTTGTTGGGCTTGACTGCTACGAAGGAGCTAGTCAAGTCACCAGCAACACGCTGATCACGCCGCGGGTAGCCATCTCGACGGAGACAGCAAGATCTACCCTCAGGACGGTGGAAGTCACAACCAAAGGGAGCATGAGGACGAAAACCAGAAAACTCGGAAAAACCAAGTCCTCGATGCTGCCCAAACCCATCAACAGAAGCAAGCCTAGACCTCGTGTTGGTCCTAGGTGCACTCAAGGTCTGGGGCTGACCCTGAATACGCCTAAGAGACTCAACACGGTCTCTACACGCGATCTTGGCGCGCCTGAAGCATCGATCGATCAGATGTCCATCCTTCTGACAGAAGGTGCAATGATACTTCACCTTCTGAGAGGTAGAAGTAGCATGATGAGGCTTCGCCTTCTGAGAGGCTGAAGCTACAGGTGGAATCACCTTGCTGTCAGAACTCCCTTGGACAAAGCCCGTAGACTTAAATTGGATTTTCTCGGTCCTGGGCTCAGTCTCGATCACACCTGGTGCTATGGGTCTGAGCACGGCAGGTGGATGCTTCCTCATGTCCTCATAAAAATTGTATCCTAGACCCTGATTAAATCTGCAGATTTTGGATTGGTCTAGAATAAGATTGAGCTTCTTCTTGCCACCTACAAATCTCTCGAGAGTGTTCATAAGGTACTAACACTCCCGAAAGAGAGAGGTGCAAGAAGAGCAGGGGGAAGAAGAGACATTAGAAGGTAAGGGAGCAGAAGAAGAACCAACAGTAGAGGAAAGAATGGCTTTTGCACGCACAGCCGACTCTGAAGGGACAGACCTACTACTAGCCAGTTGGTTCACGTTGCTAGGCATCTCCACCTTACCCTGGGGCTTCTCCACCTCAGCAATCACATCACAATGAGTTGATGGCTTCTCTAGTAAATCCTTAGTTATCTTCACACATTGTTCATTCAAAGCAACGAGTTCAAGTTTTAGTTTATCACAACTAATGCATGGTGAGCTAACAGGATCTTTAGTCGCATACTGAGCCATTTTCTTGTTGTTGTCAATCATTTCTTGAAACTGTTTGGAAACAGATTCAAGTTCACCAGTTAATCTAGGACAGTTCAAGCATGAAGCGGCTGGCTCAAGCAACCAAGCATACAACTCAGAAATTTTATAATCTGACCGTTTTAGGTTCATCTTCAAATTATTACAACTTTCACAAGTTTCGGGCAGATCAAGGAGCATGGTATAAAGACCTCTAAAAACATTGTCCTTATCCTCACATGAGGTGCAAGAAGTAGTCTCCACAATAGTAGGTGAAGCAACAACTATCCTACTCATTTCTAACTCAGCAAGCAGACTAACATTCTCCACCTTAATCATGTCTAGCTTAGAGGACACACTATCATGCAAGGTCCTTAGTTTCTCCATGTCATCCAACAGAGTACAGCATGTATCACAATCATCACGGGAGGGAGCAGATGTAAGTGAAGTAAGCTCCCGTGATAGTCTATCTACTTCCTTCTCTAACTCGGTACACCTAGCCCTAGCTCTAGCATGAAATCCACCTAGCTTAAGAAAAGCATGATTGAGTTGGTCGTAGGTGGGGCATACCTTGTCGGAGTCGGAGTACAGCTCGCTGTCGCTCAGTTCGCCCTCAAGGGCCATGAAGCACATGCCGGAGAAGTCGTCGCCACCCTTGGGATCTTGGTCACCCGTCCCGTCGTCGTCGCTCCACCCCGAGGACGCGGTGGAAGAGCTTCTTGGCTTTGCCAAGGTCGCGGAACTTCTTCTTGCCTTGTGCGTGAGCAAGGGGTTTCTTGTTGCGGTTCTTGTCGATGTAGTCGTTCTTGCTCACACCGTCGTAGTGTTGGTGATATGCCCTAGAGGCAACATGGAGATGTTGAATATATCACATACTATGTTTATGATACATTGCTTTGTTCCTTGAAATAGACATTATCATTATTGATCAATGAGTATGTGACTTATTCATGAGACTCTTAATGCCAAAATGTTACTATTTCTAAATGATCCCTGATTATATATCATATGAGGAACAAATATGATTCAAAGATCAGCATATGTATTGATTGATGATCATGTCTCATGGATCATGGTATGGAGATACCAAATCAATAATATGGACATGTGTTAGTGAACATATGTTGGATAGACCCGCCATGAGACACTGCAGAGATTCCGTGTGTCATCAGTTGGTCTCAAGTAGTGTTTATGTAGAATCCTTAGACTTGAGATCATCATGGTTCCCAACATGCGTAGTAGCCTATTTTGGGACTACTAAACACTACTCCGTAACTGGGTAGTCATAAAAGTAGTCTTCGGGTTTGCTATGAAACATGTAGTGGGATGTGAATGATCAAGATAGAATTTGCCCCTCCTTATGGGAGAGATATCTCTGGGCCCCTCGATGTAATGGATTATGAAAGTGCATGGCCATGCCAAGGTGATTGAGGAGTCAATCACGAGTTTATAATCCATCACGGAATCGAGAGAGTGATTGAGCTATTAAGAGGATGACACAGGTCTCGCCTTGAGTTCAATCTATATCGTGAGGCAAAGGGATTCGTACATGAGAATATTACAGGTTCAGCCGATATGATCTTTACGTATACTTTGGGGTTAATATGTCTTACTAGAGGCCGCTATTAACAAGGTGACCGGAAAGGCGTTTTCGGGTCGCGACCAAGTATACGTGAACCTACAGGGTCGCACACTTAACGGGTTGGAACACTAATTCGAATGTGATTCAGATGTGGGCGCAATTCGGATAGAGATCCCGATAGACTCCTATTGGGCCTCGGTCCACGAGGCCCAAGTGAGGAGGTCTATATATATGGAGGCGAGGGGCTGAGGGGTGCATGCTTCTGTTAATCCCGAGCCAAACCCTAGCCGCCACCTCCCGAGCCAAACCCTAGCTGCTCGCGAGTGCTGGTACACTCGCGATCGGCGTTCCAGCCCCGGACGTGTGGATACCGGTGGAGGCGCTGCTTGTTGCGGCGTTGATCGGCATCAACAATCTACAGATTGGATCTGCTCGTGGTGTGGTTGATCTTGTGGAGGAGACGATCTGTTCGGGACGATCGGCTACTTCCACTACTACCTCGACGCGCGTTGTTGGATCGGTTTCTCCAACTCTTCTTCCGCTGCGTTGCGCGTCTAGTGGTAACGATCCATGATCCCTCCTTAGCATGATGTCCTGGTGTGCGCGGTAGAAAAGTTTTATTTTCTGCTATCGTAGCCTTCGCGCATTCCTTCACGCAGTCGCTTTTCCCTTTCTCCAACTTAGGGCAGTTTGCCCGAATGTGGTTGGGGCCACCACACTCGAAGCAAATCACGGGTCCCCCTCTCTTTCTGTCCCTCCTCATCTTGTAAGCATGGGAAAACTTCCCGAGTTAGGAGGGCAAACTGTTCATCCGCAAGCTGCTCTAACTGATCATCAGTTACGTCACAGAGAGCAGCGAGAGAGAAACCACAAAGCGAATCGGAAGAAGAAAGACTAGAAGCCGAACTGGGATCGGTGACTAGGGCCATCGACTGTGACTTCGACTTGCGAGAGACAATGTCAATCTCGTGAGTCTTGAGGCGCGAGTACAGCGCATCAAGAGTCAAAGTTGAGAGGTCCGTGGTGTCCTTGATGGTAGTCACCTTCATCTCCCAAACCCGCAAATCGAGAGCCGCGAGCATCTCTCGAGCGTTGTCCAAGTCGGGGTATGTGAGACTGACCACTCGGAGGTTGCTCAAGATCTTGTGAAAATGCGCAAAACACTCATCGAGGGACTCGCCAGCGAGCATTTCAAACTTGTTGTAATCTCGCTTAAACTGTTCCTGTCGGACTGTCTTGATCTGGGTGGTTCCCTCATGGTATGCATCGAGGGTCACCCAGATGTCGAAAGTCGACGTGAGATGAGAGATGCGATCAAATTCGCTGCGACTTAGTCCCTGGATAATGATGTTCCTTGCCTTAGCATTTGCCTCAACATCAGCCATATTCCCGGCGTTGATGTTCTCATCAACAGGAACAACAAACCGGACCTTGACCTTCCGCCAGATGGCATAACCCTGAGCCTGAATGTACGTCTCCATTCGGCTCTTCCAGAAGGGGTAATCGATACCATCGAAGACGGGCGGCTTGGTCGAGTACTTGTCTGTCGCCATGGCTCTAGAGACCGGTTAAGATCTATTGAAAAGAGCTAACTGGCTCTGATACCAATTGTTGGATCGAAAATGGCGACAGAGGGGGGGTGAATGGAGCCCTTTAAAAATCACCCCAAGTGTCCACACTACAAGGTTTTGACCCTAATGCCACGATCAACTTTGCAACGACACGGAATTGGTTGCAATATGTAGGGGCTATTGCCACCATTTTCATGTTTGGTTGCGATAGTTGACCATCTTGCCACGGATATTTTTGCGTGGCGATTACCATACATTTCGTTGCAATTGGTAGGTGCTATCGCCACCATTTATAAAACGGTTGCAAGTACTTGACAATATTGCCACGTAATGAATTTGCGTTGTGATTCGGTTGATTTGCGTTGCAATATGTCGACGTTATTGCCACGCTTTTGCTGATGGTTGCGTACTCTGGACAGTTTTGCAACGGATTTGATTCGTTGCATGAATCGTTGCTTGCGTTGCAATAGGGTTTTATCTATCGCAACGAAATTTGGGTTCGTTGCATCTTCTAGGGTTGTATTGCCACGATTGTTAGTTGTTGGTATAGAAGACTATCTTTCGTTGCAATAACAAGGTTGTGTTGCCACGAAATTTGAGATCGTTGCATCTTCTAGGGTTGTATTGCCACAGTTGTTAGTCGTTGATATATAAAACTATCTGTCGTTGCAATAAGACAGCTTCCGTTATTTGAAAAGAAAAATATTTGTATTAGCACTAGCTAGTGGGATTAGGAGTGAAAACGGATCGGATTCGGACGGATATTGCTTAAACCATATCCTAACCCATATTTTTTCTTCGGATTCGGAGTCGAATATGGTAAGACCGGATACGAATACGAATTCGGAATATTCGGAGTTTCAAATACGGTACCGTCGGGACGGATATGTAACGGATTCAGCTCGAAAACGGATAATCTAGACGAATAATACGAATGATTACAGTTCCAAAAGCTTATACTTTAGTTCCAAAAGATTACAAAGTTACAAAGCTTACAAAGTTCCAAAAGCTAATGGTGCTGCCCAGCCTCTTCGACACAATCGAAAGGTAGTACTCTTGATCATGGGGCACAAATGGCTCAACTATGAAAGTTGTTATTGGAGCCTTGCAGCCACCCATCTCAACGTGAATAGCCCCATAGATCGAAAACAGCTCAATTCATCAAGCACATAAAGGATAAAGTGTTAACTGGTTGACTTGAGCAATTCCATAACAAAACTACCTCAACTCCCAATCGCTCCTCACAAACTCCTTGACTTGAGCAATATCAAGGTTGAGGGCCACAAGGTCACCTTCCCACGCTTCCCAAACAGCATGTCAGGCTTCACAACCAACTTTGTGGTTGACAGCCATGGCTGCTGGTTCACAAGCTCCGCGAAGTCAGTTGATTGTGTAACCTTTAAATGAGCATTTTACAAAATCAGTCAAATAAATATCATCAAACATCAAACAACAAGACACTACGTGAAATATCGGAACTATTATTAATACTGAAATCACCCAGAGTACAATATATCTCATTCAAATCTGTTAATTTCAGTCATGCCTACTATTGGTGTTCCAAAAGTAACAAAAGAAATTATTATTTTTTGTTCCTAGCCCAGGTACTGTTATTTATTTCAGATGAACTCACACTGCATCAGGACAAAATTCTATTTTAGGGTTACTTAATTACTCCAATTCGCAAGAAACAACAAGCTTAATGTCACTGTCATCGCCTACGGATCCAGTTGATGGAATAACTAAATGATTTACACATACCTGAAGAAACAAATCACACAGCTAAAAATACTTCAGATCTAACTAAGAAAGCAATAGTTTTGCAAGATTCGTACCTAATACAACTGCTAGGATCAAACTGAACCAGCCATTACAAGTTTATCCTAAAATATCGAACGAGGAACATTTCCATTCATAAACCTATCACCCGATAGATCGCAAATTCGCACGATCTGTAGCTAGATCCCCATTCCCACACTATACTAGCAACAAAAACAACAAATTATTTGGTCCTAAATTTTACGAATGCTAGTGCATCACTGGCAAGCCGCTCATAAAATTCGGATATTTACGCTCTTCCAGCCCGAATCACACGCGCCCGGATCAAGCGCGGCCGCAGAAAATGTGAAGATCCACCAAAAAAATGTTTGAGATCACGAGGTACTGACCTGTGCGGAGAGGATCTGGAGGTCGAAGCCGGCGAGGCGCTTGAGGTGCTCCTTGAGGAGGCACTTGGAATCGTACTCCCGGATCTTCTTACGCGCCATGGCGGCGGCGAGTCGAGGGATCTGGAAGCTTGGGCAACGGCGAGCACGGCGCACGTGAGTTGGGACTGGACTCGAAGGTGGTGACTTGTGGACGGGGAGGAGCGAGGAGGCGGCGGCGCGCGTGAGGAGGTGGGCGTGACGCCGTGACCGCGTGAGGAGGTGGGCCGTGCGGTGTGACTTTGGAGAGTTTGGATACTAATTCATGTGGCGTCCGAACATAAATAAAAAAGAGCCAAGCCGAGTCGGAGTCTTGGGAAGGATCGACTTCTGTTAAGAGTCGCCAAGCTACCCTATATCTTTTCGTGTATTCACAGCCTTGTAAGGGGAGACCACAAAGCAGATCTATTATTATTTTGAGAGAGCTTTCTTACTTGATCCTCTTAGGGCTGGAACGACGGCGCGTCTACTTGGTGGTCGGGTAGACGGGACCACGGGCGTGTGGTTGGGTGAATTTTTTTTTGTCGCATGTTGATGTTCTAACAGTGGTTAGCGCTATCGATTCGTCAGGTTGCACGAATCCATTTATCTTCATCGATCCTACGCCGTGAAGATCGGGCAATCCCCCGCATCACATGTACGTACACTTGCTATTAATTTAATTACTACAGTAGCTTCTTGATGCATAGTGATCAATTTTTTCCAAACCATAAAAATGATACTCATCATACCAAGTACTATGCAGCAACCAAACAACAGCTTCTATTTGGGTTAAAAAGGCATGCAATTCCCCCACAGCCATAAACAAACATCCCCCCATTTACATATACAAATATCAAAACTAAACCAAGTAAAATAGCTAATGTAAACCACCAAAAGAAAAATAGCATTATTTCCCATGGGAAGCACAAAATTTCTAGTTCTTGGCTTCTTGCCACTATAATGTCACTACCACAAATACCATGTAATTTCCCATGGGAAGCACACAACTTGCATGTAAACATCCGGTGTTTGATACTTCCAATAGTCTCAAGTTCAGTCTCAAATTCCTTCAGGCTCTGTGGGTAGTGAGCATAGAGCTTTTTTATTGCCACTGGCTTGGAGTTCTTCAGTACACATTTGTAAACTGTACTTGATGCCCCATTATATCATCGTATACATGGAGGGCCATGTTCATGTGGAGGATCACGAGCTTGGGAGGAACATTGCTCCATGCTACGGCTATAACACTAAAAATCCATATAAACAAACAAATAGTGCATCTGTCAATTTGAGAGCCAAGACTGTACAATTGTTTGAGACAGGTATTAGTCACTTGCAAGGTCCAGTATGATGACACAATACTTGCCAAATAACTATAAAATTGATAGGTTAAAGCAACAGATAGGGACATTGGCAGACGTATCACCTTGTTTGCTCACAGAGTCATCTTTGAAAGCAGGTGGACTGTGCGGCCAGCAAGCAGGTACTAGGATCAACAACAGGATAACAAGCCCACCGACAGCAATACCAAGAATAGCAGCCTTTGAGATTGAGGCTGAGTAGAAAACATAGGGAAGAGTATTAGAAGGTTTTTAGTCGTGAGGTTATATTCCAGATCAACTTAATAAAGATAACATGAGGGGGCCACGGCCGCCTGGGGGGACGGCCGCGCGCCGCTCCTGGGAGGCCGCCGCGCCGCAGAAACACCAAATTCCCTAAGAAAAAACACCATTTTTTTCAGTACTCAACACCTACATTGAGCAGTGCAAACAAATGCCACGTACCATTGCTGGACTTTTGCGAACTCTGAGAGGACAGGATATATGTTTTCGAAGGCAGTATATGTCTCATCCCTCACCTGGAAAGAGATAGCTTAGATATAGGCATATAGCGTAATTGAGTTATAGACAAACCCACAGGAAATGGCTGCTAACCTTTGCGCCAGTGAGAACAATCTTGCCTGAAACAAAAATCAGGAGGACAATCTTTGGTTGCTTCATTCGATAAATCAGGCCAGGAAAGAGCTCTGGCTCATACTGTATGAAATCAAAAGAGAACACATGAGAAATGTATGAAATAGTACTCCTTTTGGCAACTAAAACTTCCTAGTCAGGTGCTCCAACAAATATAAATGCTAAAGATAGAGGTCAACCTTCTTCAGAGCTTGTGCTTAATCCAACAATTTTTGAGCTTCATCAATCATCTCGTTCATCAATCAGATGTTCCGAAGGGGGTGCACCTTAGCTGAGAGTAGATCAAACCCTTAAGGACTCTAGTTCCGTTTCCGAGTTGGGGTTGGGATTGCAGTCCAGATCGGACTCTCCCCTGTAAAACACCTCATATACATATAGCTTGTAGGTCCAATGTTGGGAATCAAGAAGTAATAAAGAATCTATTGTCTCACCTTTGCTTCCTTGCCGTTCTCCTGCTGGCGACTCGTCAAGCCGACGGTCCAGGCCACCGCCGGGAGCAGGGTGACCGCGAGCTTCCCACCAGTACGCCCTGCGATCCCGGGAACAGGGGCGGGAGAGCGCCTCCGGTCACCACCATCGTGAGGTTGCTGCATCCTCTCCCCTAGGGCTCCTGCGACTGCTATCACCTCACCCCTAGGGCACTGCGGTAATAGGCACGGGGGAGGCGGAGGGAGTGGAGGCCGAGGGAGGCGACAGCGGCGCGGGGTGGGGAGGAGGAGGCGAGGGCGGAGCGGCGGAGGAGGGAGGGGAGCAGGCGAGGGCGGCGCGGCGGTGGAGGAGGGAGGGGAGGAGCGACGGAGAAATGAGGTGAGGGCGGAGTGGCGGCAGAGGAGGCGCACGGGTTCGGTGGGGGAGGCCGGCGGCGGTGGCGGAGGAGGGAGGGGAGGAGGCGCAGGAGGGGTGGGGGAGGAGGAGGCGACGGGGGTGGAGGCGGCGGAGGAGGGGTGGGGGAGGAGGAGGCGGCGGGGGAGGAGGGAGGGGAGGAGGCGCACGGGTTCTGTGCGGGGTGGTGGGTGTTTGGGGGCGGCGAAATCAGAGGGGAGGAGAGCCTGGGTTCGGGAGAGGTGGTGGGTGTTTGGGGGGGGGGCAGTTCGGGAGACCACAAAACAGATCTATTATTATTTTGAGAGAGCTTTTTTACTTGATCCTCTTAGGGCTGGAACAACGACGTATCTACTTGGTGGTCGGGTAGACGGGACCACGAGCGTGTGGTTGGGTAAATTTTTTATCGCAGATTGCTGTTCTAACAGTGGTTGGCGCTATCGATTCGTCAGGTTGCACGAATCCAATTATCTTCATCGATCCTACGCCGTGAAGATTGGGCACTTGCTATTAATTTAATTACTAAAGTAGCTTCTTGATGCATTGCGATTTTTTTAATTGTTCAATTATGAAAAAACGTAGACATTCATATGTTTTTAGAAGCTTCGTGATCCCTTCAATTAACGTACTGCAGGAAATAAAGTCTTGTGACATTTGGAAGATAGAATTAATGGCACATGATGATGATGATGATCGGAGTTGGATGCTGTTGTCTCAGTCAACAGCTGAGTGGCAAGCAGGATTCGAGAAATTTATTGATACTACTTTTGAAGGCACCTATGCATCAGAAACTGCACCATGTCCATGTTCAAGGTGTCGTGGAGTCGTATACAAAACAAAATCCGAGGTTCAAATGGACTTGCTATCTAAAGGGTTTGATGAGAATTTCGTCAAAGAGAAAGGTTATGCTGAACCTTGGAATGATGATAGGGATCTGAATGTAGGCACAGCAGATGATGCATCATTTGCCAAGAATCTGGTGTCCGCAATAATAAGGGGTGCTAACAGTGGTAATAACAATGAACAGCCAAATGAGAGTGCAAAGAAATTCTTTGATTTGTTGGAAGATGCGCAGCAAGATTTGTATCCAGGTTGCACCGAGGCTACCAAGGTATCTTTCATTGTCAGGCTCTTTCAGCTTAAGTGCATGGGTGGTTGGAGTAACCATTCCACAGGGCAACTACTTAGCCTATTCTCGGATGTGCTCCCCCCAGGACATTGTATCCCAGACACTATGGAGAAAGTACGGAAGGTTATTCGTGACCTTGACCTCAACTACATTAAGATCCATGCTTGTGTGAATGACTGCGTGTTATTTCGTGGGATGTTTGCTGATATGGACACGTGTCCAACATGTGGTGAGAGTAGGTGGAAGAACGACACAAATTCTGATGAGATTGGCGAGTCTAGCGAAAGTGGTGGAGCAAAGAAGAAGCGCACTCCTTGCAAAGTTCTAAGGTATTTTCCACTTATTCCTTGACTGCAACGATTATATATGTCAGAGAAAACATCATCATTGATGCGGTGGCACAAGGAAGAATTGGTCCGTGATGGGAAAATGTGTCACCCAGGAGACTCATTGGCATGGCAGCACGTGGATACAAGGTATAAGAAATTTGCTTTGGATCCACGTAATGTTAGGCTGGGACTTGCATCCGATGGCTTCAATCCATTTGGGATGTTGAATGTTAATTACACTTGTTGGCCTGTGATACTAATTCCTTATAACCTGCCTCCTTGGTTGTGTTTGAAACAACCTTATTGGATGATGTCGATGTTGATACCTGGGCCTAAATCTCCTGGAGTGAACATTGATGTATATTTGCAACCTCTGATCGATGAGCTACATGAGCTATGGATTAAAGGAGTTGAAACATGGGATGAGAAGGAGAAGAAGAATTTTACTCTACATGCAATTCTGCTATGGACAATTAATGATTTCCCTGCATATACGATGTTATCTGGTTGGAGCACAAAAGGTAAGTTTGCCTGTCCTTATTGTCACAAGGATACTGATTACTTGTGGTTAAAATATGGTTCAAAGCATTGCTACATGGGACATCGTCGATTTTTGCCCTCGGACCACAAGTGGCGAAGGAACAAGGTGAGCTTCAATAACAAGGCTGAAACCAAGGAAGCTCCAGTGCCGCTCAGTGGTGAGCAGGTGAAGCAGCAGTATGAGAGTTTCCAGCAAGTGACTTTTGGAAAGGATACAAGGAAAAGGAAGCAACGTGACGAAGAAAAAAGGTGGCACAACTGGAGGAAAAAGAGTATTTTCTTTGAGCTTCCTTACTGGGAATCATTGCTTGTACGACATAATTTGGATGTCATGCATATTGAGAAGAACATATGTGAGAGCTTACTGGGGACTTTGCTGGAGTTACAAGGTAAATGCAAGGACAGTGACAAGGCTCGACTTGATATGTAGCATTTGGGTATAAGGAAAGATCAACATCCAGTGCTCGAAAAGGGTAAGTACACCTTGCCACCAGCGTTATACTCTCTAGGTAAGGATGACAAGGAAGTTCTGTGCAAATTTTTACATGGTGTCAAGTTTCCTGATGGTTATGCCGCAAATATTAGGAGATGTGTGGACGTCAATGGTTGCAAGCTTTCTGGACTTAAAACTCATGACCTCCACATAATCTTACAAAAACTTTTGCCCTTAGTGGTACGCAACATATTGCCTGAAGATGTAGTGATCCCAGTGATCGAGCTAAGTAGGTTCTTTAACTCACTATGTTCAAAGGAGTTGGAGTTTTCAGAAATTGAAAAGCTGAGCACTTCGATTAGGGAGACCCTTTGTCGGCTGGAGATGATTTTCCCACCAGCTTTTTTTGATATTATGATGCACTTACCAGTTCATCTTTCTGAAGAAGCTAGACTTGGAGGCCCTGTGTGTTATAGATGGATGTATCCAGTTGAGAGGTACCTTCGTACTCTTAAAGGCTATGTGAGGAACAAAGCGCACCCTGAAGGTTCAATAGAAGAGGGGTATATATCTGAGGAGTGCCTCACATTTTGCTCTCGCTTCTTTGAAAATATTAGTACCAAGCTTAATCGTCCAGAGCGTCATGAAAGCGCCACTGCTAGTGAACCACCATCTGGGCTAAGTATATTTGGGAGCATTGACTACAGTAGGAAAGGAAGTACTATCGAGAACGTTTCTGATATTGACATGCAGAGGATGAGGCATTACATATTAACCAACTGTGACGAGGTCACTCCATGGATAAAGTAAGCTATTTTTCAAAATTGATTTTTTATGGTGTTCATGAATGTGTAAAATATATATGTAACTAATGAACTGTATTTTCAATTGATGTGGGAAGTGTGCATATGGATGAGCTGAAGACAACCAACCCTCGGCATGTTGATAAAAGACACAAGGAGGAGTTTGTATCATGGTTTGAGCGTAAAGTGAGTCATTTATTTATCCATATTTTCTTTGTTTAGTTTGGACATGCTACTTGTTAATTTATTAGTCCCTAATATATTTTAAAAATGATGCTAACCGCAGATCAGATACTTGCGTGCACAAGGGGAAATAGATGACATGATTTATTATCTATCTCGCGGTCCAGACCATCGGGCTCGTGTGTTCAACAGGTGTTTCATGAATGGCTTCCTTTTCCGGGTCTCTTTCATAGAGAACTTCTTAACTACTCAAAATAGTGGTGTATTTGTGAAGGGCGATGCGAGTACAGGAAACATGGACTGGTATGGCGTGCTTAGGAAAATCATCTGCCTTGATTTTCCTAATCAGAAGGAAGTAATGTTGTTCCAATGCGACTGGTTTGATGTCCCTGCAGCAAGTAGGAGCAAATCTAGAGGGTACAATAAGGATCAATATGGGGTCATCGATATTGATATCACTCGGTTTCGGTATTCAAATGAACCTTACATCCTGAGCACACAAGCGGAGCAAGTGTGTTATGTGAAAAACACAAAGAAACCAGATTGGTGCAGTGTCCTTAGAATGAAGCCTAGAAACCTGTTTGCCATGCCTGAAGGAGAAGGTACTGACAAGGTGGGCGAGATCGATCTGGACTCAGTTGTTGTAGGAGTGGAAGATATGAATCTTGAACAGCAAAATGAAGATGTGACAACTTGGAGTAGGTCAGGCCTTGACGGGGTTAGTGTTGATGCTTGTGTTATTGAGCAGGCTCTTGCAACAGCAATGCCTGAACCTGACAACGATGACCTGTTTGATGAAGACGAAGACCCAGATGACACTTACATTGCTGATGGAGTCGTCCCTCCATACAATACTCCGGGAGAAGATTCTGACGATGATTTTTTTGTGTAAAATTTTCTCCAGGAAGAAGTGAGAGGAAAATGTGAGGCACTCCTCAGAGGTTTATGTTTTTTAATTAAATTTTTGCCAGTGATTCCAGTAATAAAAAAGGGGAAAAATCCGAAATCCTTCAATCTACGCATAATCGCTGCCATATTTTCCCTCCAGAAACCCTTTTTTTACACACCCTGCCATATTTTCCCTCCAGAAACCCTTCCACCATCCAAAATCCGGATGAGGGCTACGACGGCGGCCGGTTCACTACCCCTAATAATCCCTCCAGAAACCCTTCCACCACCACTACCCCTAATAATCGCGACTTGCTAATCAATCTACGCATAGACGAGGGCTACGACGGCGGCCGGTTCGTGTTGCCCCCCACCCCCTCCTGCGCGCAATGGCGACTACACCAACCAGGGCGCGGACTTCCCCTACCGCCGCCACCGACGGCGACGACTCCAGTGAACAAGGCCGCGCCGCCGTTGGTACTCGTCCAGAAGCAGTAGAAGCCCACGCCGACATTCGTGTCGATCAAGAGATCTTCGGACTGTCATCGAGTAGGTATGCAGCCGCACCGCACCTCCATCAAGGGTTTTGGTTCATCCCCTCTTCACATGTAAAGCTGCTAATGGTTTAGGGTTTTGGTTCATCCCCTCTTCATTTTGCATGTGGATTGGATTGGTTTAGTTTAGAGAGGTCGAGGGGCGGATCTAGCGGTGGAGCGGGGGTAGTCTTGTGTCCCCTACCCTATATGAACTTCCTAACTGAACTCGCTAACGTTTGCCACAAAAAAAACTATTCTCTTTTGATAGTGGTGATTTTAATATGATTAGAAGAGATTCTGAAAAGAATAAACCTGGGGGCACAAATAAGTGGAGTTTTATTTTTAATGCCATTATTGAAACTCATGGTCTAAAGGAAATTGACTTAAGTGGAGGCTTTTTACATGTGCCAATAATCTGGATGATCCTACTTATGAAAAACTACAGAGTTGTAGTTAGTACAGAGTGGGAGCTAAAATACCCTAATGTGGTGGTTAAGGCTATGGAAGGAGCTGTATCTGATCATGTTCCTTTGTTGCTGGATACAGGGGATAGTCAGATTGTGCATCATCCTATTTTTCGCTTTGAACTATGTTGGTTAATAAGAGAGGGTTTTGCTGATCTTATTGCTAATTTTTGGGCAAAACCTGTCCAGGGCAGGCTGAGCATTGGTAGATGGCAAAATAGGTTGCCTTAGAAGGTATTTAAAGGGTTGGAATATGAATATAGAGGGCCATTATTACATTCTCAAAAAACAAACCTTGTCTCAATTATATCATCTGGACAAAAAATGTGAAGTCTTTGGTATATCTGCAGAAGATAGACAAATAAAGTTAGAATTAGAAAGGAAGTTGAAAATTCTTTCTTTTGGAAAGGGATAATAACACTAATTATTTTCATTTGAAAGATAGTGGTAGGAAAAGAAAATAAATAATTCTGAGTCTTCATCAGGATGATGGGGTAATTGAAGGTGATCCACATCTCTTATCTTACATAACTCAATTTTATAAACAATTGTTTGGGGATTATCAGAATTTCGCTGCTGTGAGTTGTAATTTTCCAGATATGGCTAAGCTATCTGAACATGATAAGCATTTCCTAACACAGGAGTTTAGAATAGAGGAAATCAAAGATGCTGTTTTTGATATGGAGCATAATAAAGCTCCTGGTCTTGACGGTTTTCCTGTCGAATTCTACCAAAAACACTGGGATATTGTGAAAAAGGACCCGAAAGATTTGTTTGATGACTTTCACAAAGGTCTTTTACCTATTGGGAGATTAAATCATGGGATTATCACTCTGCTGCCCAAAAGTATAGATGCCTCTTCTATTCAAAAGTATAAACCAATTTGCCTGCTTAATGTAAACCAGTTTGCCTGCTTAATGTAAGTTATAAAATACTTACAAAAGTACTAACAGCTAGATTAACAAGGGTGATTATTGGGATTATTGCACTATTACAAACAGCTAGATTATTTTAAGTTCCTTTGCTTTTTGACATTGCTGCTGATGGTTTAGCATATTTGGTGAAAAAGGTCGAAGGTCTAGTCCCACACCTGGTGGAGGGAGAGGGGGGGGGTTAGCTATTCTACAGTATGCTGATGACAGCATTTTCTTGTTAGAGGATGACCTTACTAGTGCAAGGATCTTAAAATTCATTCTGTGCTTGTTTGAGCAGCTCTCAGGTCTTAAGATCAATTTCCTCAAGAGTGATATTTATTGTTTAGGTGCAGCTCCAAACAATAAGGAGAGGTATGGGGAAATCTTCACTTGTAAGACTGGTTCCTAAAGGATTTCCTGTCGAATTCTACCAAAAACACTGGGATATTGTGAAAAAGGACCCGAAAGATTTGTTTGATGACTTTCACAAAGGTCTTTTACCTATTGGGAGATTAAATCATGGGATTATCACTCTGCTGCCCAAAAGTATAGATGCCTCTTCTATTCAAAAGTATAAACCAATTTGCCTGCTTAATGTAAACCAGTTTGCCTGCTTAATGTAAGTTATAAAATACTTACAAAAGTACTAACAGCTAGATTAACAAGGGTGATTATTGCACTATTACAAACAGCTAGATTATTTTAAGTTCCTTTGCTTTTTGACATTGCTGCTGATGGTTTAGCATATTTGGTGAAAAAGGTCGAAGGTCTAGTCCCACACCTGGTGGAGGGAGAGGGGGGGTTAGCTATTCTACAGTATGCTGATGACAGCATTTTCTTGTTAGAGGATGACCTTACTAGTACAAGGATCTTAAAATTCATTCTGTGCTTGTTTGAGCAGCTCTCAGGTCTTAAGATCAATTTCCTCAAGAGTGATATTTATTGTTTAGGTGCAGCTCCAAACAATAAGGAGAGGTATGGGGAAATCTTCACTTGTAAGACTGGTTCCTAAAGGAGTGCTGAAAAGACTGGATTACTATAGAACTAGATTGCTGTGGCAGGAAGGGGAGGGGGTAAAAAAATACCATCTTGTCAATTGGCCTGACATTTGTAGACCAAAAGACCAGGTGGTTTAGGGGTTTTATACCTAAATGTGATGAACATAAGCTTGTGCAAATGGCTTTGGAAGCTTGAGTATTAAGATGGAATTTGGCAAATAATGTTGAGAAGAAAATACTTAGGCAACAATACTTTTAACTCAGGTCGCTGTCAAAAATGGGGATTCTCATTTTTGTCAAAGGCTCTTGGAAGCTAAGAAGTATTTCTTGATTGCACTCACAATTTTGTAATGTGCAGAGCAAATTTAACCGGAGAGATGTGGTCAATACATTTTATGTGCAAGGGGACAACTGCAGACAAAGCACACCTCCACCTCACACTTGATAAGGGTGATATAAATTTTTTGACCTTGCTAAGTTTCAAAGAACAGCTAGGGTATGCTGGGCGGGACTACTTATACTACAAGAAGCGATGTGGCACGGATGTAGCAACGCTGCAGGCTATTGATTATACCCCAGATGCAGAACGCATGTTACAGGAACATGAGGAAGAAAGGAAAATCAGATTAGTACTCTCAAAGGAGCAAGAGACAACACAGCAAGTGAGCATAACACCTCTCAAGCGACCAAGGCAGCAGCCAGAAGATGATGAGCATCCGTTTATGGATGATCCATTTGATGCATACAAAGACTGGCTAGTGGGGCTGCAAAAGGACAAATCCACAAGTATAACATCTATGTTTCTCCATATGGATTCGTATTGTTTACAATCTTAGCCACTTTATATAAACTACAACTTATCTAATATGTTTTTGGTGACTAACAGATTTGAGGGATGACTTTAGGGATGCAACAATCATTACGTACAATGAATGGTTAAGGCTGAAAGGGCACATTCCAGAAATTAGTAATTAATTTTCCTTTTTCAACCAATTTATTTTACTACTAATTTTTTTTGAACTGAAGCTTTTAACTTTGTGTGCAGTGGCATATGTAGAGCAACGTGACACTGATGGCATTATAATTGAAGACGATGAAAGTAATGAAAGCAATGCGACACCACCCTCAAATAGGCCAAGCCATGCAAGGAAGAAAAGGGAAGAGGGAAATGGTTTGTGATCATTCATATACTTTTAATATTGGATTCACATATCTTAATTGAGAATTCACATATCAAGTTCGTTATTGTCTTTTTTGCAAGGAGATGGCTCCAATCAACGCAAGAAAAGAGGTCGTGGCACTGTTAAAGGACTAGCAGCAGCCACCAAGAGAGTTAAGGATCGCACTCAAAAACTACAAATCGAATTTTCATCCAGGCTTGGAGGTCCGGTTGGACCGAATGCCCGTACATTTGTCGATGAGGTTGTACTGTTTACAAGGAAAAGGGCCCCACTAATTGGAGTAAACAGTTGGAAGGATATAAAGGAAGATGTCAAAAATGTAATTGCAGAAGACATACTGGTACGCTGCGTACTATTTTTTATTCCTACTCGTGTGATGCGTAAAATTAATCTGCTTAAACCATTTGATTGTTTTTTAATTGTAAACAGACTAGGTGGAACTTCATCAACATTGCCACTGAGGATGAAGCAAAAGATAAAATATGGAACATTGCCAAGGAGCGGTACAAAGGATG
Source organism: Dendrocalamus latiflorus (assembly GCA_017311315.1). Lineage (NCBI taxonomy): Eukaryota > Viridiplantae > Streptophyta > Magnoliopsida > Poales > Poaceae > Dendrocalamus > Dendrocalamus latiflorus. The sequence continues at coordinate 27,758,132 of CM029654.1, read as the reverse complement.
GCGATCAGCTCTGAGTGCCACATACAAGGCTTATAATAATTATGGTGAGAGAATACGAAATAAGCCTGAAGAATTACACCTTGTTGAGTGGCACTACTTGTTGTTGTATTTTGGATCTGATAAATTCAAGGTTAGTTCTAGTAAAATCTACTTTGTCAAACAAACTTTAGCAACCAAAATTGCATTGTTACATACTACTTGTTGTCATTTTGCAGAAGGTTAGCAGCCAGAACTCCTCCAACCGTCAGCATCAAAAAACCAAGCATCTGATGGGTTCAAAAAACTTCTCACAGTATGATGCACTAATCTGATCCTTCCATTGTATGATGCAATACTTATGTGTTGAATTATATTTTGGCATCCTAGAGAGACAATGAAACTGGTGAAGAGCCAGGTGATCTTTTTCTTTGGAAGAGCACTCACACAAAACAGGGGAAATGGTCAAATTCTGTGTCAGCTGAAGTATATGTGAGTAAATCTTTTGCCAAGCCTTTTTTAAAGCTGCTGGTTGTATCAAGAAACTCTAACGGATTCTGTTATTTCATTTAGGAAATAGCAGCCTTCAAAATGTGTGAGATTGAGTCAGAACCTGATAGACAATTACTTACAGCTGCTGAGGAAAACATGATTTTCCAGTCATGCTACAAAGAAACCACACAAATCAAATCATCCAAAGTACATGGGCATGGATACTTGGCGAAGTATCGAACTCGCAGGGAACTTATGAAAGAGAACCTTGAAGTACATGCACGTGTTGAAGCTGCAGCCAACGAGAAGAGAATTGCTTTTGAAGTAGAGGTTGAGAAGTTGAAACAACAGCTTGCGCACGAAGCTGCTGAAAGGGAAAGGGAGAAAGAAGAAAATAGGAGAAAGATGCAAGAGGATCTGGAAAAAGCTAAGATTGAACTGAAGCAAGAATTTCTTAAAATGCTAAAAGAAGGAATTATAAATCAGGTAAAATTTCAGAATAATTTTCATCCTTCGTCCTTTTAATAAACTTATGATTATGATTATGATGCCTAATCTTTTACCTCAATATTTTTATGCGTAGACTACCCCGCAAAACAATGACAGTATACAAATTGCACCTACCATACAAGAGGACGATGAGACTGATGAACTTGCAAAACAAAAGGAAGATGCATTACAGCAGGTAATGACATTATTGCAATATGTTCCAAGTAATCTTGAGCTATGTACCTTAAACTGTAGCTAACATAGATCGAACAATTTCATGTTTCCAGACTCAGCAAAGAAGCGTTGTCACCACACAAAAAGATGCAGTACCACCTACTCGCAACTGTAAAGCTTCTACTTCTGTCATCAGAAATATTTTCAATGAAAACAATTCTAATGTGGCACCGGTGACATATATCACTTCACAGCAGCTTATGAATAAAACAAGAAATCAGAAAAAGAAGAGTCAGGTAACAACTACAATATGTTATCAGCCAACCTTGGACACAGTTCTTAGTGTCAAAATGTATTTTTTGTGTTGTATTTCATCTTTACAGATTTGTATGCGGCTCCAAGTTTTTTTGACAACAAACAAACTTTATTAGCAAAACAACTATCCACAATCACCTCTACATGCTTGTTTGTGCATATAAAAACATAATAATACTCAGAAGGTTCCCAGTTTACAGCAAGGAGTGCATCTGATGAGGCTGTGGTAGTTTTTTTTAAATCGCTGTGAATTTTGCTCATGAGGCTGTGATTTTGATTCATGACATATATCTGTGTTTTTTTTCACATTCTTAATGTATTTAATTTAGGCATATTATTAGTATGGTGGTTTGTCCTCTCTAATTATATGATATATGCCAACTGAGATCTATGATGCATGGGTACGTATGGTGATCGAATTATAATTCTTGCATAGTAGTATCACGCACCATATATATCCTTCTTGAGTTATTTTCTTTTATATGTTCTGTTGTACAAATGCTAAAACACTTGGTTTCATGCATATACGTACTACTATTTCGACTCTATGTACATACACATACTGCATTACAAATTGGAAAGTACATATTTCTTTTTCTTACGTCCACATACTACTTTTTCAAACTAACACATACTCCTCTTACATAAGTATACATACTCTATTCGCCAGGATATGTCCAAACAATACATATCATCTTTTTTCACTTCAGTTTACATACTCCTTATTCAACTGTTAGTACATACACATACTCCTCTTTCATACATACACATACTCCATTTGCTTCCGCCCTTCCTGTTTGACTACATGCTTCCGAGGTCTGATATGCTGCGCCGTTATTCACCTTTTTTTTTTTTGACTCAACACATACTACTTTTGTTATTCTGTACATGCACAATTGAAATTGGACTATTCTATCGTATACATACTCCTTTTTCGACACTTCATTTTTCCTGATACTCCTTTTTCACATTCAATTACATACTCCATTTTAGACTATTCGTATGCAAAAAAGTAGTATGTCCGACACACTACACTTTGGAGAGCAAAAAGTATGATGCATACCATGTTGTATTATTTGGATTTTGTTTACAACATCTTCTACAAATTTATCTGACAACAATCAGTAGCAACCCGCAATATTTTGAGCAGTATAGAAGTGCTGGAGGATATTGAAACATATGCCTGTCTAGCCAGCAGGTGGTGGTGTTCATTGAGTACTTGCTTTAGTACTAGGCTTTGTAATTTTTAGTTCTACTTTTGCTTAATTAAATTGACAGCACTCCTTCCATAGGTAACTAGTTTTGCTTAATTCTACTTTTGCTTAATTACAACCATGTTCTATCCGAATCTCTTTACATTCTGTGCATGAAGTAGTAAACTTAATAAGTTTCTAATATCCCAATCTTATTCTTTTGGTCAGTAGGTGGACAAAGTTTGAGTGGGAGGCTCAGAATCAAGCAAGGACACAGCCGACATGTTGCGCTGCTAGGAAACCCTCGAGTGCTGCATAGATGTTAGGGAGTCTTGTACTGCTGCAAGTTTTAAAAAGTTGTGAAATAATGAGTGAACTGTACACTCGTCTATGATTTTAGATACTACTTCAATGGATTGTCAACTTATTGAATGATTGAATATAATTAATATATGTGAGTGAAATCATTTTTTTTATGGTTTATTGTTTTTGCAATGACGATTTATTAAACCACAAATCAAATGCTACTAGTGTTGCAATACAAACTATGCCAACGAACTGCTATACGTGGCAATATGGTCTATGGCAACGAACTCACTTGAGTGGCAATATGATCTCTGGCAACGAATAACATTGCGTGGCAAATGGTACTATTGCCACGGCATGACTACCGTGGCAATAACGTATTATCTCTCGCAACGAATAAAATTGCGTGGCAAATGGTACTATTGCCACGCCATGGCTGCCGTGGCAATAACGTATGTTCTCTCGCAACGAATAAAATTGCGTGGCAAATGGTACTATTGCCACAGCATGATGGTCGTGGCAATAACACCTTTGGCAACAAAATTATGGCGTGGCAATACAGACTATTGCCACGACGTTGTTCGTGGCAAATGTCTCTATTGCTACGCTATGGATCGTTGCATGTACCACCTCTTGCTACGAAGACGGGCGTGGCAATTGCTTATATTGCAACGACCGTGAATGTTGCAACAACGTCCTATTGCCATGCTTGGCAACAGACAGCTATGGTTGCAATAAACCCCAACAGTTGCAACGCCAAACTAGCAACGGTTGCAATACCTTATTGCAACGCGACTTATTGCATCCATTGGCAACGAACGTGATTTGGTTGCAATACGTACCGTTTGCAACCAAATTGGGCCTATTGCAACGTTTTCTCGTCGATGCGCAAGGGTAAAACTTTAGTAGTGCCACAACAATTTCTTCTCCGTTAGCTAGAAAGCTATGAAGCAAGAAATCAGAGACTAGCGAACTTGAAATAGACTGACAATGCACTGCGCAGAGATTTCAGAATTGACCAAAAGACTTCACAAGAGAACCCATCAAAATAGCAACAAAAGACTGAAAACAGGAGAAAAGAACCAAGCTAGGAACTGTTGACTGGAAGCCTTAAGGGACCGCCGTGCGTACCGCCCTTGTATAGCGTCATGGGTTCACATCGTTAGGTAGAATGCGATTCTACGTCTAACTTGTTTTTGCAGTGAATGATGTGAATAGTGTGGCCCTATATCTTATTGGAATGTATGAGATGTATGTGATGCATGTAACATTCGTTCATGGCCTGCGTGTCATGATTATTTCAGCTATTGTTAGCTGTCTATATTGTATTTAACGACCTGCGTGTCGACCTTAATGCTTGAATCTATCTTTGTAATCTTCAATTTCTAGCTATTATAGGTAGCAGCCAAGTTTTGAGATTACAAGCTTTCAAGCATGGTGGCCTAAAGGAGTGATGTGGAGGATGGAGATCGTCTACACCTACATGGAGATGGAGATCACCATTTTTTGGGCCATACTACTTCATAGTTAAATGTGTTTATCTGTGATGTTATCTATCTTATTCTTATGCAATGATATTTGTGATATGTTGCTATGGTAGGATAGAATCCCTCATAAAATTAGGTGTTCATGCCCTTCCATATGTTGCACCAAAAGATAATGATCACCGTATGGTAGGTCTACCAAAGTAGAGTGCCTTCGGTTATCATCATTATTTGGAGTAGATGTCGGACATCTACATGCGGAAGCATTTGGTTTACTTAACAAGGTTATCAAAATAGTTTGGACCTTGGGGCATAGGTTGGGGCCGGGACATATTGATGTCACCCAACAAGCAAGAGTCACATAGGGATGTGATTAGCAAGGTGTTGCTTACCCATGTCACTAGTTTTCTAGCCGTGATGCCAAAGCTCACTAGGAATTAGTGAAATGAGGATCTTGACCCACTATATAACTTAGAGGGAGTTTTGTTGCAAAACACATAGTGGGAGTCTTTTGTTAAATAGTTTAATAAAAGATGAACATAAACATAGTGCTAAACTTTGCATATTCTTTGTTGTAGATCATGTCAGCTAATGCCGCATCCAGTTCTTTTAATTTGCGATCTATTCTTGAGAAAGAAAAACTCAATGGAATGAACTTTATGGATTGGTATCGCAACTTGAGAATTATTCTCAAGCAAGAGCGCAAGGAGTATGTCCTTGAGTCTCCTTATCCTGATGACTTGCCTGATAATGCTACTGCGGCTGCACGGAGAGCTTATGAGAAGCAAACGAATGATTGCCTTGATGTGAGCTGTCTCATGCTTGCCACAATGTCCTCTGAGCTTCAAAAGTAATACGAGAACACAGATGCCTACAATATCATTGTGGGGTTGCGTGGTATGTTTGAGAACCAAGCAAGGGCTGAGAGGTTCAACACTTCAAAGTCCTTGTTTGCGTGCAGGCTTGCAGAAGGGAATCCCGTCAGCCCTCATGTGATTAAGATGATTGGCTACATTGAGAGTCTGGAAAAGCTTGGTTTTCCCCTTAGCCAAGAGTTGGCTACTGATGTGATTCTCCAGTCGCTCCCCCTGAGCTTTGAGCCATTCATACTGAACTATCACATGAACAACATGGACAAGACCTTGGCTGAGTTGCATGGGATGCTAAAAGCTGCCGAGGAAAGCATTAAGAAAAGCAGCAATCATGTGATGATGATGCAGAAAGGCAAGGGCAAGCCCAATGTCAAGAAAGGCGCGGTCAAAAGAAAGTTAGCTCCCGATGAGATCGCGAGCAGTTCTAAGGCCAAGCAAGTCAAGAAGGGCGCTGCTCCTAATGCAGATTGTTACTACTGTAAGCAATCAGGACATTGGAAAAGGAACTGCCCAAAGTACTTGGAGGATCTTGAGAAGAAGAAGGGAAGTACGACTTCCACTCCAGGTATAAATGTTATAGAAATCAATCTTGCTACTTCATCTACTGATTCTTGGGTATTTGATACCGGATCGGTTGCTCACCTTTGCAAATCGTTGCAGGGGCTAAGAAGAAGTAGAAGTTTGAGGAGGAGCGAAGTGGATCTTCGCGTTGGCAATGGAGCAAAAGTTGCTGCGGTGGCTGTTGGCACCATGCCATTGTCTTTACCTTCAGGATTAGTTTTGGAATTGAATAATTGTTATTGTGTTCCATCTCTTTCAAAGAACATTATTTCTGCTTCATGTTTGCAAGCAGAAGGTTATGACTTTAGATCTGTGAACAATGGTTGTTCTCTTTATTTCAAAGATATGTTCTATTGTCATACTCTATTGGTGAATGGGTTATATGTTCTTACTCTTGAAGAGTCACCGGTCTATAACATTAATGCAAAGAGGCAACGTTCGAATGATTTGAATCCCACATTTATTTGGCACTGTCGCTTAGGTCACATAAATGAGAAGCGCATGGAGAAGCTCCATAGAGATGGTATTCTACACTCATTTGATTTTGAATCATTTGAGACATGCGAATCTTGTTTACTTGGCAAGATGACAAAGGCACCTTTCACCGGTCAAGGTGAACGGGCAAGTGACTTATTGGCACTCGTACATTCTGATGTATGTGGACCAATGAGCTCAACAGCTAGAGGTGGTTTTCAGTACTTCATAACTTTTACTGATGACTTTAGTAGATATGGGTATATCTACCTGATGAAGCATAAGTCTGAATCCTTTGAAAAGTTCAAAGAATTCCAAAATGAAGTGCAAAATCATTTAGGCAAGACAATTAAGTTTCTACGATCTGATCGTGGAGGCGAGTATTTGAGCCATGAGTTTGGCAATTATCTGAAGGATTGTGGAATTGTTCCACAATTGACTCCACCAGGAACACCTCAATGGAATGGGGTATCTGAACGGAGAAATCGCACCTTATTAGATATGGTGCGCTCCATGATGAGCCAAAGTGATCTTCCGTTGTCTTTTTGGGGGTACGCTCTTTAAACAACCGCTTTCACACTAAACAGGGTTCCATCAAAATCAGTAGAAAAGACACCATATGAGATGTGGACAGGACAACGTCCTAGCTTATCTTTTCTTAAGATTTGGGGATGTGAGGCTTATGTAAAACGTTTACAATCTGATAAGCTCAGTCCTAAATCTGATAAATGCTTCTTTATCGGGTATCCTAAGGAAACAAAAGGATATTACTTCTATAATCAAGAAGAAGGCAAAGTGTTTGTCGCCCGGCATGGTGTCTTCTTAGAGAAAGAGTTTCTCTCAAGAAGGGATAGTGGGAACACGGTGCAACTTGAAGAAATTTGAGAAACACCTGAAAACATTTCAGCTCCTACAGAACCACAACAGGATGAACAAACTGTTGAAGAACTTGTTGTGGACACACCGGCACCACGTAGGTCAGAGAGGTCACGTCGTGCACCTGAGAGGTACATGTTCTTGACTACTCAACAACGGGATATATTGTTGTTAGACAACGATGAGCCTAAGACCTATGAAGAAGCGTTGGTGGGACCAGACTCTGAGAAATGGTTGAAGCCATGAGATCCGAAATTGAATCCATGCACAGTAATCAAGTTTGGAACTTGGTTGATCCACCTGATGGTGTTAAAACCATTGAGTGCAAATGGGTTTTCAAGAAAAAGATAGACATAGATGGAAATGTTCACATCTATAAAGCGCGATTGGTGGCCAAAGGTTTCAAACAAATTCAAGGTGTTGATTATGATGAAACTTTTTCACCCGTCGCAATGCTAAAGTCTATTCGGATCATTCTAGCGATCGCTGCATATTTCGACTATGAAATATGGCAAATGGATGTCAAAACAGCTTTCCTTAATGGAAATCTGAGTGAGGATGTGTACATGACACAGCCCACGGGTTTTGTCGATCTGCAATTAGTTGGAAAGATATGCAAGCTGCAAAGATCCATTTATGGATTAAAGCAGGCATCTCGGAGTTGGAACATTCGTTTTGATGAAGTAATCAAAGGGTTTGGTTTCATCAAGAACGAAGAAGAGCCTTGTGTTTACAAAAAGGCTAGTGGGAGCGCACTCGTATTTCTGGTCTTATATGTGGATGATATATTACTGATCGAAAATGACATTCCTATGCTCGAATCTGTTAAGTCTTCGTTGAAAAATAGTTTCTCTATGAAAGACCTAGGAGAGGCGGCATATATTCTGGGCATCAAGATCTATAGGGATAGATCAAGAAGGCTAATTGGATTAAGCCAAGATACGTACATTGACAAGGTGTTGAGAAGGTTCAACATGCAGGATTCCAAGAAAGGCTTCCTACCTATGTCACATGGTATAAATCTTAGCAAGAGTCAGTGTCCTAGTACACCTGATGAGCGGAATAAAATGAATGTGATTCCATATGCTTCAGCTATTGGGTCCATTATGTATGCCATGTTTTGTACACGTCCAGATGTCTCGTATGCTTTAAGTGCTACAAGTAGATACCAGTCAGATCCAGGTGAAAGTCACTGGATTGCCGTAAAGAACATCTTGAAGTACTTGAGAAGAACTAAAGATGTGTTCCTCGTCTATGGGGGTGAGGAAGAGCTCGTTGTAAATGGTTACACCAATGCTAGCTTCCAAACTGACAAAGACGATTTCAGATCGCAATCTGGATTTGTGTTCTGCCTGAACGGCGGTGCGGTGAGCTGGAAGAGTTCCAAGCAGGAGACGGTTGCTGATTCTACAACAGAAGCCGAGTACATAGCAGCTTCTGAAGCTGCTAAAGAGGCTGTTTGGATCAAGAAATTTGTTTCTGAGCTTGGTGTGGTGGCTAGTGCCTCCAGTCCAATGGACCTCTACTGTGACAACAGTGGAGCCATTGCGCAAGCCAAGGAGCCTAGATCGCACCAAAAGTCCAAGCACATTTTACGGCGATTTCATCTCATCCGCGAGATTGTGGAGAGATGCGATGTGAAGATATGCAAAGTACAAACGGATTTGAACATTGCAGATCCGTTGACAAAGCCGCTTCCCCAGCCAAAGTATGAGGCTCACACTAGGGCAACGGGTATTAGATACCTACATGGTTGACTCTAGTGCAAGTGGGAGACTGTTGGTGATATGCCCTAGAGGCAACATGGAGATGTTGAATATATCACATACTATATTTATGATACATTGCTTTGTTCCTTGAAATAGACATTATCATTATTGATCAATGAGTATGTGACTTATTCATGAGACTCTTAATGCCAAAATGTTACTATTTCTAAATGATCCCTGATTATATATCATATGAGGAACAAATATGATTCAAAGATCAGCATATGTATTGATTGGTGATCATGTCTCATGGATCATGATATGGAGATACCAAATCAATAATATGGACATGTGTTAGTGAACATATGTTGGATAGACCCGCCATGAGACACTGCAGAGATTCCATGTGTCATCAGTTGGTCTCAAGTAGTGTTTATGTAGAATCCTTAGACTTGAGATCATCATGGTTCTCAACATGCGTAGTAGCCTATTTTGGGACTACTAAACACTACTCCGTAACTGGGTAGTCATAAAAGTAGTCTTCGGGTTTGCTATGAAACATGTAGTGGGATGTGAATGATCAAGATAGAATTTGCCCCTCCTTATGGGAGAGATATCTCTGGGCCCCTCGATGTAATGGATTATGAAAGTGCATGGCCATGCCAAGGTGATTGAGGAGTCAATCACGAGTTTATAATCCATCACGGAATCGAGAGAGTGATTGAGCTATTAAGAGGATGACACAGGTCTCGCCTTGAGTTCAATCTATATCGTGAGGCAAAGGGATTCGTACATGAGAATATTACAGGTTCAGCCGATATGATCTTTACGTATACTTTGGGGTTAATATGTCTTACTAGAGGCCGCTATTAACAAGGTGACCGGAAAGGCATTTTCGGGTCGCGACCAAGTATACGTGAACCTACAGGGTCGCACACTTAACGGGTTGGAACACTAATTCGAATGTGATTCAGATGTGGGCTCAATTCGGATAGAGATCCGGATAGACTCCTATTGGGCCTCGGTCCACGAGGCCCAAGTGAGGAGGTCTATATATATGGAGGCGAGGGGCTGAGGGGTGCATGCTTCTGTTAATCCCGAGCCAAACCCTAGCCGCCACCTCCCGAGCCAAACCCTAGCCGCTTGCGAGTGCTGGTACACTCGCGATCGGCGTTCCAGCCCCGGACGCGTGGGTACCGGTGGAGGCGCTGCTTGTTGCGGCGTTGATCGGCATCAACAATCTATAGATTGGATCTGCTCGTGGTGTGGTTGATCTCGTGGAGGAGACGATCTGTTCGGGACGATCGGCTACTTCCACTACTACCTCGACGCGCGTGGTTGGATCGGCTTCTCCAACTCTTCTTCTGCTGCATTGCGCGTCTAGTGGTAACGATCCATGATCCCTCCTTAGCATGATGTCCTGGTGTGCGCGGTAGAAAAGTTTTGTTTTCTGCTATCGTAGCCTTCGCGCATTCCTTCACGCAGTCGCTTTTCCCTTTCTCCAACTTAGGGCAGTTTGCCCGAATGTGGTTGGGGCCACCACACTCGAAGCAAATCACGAGTCCCCCTCTCTTTCTGTCCCTCCTCCTCTTGTAAGCATGGGAAAACTTCCGAGCTAGGAGGGCCAACTGTTCATCCTCAAGCTGCTCTAACTGATCATCAGTTACGTCATAGAGAGCAGCGAGAGAGAAACCACAAAGCGAATCGGAAGAAGAAAGACTAGAAGCCAAACTGGGATCGGTGACTAGGGTCATCGACTGTGACTTCGACTTGCGAGAGACAATGTCAATCTCGTGAGTCTTGAGGCGTGAGTACAGCGCATCAAGAGTCAAAGTCGAGAGGTCCGTGGTGTCCTTGATGGTAGTCACCTTCATCTCCCAAACCCGCAAATCGAGAGCCACGAGCATCTGTCGAGCGTTGTCCGAGTCGGGGTATGTGAGACCGACCGCTCGGAGGTTGCTCAAGATCTTGTGAAAATGCGCAAAACACTCATCGAGGGACTCGCCAGCGAGCATTTCAAACTTGTTGTAATCTCGCTTGAACTGTTCCTGTCGGACAGTCTTGATCTGGGTGGTTCCCTCATGGTATGCATCGAGGGTCACCCAGATGTCGAAAGTCGACATGAGATGAGAGATGCGATCAAACTCGCTGCGACTCAGTCCCTGGATAATGATGTTCCTTGCCTTAGCGTTTGCCTCAACATCAGCCATATTCCCGGCGTTGATGTTCTCATCAACAGGAACAACAAACCGGGCCTTGACCTTCCGCCAGATGGCATAACCTTGAGCATGGATGTACGTCTCCATTCGGCTCTTCCAGAAGGGGTAATCGATGCCATCGAAGACGGGCGGCTTGGTCGAGTACTTGTCTGTCGCCATGGCTCTAGAGACCGGTTAAGATCTATTGAAAAGAGCTAACTGGCTCTGATACCAATTGTTGGATCGAAAACGGCGACAGAGGGGGGGGGGGGGGGGTGAATGGAGCCCTTTAAAAATCACCCCAAGTGTCCACAACAATTTCTTCTCCGTTAGCTAGAAAGCTATGAAGCAAGAAATCAGAGACTAGCGAACTTGAAATAGACTGACAATGCACTGCGCAGAGATTTCAGAATTGACCAAAAGACTTCACAAGAGAACCCATCAAAATAGCAACAAAAGACTGAAAACAGGAGAAAAGAACCAAGCTAGGAACTGTTGACTGGAAGCCTTAAGGGACAGAAGAAACTGCAGAAGACAAAACACAGAAGAAAAGGACAACTAGGAGCACAGCTTCAAGATTACAAACGAGCTGAAAACAGATCACTAGACACTTGCTAAAACCAGTAGATGAGACTGCAGACCAAATGAGAATTAACCAGATAATGTTGCTGCTGTAAATGCTCTCTAATAAGGACTAAAAAGAGCCAAACTGGCAGCCTAAGGAAATGCAAGAAAATAGCCAACCAAGAGCACAGATGAAGCACTAAAAGGCTGAAAACCAAACAAAAAATGCTGCTGCACTAAGAAGCCAAAAGCTGCAAACAAAAGATCAAAATGAAACCAACTATTGCAGCTTAACCGAGAGACAAAAATTGAGATTTTCTGCTGGCCGTGAGCTGTTGAGAAACAAAACCTAGCTGCTGAAAACAGCAGGACTGCAGGCTGAAAAAACAACAAAAAGAAGAAAGCATAACCTAAAAGTGAGCAAGACTGAAATAGAGACCAATAGCCAACCTAAAGCAGAGCAGAAGCCTGCGGTTTGAACTTTAGCAGAATCTGCACATGAGATGAATAGCTGATTTGCAAAGCTACGGTTGATCATTTGAACCAAGAAACCAAGCTTCAGTTCTTGCTTGCTCGAGAGACACTAAATGCTCTACTTTTTGTCGGGCCCCCGGATTACCAAACCCGGACCCTCTGTGTATTACAGCACTAGTCCCATATCAAAGCTAGTGCACACAGTCAAACAGAATGGAAAACATCACCATCAACGATTTATTACAATAAATAAGAGTACTGACCACAGGGTCACATTATTACATTGGAGGTTTAAGACCTCGCACACAAGAAATAAGCGGAAGCAAAGATAACTAGAGAACGACCCATCAATTCGCCACAGGCAATTGACTGGGGAAGCGCGACCTAGTCCTCCGGGAAGAATCCATCACAGCCACACGCGAAGCAGTAGTCGTAGTCACCTTCTTGAGCTTCAACTTCCTCTGAGATTTTATTTTTAAGTGTAGCATGTGAGTACATAAAGTACTCCGCAAGTCTTGGGAAAAATGCATAGATGCAAGGCTTTAACAAAGGAAGGCCATACGGTTCTTTTGCACAAAGCAATATTTGAAATCTCAATACTACTAATTATTTTCGAAGGCAACATTTAATGAAGTAAATGTTTTAACAGAATTAACTTTCTAGTGAAGGTTCCAACTACCAACACTATCTAACCAATTACCATTGGTCAAGTTTTAAACTGCGGGTTCCATCCACCCTCTCTGGCTCCATCCGCCAGGATTCCCTTCCGAGAGTTCCCTCCACCCTCGGAATACAAATCTTTTGTTTTTAAAACCAAAACCAGAAATCTACCATGTGAATGCATTCCTTGCCCGCCCTTGACCGTGGGCACGGCTATTCGAATAGTTTTACACTCTGCAGAGGTTGTACAACTTTACCCACAAGAGATAAATTATCCTAAAAGTCAACACGCTTCCTTGGCATGAGACCCAGATAAAATACCACAAAGCCTTTACCTTACTCTAATCTAGCTAGATACCACCCGCTGAGGTTTCACCGCAGAAGGGTTAAATCCGCCCAATCTGAAGTCCCCTCTTGCGCCATATGAGTACAGTAAATCCCTGTCCCTCACTGTGAATAACCAGTCCATCCCTGGCACCCACTTTCCACTGGTGGCACCTAAACTAGACTATCATAAGTTAGTCAGCTAGGTCGTACCCATATAGACTTGTGGTTGTACGGTTAATGCTCAGTTTGGACAAACACAAGCGTCGGTCCTTAATTGACTAGGGTGGAACATACACTTAACAAGTTCTCGTGCTTACTGCACCAACCCAAACAACCATCCACCCTAATCTAAACCAACTTTCACAATTTTATTTTATTTTAAAATCACAGTGACAACTCCAATTGCCACTTCACTTTCAAACACAAGGGTTCAATAATAAATCATAATTTCCCATTTTCAAGATTTTCCAAAGTTATTTAGATAGCAAGACTAAGCATTAAGCTACCCATCTACTATTCACAAAGGTTATTAGTAATCTCATTATTGAGACAAAGGAAGTTCTAGGGTGACAAGGTACATGGCAATCAATGTCAAATGAGGGCATAACAAAGTTGGAATAACTAATTCCTAAAGACTTGAACTAGTGACTTTATGTAAATAGCAATGCACATAATTTAAAAATATTTTAAAAACATTTCAAAAGCATAGGTTCAAGATGATCAAAGGAGACTTGCCTTCTTGCAGGGTTTCTGGATCTTCTTGTTGCTGTGAAGAGGGATCGTCAACAACGTTGGAATCTACGCGAGGAAAGACGAGGCAAACAAAGCAAATAAATACAAATAAAATTCAAATAAAATCCAAAAATTCAACAGAGGCCATAGTTGGATAGAGTATGATTTTAGATGAATTTAGAAATTTGAATGGCTGGATTTGGAGTTAAAATGAGAAAGTTATGCTCATTTGAAAATCTCAGATTTGAATAAATCTAGAAATTCGGGAATTTCTGACAGGTGGGACCCACTGGAAAATTAAATTTTATTCTTTTATTTTTATCTCGGGAGACTGACAGGTGGGACCCACGGAACAGTATTCTCTGCTGGTCACTGACATGTGGGACCCACTGGACAGTGAGCCCACGGCTCAGCCTCTGACACATGGGACCCACTGGACTCCGGGCCCACTTGTCAGAGATAGCACAGAGAGGTGGGGCCCAGGCGGCAGTGGCCAGCGCAGACCGGCGGCCGCTGACGGGTGGGACCCACTTGTCAGCCCGGAAAATAAACGAAAAACTCAACCTCCGCGCGCGGAGCCGGAGGCTCGAACGCGCGCCGAGGGAGTTACGAGCGAGCGCTGCTAGCCAAGTGAGCGGGGAGGTGTTGCCTACCCAATAAGGGTAGGTAACCCTCTTGAGGGGTACCTTCGGGTGGTCCGGCAGCCATGGACGGAGGCAAGGTCGTCGGCGGCGAGGGGAGGCCGGAGAGGTTCTGGCGGTGCGTGATATGTAATCCTGGTGCGGAGGGGGTCCGGTTGGAGGGGTCAACGAAGTGCGGCGACGAGCGGAGAAGGCCGGCGACGAGGAGGTGGCGGAGCTGGCTCGGGTCCTCCGGCGCGACGGCGCTCCGGCGGCGGGGAGAGGCAGCCGAGGTGACGGGGAGGTTCGCCCGGGCGTGAGGAAGCTCGGGGTGGCGGCGGCGGGCTCTGGAAGGGTCCGAGGCGGCGGGGAAGGCTCGCCGGAGTTGGGCGGAGCTCGGAGGGGAAGGTGGCACGGTGGCAGGGCTCTACGGGGCTCGGGGAAGGAGGCGGAGAGCGCTGCGAGGTGGTGTGGGGAGAGATGAGGGCGATGGGGGTATTTATAGGGGCAGAGGAGGGAACACGGGCGCTTAATTCCTCGCCGGAGATCTCGGTGGCCGGTGGGGAAAGTTTGGGGGAAAAAGGAAATAGGGGGCCGGAGAGGGAAGGGAGGCGCGGGCGTTCGGGATTTGGTCGCGCGGGGAGCTCGGGGATTCCAAAACCGGAGAGGAACAGGGAAGGAAAGGCCGGGTCCGCCGAGGATTCGGTCGGCCGGCGAGAAAGGAAAGAGGGGGAAGGAAAAGGAAGGCGCCGGCTCCGCGGGGACGACGGGTCTGACAGGCGGGGCCGGGTGGCAGCGGGAGAGAGGGCGCGCGCGGCTGACGGGCGGGGCCCGCGGGTCAGTGGGGGTGAGGGCGGGAGTGAGAGCGGGCGGCTGGATGGCCCGTGCGGGGACTCGGCTCATCCGAGCCGTCCACGCGTCAGGCGCGGAGGAGGGGAAGGCGGGGCCACCGGCTGACGGGCCGGGCCCGCTGGACAGCGAGGGAGAGGGAAGTGCGGCCGGGATCGGCCGTGCGGCGACGTGGGCGAATCTGGGCCGTCCACGCGTCGGCCGGAGGAAAAAGGAGGGATTTTATTTTCAGAATTTGATTTTGATTTTCAGAAAAGGCTAGAAAATTATTTAGGCCTCAGAAAAATAAGAAAATACCTCCAAAAATTCCAGAAAAATTCACAGAAGCTCCTGGAGATATTTTGGACTTAATAAAATTATTTCCAACTATTGTTGATATTTAATTTTCATATTTTAAATTACTTTTTAAACTCTAAAAATAGTTTTTAAATTCCAGAAAATCCAGAAAGGCAAATAAAAGCCAAGTAAAATCCAATTACCTTAAAATAATTTATTTGAATTTAAATTTTTCAAAAAGCCAAATTTTGGGATGTGACAAACCTACCCCCCTTAGAAAGAATCTCGACCCCGAGATTCGGATGGACTGGGAAAAAGATCGGGGAACTCTTCTCTTAGATCCTCTTCACGCTCCCAAGTTGCTTCCGATTCTGAATGGTTGCTCCACTGCACTTTACAGAACTTGATAACCTTGCTGCGCGTACGGCGCTCTGCTTCCTCCAATATCTTGACTGGATATTCTGGATAGGTGAGGTCCTCCTTTACATTTATTTCATCTAGAGGCATCTGCTCTTCTGGAACTCTAAGACACTTTCTTAGCTGAGACACATGGAAGACGTCATGCACCTTTGACAGCTGAGGTGGAAGCTCCAACTGGTAAGCAACTTCTCCTCGTTTCGCCACAACAGGAAAAGGTCCAATGAATCTGGGAGCTAGCTTTCCACTGACTCCAAAACGTCTCATTCCTTTGAGAGGTGACACCTTCAAATAAACATGATCCCCAGGTACGAATTCTAAGCTTCTACGTCGATTGTCTGCATAACTTTTCTGTCTGGTTTGTGCTGTTTTTAATCTGTCCTGGATTAGACGAACTTGTTCTTCTGCTTGCTTCAGCACATCTGGTCCAAACACTTGTCCTTCTCCTGTTTCCTTCCAATACAATGGAGTCCTACACTTTCTGCCGTATAGGGCTTCGAAGGGAGACATTTGCAAACTGGATTGATAACTATTGTTGTAGGAGAACTCTGCATAGGGCAAACTCTGATCCCAATTACTCTTGTTTGCCAGTACACAAGCTCTCAACATGTCTTCCAGGATTTGATTTACTCTTTCTGTTTGACCATCTGTCTGTGGATGATAAGCTGTACTGAAGTTTAAGTTTGTGCTCAAAAGTTCACGTAGCTTTTGCCAAAATCTCGAAGTGAATTGGGTTCCTCGATCTGACACAATCTTCTTTGGGACTCCATGCAAGCATACAATTCTTGACATGTACAACTCGGCGAGTCTATCTCCAGAGTAGGTGGTCTTTACTGGAATGAAATGGGCGACTTTTGTCAGACGATCCACAATAACCCAAATTGAATCGTATCCTGATTTAGTTCTTGGTAGTCCAGTTATAAAATCCATACCAATTTCTTCCCATTTCCACTCAGGGATCTGCAATGGCTGCAAAAGTCCAGCAGGTCTCTGGTGTTCAGCTTTAATCCGCTAGCATACATCGCACAATGCTACATATTCTGCGATTTCTCGTTTCATACTTGACCACCAATACCTTTCCTTGAGATCTTGGTACATCTTTGTACTCCCAGGGTGAATTGAATATCCAGCTTCATGTGCTTCTTTCAGAATGAACTCCTTTATCTCTTTTTTTTCGGGTACCATAATTCTTTTCCCAAACCACAGGGTACCTTCTTCATCCTCTGAAAATTCTGGTGCCTTTCCTTTCTTCATGTTTTCTTTGATTTCCTTAACGTGCTTATCCTCTACTTGAGCTGCCTTGATTTGGTCCTGTAGCATGGGTTGAACCTCTAGAGTAGCCAGGAATCCTTCCTCTACCACTTCCAAGTTGAGCCGCTGAAATTCTTCTTGAAGGGCAGGCATACTGTCCTTAATCCACAGCTTGGCACAGTAACTCTTTCTGCTCAAGGCATCCGCTACCACATTAGCCTTTCCTGGGTGATAATGTATTCTAATATCATAATCCTTTATTAACTCAAGCCATCTCCTTTGCCTCATGTTAAGATCGGGTTGAGTAAATATGTACTTCAGGCTTTTGTGATCCGTGTAAATCTCGCAGCGGTTACCAATCAAGTAATGCCTCCATATTTTTAGTGCATGCACTACGGCAGCAAGCTCTAAATCATGAGTTGGGTAATTTCCTTCATGGGGTCGCAGCTGCCTTGAGGCATATGCTACTACCTTTCTTTCTTGCATCAGTACACAGCCTAGTCCTTGCCTTGACGCATCGCAGAAGACTTCGAAATCCTTCCTAATGTCTGGAAGCGTCAACACTGGTGCAGAAGTTAACCTCTTCTTCAACTCTTGGAAACTATCCTCACATGGTGAGAGACCATGTGGAGGTCGCCTCATGGTTGTGATGAGTAATTGACTCTTAATCTAGTGAGATTGAGTTTGGTTTTTGAAGTTTGAGAGGAGAATGGGTCTCTCTGTTGGTTCCTAAGCCCTTACGACTTGCTTGGCAATAGCCTTACGACCACATTGTTTGTTGTCTTGAGCGGCTGGAAGTGTTACGACCACCGCAGTGCATTTTGGCCATGGTCGAAGGGCACCAGAAGAGAGTACGACCGTTTTAGCCGTGGTCGGAAGTCAGCCATGCTGTTTACGACCACACTGACAGCGGTCGGAAGCCGAAAACCACGTTTACGACCACTTTGGCCGTGATCGAAAGCCTCTATGACCACATTGGCCATGGTCGGAGGTCGCCAGATAGCTTTACGACAACCTTGGGTGTGAACGGAGAACATCAGAAGAGGTTACGACTGGTTTGGTCGTGGTCGGAAGGCTGTACGACCACGTTGTGGCGTTTACGACCACTCTGGCTGTGGTCGAAGGCCATCGGAAGTAGCTACGACCACGTTGGCCGTGGTCTGAGGTCGTAAGTCGAATCTACGATTGTTGTGGTCGGAAGTCGGCGCTCGGGCGTACGACCACGTTAAGTAGTCGTAGCCGCTGTGTGGTAATCGTTGCAAGCTTGCAATGGTCGTAGCTTGTGTCTTGGTGGTCGTAGCAGCCTAGTGAGTGGTCGTAGGCTGCAGGAAGGCTCTTGTGAGCTGGAGGGTTTCTCTGTTCTGTGCAACAGAGTGGTCGTATGGGGTATGGTCCTTATGCGATAATATCGTAGCGGCTAGCGATGGTTGTGGCATGTGTCCGCATGGTCGTAGTGAGCTGTGAGACAGTCGTAACGACATGTTGTGTGGTCGAAGGAAGCAGGGAAGTGTTCCAGGGCTTCGACCATTTCTTGAGTTGTGCATTCGAGTGGTCGTAGGGGGTTTACGATCAGGTTGTGTGCTGTGACACTTGTTGGTTGTACCGATGGTTTGTCTGTTGTCTGGTGCGATGCTATGTGACGGTTTGCTTGTCTGTGTGGCTGCAGGACTTCGAAGCTATTTCATGGTGAGGCGTGGGAGGACCGGGACTAGGCACAGGAGGTGTTGAGGTCCAGACGGTTGGAGACGCCGAAGATGATCGAGGCTGGTGAGGTGGTTGCAAGCCGAAGAGACAAGGAACCGGAGCTGGAGCTGCCAGAGGATCTTGGAAACAAGTCTTGGTGAGGCCTGGAGTGGTCGGGACGAGACACAGGCGGTGTCGGGGTCCAGAACGACCGAGTGAGGCCGAAGAGGACTTGGTCTTGCGAGATGGTTACAGGACCTTGGAGACAAGTCTTGGTGAGGCTAGGATGGTCGGGACGAGACACGGGTGGTGTCGGGGTCCAGAACGACTAGGTGAAGCCGAAAAAGACTTGGGGCTCAAGGTGGTTGCAAGCTTGGACGGCAAGGCAGGAGGAAGCTTCCGGGAAGGCAGCGGAGTGGCATTTTGGGGAATGCGGAAAGCTGCAAAGGGAAGCTGTGTCTCTGCCAATGCACAGGAGTTGTTGGCGCTAACGGGCAAAGCAGTGGAACCGTTGGGTTTAACGGGTAAAGCACTGGAAGCTTGTTTTCGCTAGTGGGTAAAGCGAGGTGTAAAACCCGGTGTTAGGAGGGGGTTTACGGGTTAGCCCCAGTGTGGACTAATGGATGGATCCATTAGGGTTAGTCTCGGGTGTGAGGCTATAAAAGGGAGAGGGGAGGCACGAGTTTGAGCGAGTTGGCCGGCTGGGCCTTGGAGGCAGCCGCCTCTCCCTCCCATGGGAGTCTGTGAGTGTGTTCTTGGGATCGTGTGTGAGAGAGAGGATGAGTGGAGAATCCATGTATGAATAATCGAGAAAGAGAGAAAGAGAAGAGGTGTGAGCTCTTCTCTATGCTCTCCGGGCGTATCGGGATTCCTTGTACTCCTTGATGATTGGAATGAAAACTCTGAGTTGTGTTCTCTGTCTTGTGTTTGAATGATTTGTTTGCGCTTTCTTTGTTCCTTCGTTTATCTGTGTTCTTGGCTTTCTGGAATCGCAGTGACATGTGGTTTTACTCCAAGCCATCTTGGCTATTCTAGTCCCACGAGCGGTTCTTTTCATCAACTCTGGTACTTCTTGCTTTGAGTTGTGTTCTTGGTTTGAGTAGGCCTAGTTTTGATTTGCTCAGAACAGGGAATCTGTCTCAAGGCTATTTGGCCAGTTCATTCCCGAGAGCAAGAGTCGAATCGGAGAAGTGTTTGCATCTCGCGGTCGTGCGCCGAGTACATGCTCTGCATTCGCTACGACCACGTTGAGACTTTTGTGCATGAGTCGACCGAATTCTCTATTTCGGTTTCGACCACGCCGTTTGTCCAGATCTCAGCAAAGAAGTTTTTCACTGCCTTGGTTTTTCTCTGTCAAAGGACGTGAGCAAACGTTGTCTAAAGTCTCATACCCGATTGCTTTGTGAATCGCAAGATATTTGGAAATCAAAGCAAGTGGTCATGAGCTCTGGCTTGTCTTGTTGGTCGTGCGCGCCTTCTCTGTTTTCGGTCATTACTGTGCAGTCTCTTTTGTCGGTCAGATCTCGGGTTTTTAGTGGATCGTCTGTCTTACCGAGTGACTCGATCGACCACGAGTTGGCGTTCGATTTCTCTGAAACAGACGGTCTATCTCTTTGTCAGATTGATCACGATAGATCCTTTCGACTGCCTTGTTATGTCCTCGGCCAGCGGCAGTTCTAGTTCGGGTGTCAGTCTGATCTTCTGTTCTCCAGTGAACATTCGATCTTCCTCCTCATAGCTTTGTAGCTATTGGAGAAGAAGATAGTGTGAATACTTGGAGAGATTTTAAGGCACCATTCACCCCCCCTCTGGTTGCCAGTTCGGTCCTACAATTGGTATCAGAGCAAGGTTTGCTCTTTATTTGATCTTAACCGATCTGGAGCATGGCAACTAGTAGGGGATCTTGTGAGCTTCTCTGTGCATCTTGTTGGGGTGTTTTTGCCAATGATGTTCTTTGTGACAAGAGGCTATTTTCGGTAAGAGGATGATCT
Source organism: Dendrocalamus latiflorus (assembly GCA_017311315.1). Taxonomy (NCBI): domain Eukaryota; kingdom Viridiplantae; phylum Streptophyta; class Magnoliopsida; order Poales; family Poaceae; genus Dendrocalamus; species Dendrocalamus latiflorus. The sequence goes on along the minus strand of CM029654.1, from coordinate 27,737,169 downwards.
CGTGCATTCTCATCTCTAGCATTTATGGTCACTCTTTCTAAGATGATGAAAATTCTTTGAGGAGAGGAGTGCAATGATACGAGCACTGCATCTTGAGACTTTGTCACCTCTTTCATTTAAGAGGTGGATCCTTCTTTGAGCTTAGTTCTCTTGTTGATAGCACTTGTGCCTTTTGCTTAGTTGCTTCTTTTTTTTTGGCTAGTGCTTTTCTTGTTGGCTCTTCTCGGTTAGTCCAAGGGATTTCTCTTTTTTGAGCAAGGATGGTGCCTTGTCCTTTTGACCATGTTTCATGGAGGACACTTACATCAATGCTCATTTTGTGAGAAGGATGGACATCGTCAGCATCGCAGACTTGTTCTTTTTGTTGTTGTTCTTTGTTTGCGTGCTGACCTGAGGAAGGATTTCTGCCGTTTCTTAAATGGTAGACCTCGTTCGCCCAAACGAGGTGTGCACCTACGGCGAGGAGAAGGTGTGAGTCTCTATGATGTTTTGGTTGGTTCTCTTCTTGGTTGTTCAAGTGCCAGAATCAAGAAAGTCTTGAAAGAACACACGGATGATGATGATAAAAAGGACGAGCGCTAACTCTTCATGAGCAAGGTAAAACCACATTGTGACCTTGGTCTTGTCCAAGATGAATATACTTGCTCTTAGGGAGAATGTGAGATGCCTAGATGATAAATTGCTCGATTGTTTTTGCTAGGTGGAAATCTCATTTATCTTGTGTAGGTTGTGAGTCTAGTTCTGTAGATGGCGTAAATTTAATTTCTCTACTTGCGTGTTAAAATCTGAAAATGAGAAATTAAAATTTTGACTCACCACACTTGTGTAGAGGAGCTTGTTTCTGCTAGAGTTTGGATTAGTAAAGCCAAGTTCCTCTGCTGTGTCGTCGTTGTAATCGTAATGTCTTACGATCACAGCTTCGGCTTCTCGAACGTAGTCGTAGCTTCATACGACCACGTCTGCTGGCGGACACTTCTGCTTGTCACCATGGTCGGAAGACCATTCTACCACGGGTGCTGGTCCTGAGCGGGCTGTTGCTCGATTGCCGTGATCGTAACACTTTACGACCACGTCTCTCGGCCGTAGTCGTTCAAGACTACGCCCTCGTGCTACGACCACGCTCATTTCTGCTGAGTGGCCGTGTGTCAAGTCTTGGGTTCTCAAGCATCTTCTTACTAACCCTTCGGGATCCAAGACTTGGGCACTCTATTCTTGTCATTTGTAGGTCTTCAGACGCTAATTGGAAAACATGGGATTGATTGGGTTTTAGTCTTCTGCTTCATCATGTGACTAGAACATTCAGTGGTTCTCCACTTCATGGCCTCCAAGAGGCATATGCTTTCACCGGTTGCGTCTCCACCTACTTCGTGAGCAATTCTATACCTTCATGCCCTTATATTCAAGTGTTAGTCATAATTGGCATGTTGTGCGTGTTCTTGTGCTCATTTGTACCATGTTGGCATGATTTACTCTTGATGTCTTCTTAACATGTTTATATGTGTATGTTGCTTAGGTATCCTTGTATCATAATATATATGTTAATTGATTGGATGCTTAAGCTTTGACTTGACTTCATGAGCATAAGTAGAATGGGTGTATTAGAAGTCAAGTATCATCATGATCTTGTGCTCTGCAGTATCTATCATGGTTCACATCTTGCTCTTTATGTTCATTCATCATTATTTATACATGTTAGCATACTTTTCCATGATTTTGACTTGTCATGTTGTATGTCTACATGATGTATGCATATGTATGGACAGTATGAGCTTGATTATATCTTCGATAGTTTCTCTGTGTCATGATGCTATGTTTATTCATGCCTTTGTATCTTTTCTAGTATACATGCTTTTATCCATGCTAGCATATGCTTCTGTGACTGTTCCTGTCACCTGCTATGTGTATGGTTGTGATTCATTGTGATGCCTGTATACTTTGATCTTATTGCTGTTATGGCATGAAATAAACTGTGTGACAACTTGGTAGCATTGGTCTGTGCTTTTGCTTAGATATCATGAGATCTGTGGTTAGGTCACAAGCTTCTTCTAGTGTTGGGTGGCACTAGGCTTTGTGTTCTAGGTGCTTTTGATGAGGGCTAGATTGAGCTTGTGTGGGCGTGTGTTCTCATGTATTCTTTGTCATTAGTACTTGTGTTGCTACTATTGTTGTCACTTGTCACAGTACTGGTTTCATGTTGTATATCATTTACCCCAGTACTAGGACACCAGTCGTTCCTGTGTTTAACCTGCAGGCTGTGAATGAGGGGGAGACTGGTACAGCTTTACGACCACTCCTTTGGTCATTACGACCATGTCGTAGCTACCACGACCACGGTCTGGACACTCGACCGAACTCGTTTTATGACCTCGGCCAGGACGCAACGACCACGATCCAGACTCATCTGCGACTACGACCAAGACGCAACTACCACCACGACCTGGTTTCGTGTTCGACCACCCCGAATTGGACTACGATCATGAGCTGAACACATCTACGACCATGGCCGAGGCGACTTCGATCACTCAACCGAGGTCGGGACTCCTATACGACTACTACCAGGACTCTTCTACGACCACGACTACCAACCAAGCGACCATGACAGAGGTTTGTTCTCCCTTGTGATCTTTCAGTGTTTTGCTTCCCTCCACTTGGCTTTGCTTTGTTTATCTGTTCTAGTGGGAGGAAGGGTCCGATTGGTTAGACAGGAACCGACTCTAGGTGATATTGTCTCGATCACACTTCTCGTCCAAATGGTTCTCTAGGATTATTTACTAGTTTGGGCTTTGGTTCTCTAGGATTCTCTTCTACCTAGATTGAACCTTTTCTTGGCCACTAGAGTCTTGTGCATTGACATAGTGTGCTTTTGCCCCGTGGTATGAGGTTACAGACTAGAGATCATGTGGATAGGGTGTGTTTGGTAATCACCTCCTTGAGTTAGAACCCTCTTTTTCTGGTTTTTGCGCCAAATTTCTTGGTTCTTCTCGAGTTGCCTTCTCTAGGGGGAGTTGGAACCTTTCTATCTGTTCGGGCTAGCTTTCAGGGGGAGTTCATCTCGTGTGCATTCTTTTGTCTCATAATGCATAAAATTCACATGAATGCCTGTACAGTCTTTGGAGCCTTGTCTATTATCTTTATGTGACATGATATCATGCTTTATATCTTGCCATGTCTTGTGATAGCTTGATTTATCATGCCCTTCTATGTGCTTCTTAGCTCTTGCCATACTAGCTTAATTAAATGTGAACAACTTAAAGTAAAACATGTCTTGTTCAATCTTGTGACTAGTCTGGCTTTAGTGATCCTCTCTTGATTCAGGCCATGTCGAATAGGCTAAGTTGAGTCTTGAATCTGTTTTTGAGGTTTAGATTGAGCTAAGTTAGTTCATTAGTGATGCATGAGTTAAGTTTTAACTCTTTGTTCATGAACTAACTCAAGTAAATGCAAAAAGATCTCTTTTGTGCGAAAAAACTGATCTCACCAATTCTTTCTCATGAGATGGCTTGCCATTGCACTAGGCATGAACTCAGGGGGAGTTTTGGATGACCAAGATCACCTCCTTAAGCTTATTGCTTGGAGTGATCGCATAAGGCTTGAGATCTAGCACATGGCTATGAAAACAAAAAAATTCTTGTGAAAAATGGTTGAAACCAACCATGAATTTCTGATAAAAGCCTAATGTGCTAATTTTACTCAACTACAAATCTTCTTCAAGTGGTATCCAAAGTGCTACAAGTGATACCTAGTGCTTGAACAATATGTCTCATTTTCGGGCTTGTAGCTCTCTAAATCAACTCAACTATAGCTTCTTGATTTCGCTTAGAATATTGACATGGCTTGACTCACGTTTGGATACCTTCTTCTAGACTATAATCTTGAGTGACTTGACATGCTAATTAAACATTTAATTCAAAGATCATGATTTATTTGGCTTGAGCTTGGCAATACATAGTTTGTTATGATCTAGATAGCATTGTCACCTTTTATGGCTTGGTATAATTTTCGTTGAAGCCAGTTTAGATAATCTTCATGGCTCCCTCAGCTCCCATTGCCTTCATCAAATCAACTGTCGGCACTCCATTTATTTCATGCTCTATTTTTCTTCCTTGCATCTTGATGACTCTATTGCCAAAAGGGGGAGAAGGATAGAGAAAAAGGCATTAAGGGGTGCAAAAGGCATTAGAATGGGAATTTGCATTAAGAGATGGGAGAAGGATTGAAAAAGGGCTTTAAGGGGGAGAATACTTGGTCGTCTTGCTCTGACAATGGTCATAAGAGCAACAGCTCTTGTCTCTGGACCATGAGCAAGATTGGACACTTTTTGCCAACATGGTCATGGGTTCTGTCTTCACTTCTTTTAGACCATGTCTAGCTCATGCATCTCTCCTTCCTTTTCTTTTCAAAAACAAACTCATCTTCTTGCCTTTTTTCTGTGTTGTCAATATACTCATCAAGGGGGAGATTGAGAGACCATGTGGAGGTCGCCTCATGGTTGTGATGAGTAATTGACTCTTAATCTAGTGAGATTGAGTTTGGTTTTTGAAGTTTGAGAGGAGAATGGGTCTCTCTGTTGGTTCCTAAGCCCTTACGACTTGCTTGGCAATAGCCTTACGACCACATTGTTTGTTGTCTTGAGCGGCTGGAAGTGTTACGACCACCGCAGTGCATTTTGGCCATGGTCGAAGGGCACCAGAAGAGAGTACGACCGTTTTGGCCGTGGTCGGAAGTCAGCCATGCTGTTTACGACCACACTGACAGCGGTCGGAAGCCGAAAACCACGTTTACGACCACTTTGGCCGTGATCGAAAGCCTCTATGACCACATTGGCCTTGGGTGTGAACGGAGAACATCAGAAGAGGTTACGACTGGTTTGGTCGTGGTCGGAAGGCTGTACGACCACGTTGTGGCGTTTACGACCACTCTGGCTGTGGTCGAAGGCCATCGGAAGTAGCTACGACCACGTTGGCCGTGGTCTGAGGTCGTAAGTCGAATCTACGATTGTTGTGGTCGGAAGTCGGCGCTCGGGCGTACGACCACGTTAAGTAGTCGTAGCCGCTGTGTGGTAATCGTTGCAAGCTTGCAATGGTCGTAGCTTGTGTCTTGGTGGTCGTAGCAGCCTAGTGAGTGGTCGTAGGCTGCAGGAAGGCTCTTGTGAGCTGGAGGGTTTCTCTGTTCTGTGCAACAGAGTGGTCGTATGGGGTATGGTCCTTATGCGATAATATCGTAGCGGCTAGCGATGGTTGTGGCATGTGTCCGCATGGTCGTAGTGAGCTGTGAGACAGTCGTAACGACATGTTGTGTGGTCGAAGGAAGCAGGGAAGTGTTTCAGGGCTTCGACCATTTCTTGAGTTGTGCATTCGAGTGGTCGTAGGGGGTTTACGATCAGGTTGTGTGCTGTGACACTTGTTGGTTGTACCGATGGTTTGTCTGTTGTCTGGTGCGGTGCTATGTGACGGTTTGCTTGTCTGTGTGGCTGCAGGACTTCGAAGCTATTTCATGGTGAGGCGTGGGAGGACCGGGACTAGGCACAGGAGGTGTTGAGGTCCAGACGGTTGGAGACGCCGAAGATGATCGAGGCTGGTGAGGTGGTTGCAAGCCGAAGAGACAAGGAACCGGAGCTGGAGCTGCCAGAGGATCTTGGAAACAAGTCTTGGTGAGGCCTGGAGTGGTCGGGACGAGACACAGGCGGTGTCGGGGTCCAGAACGACCGAGTGAGGCCGAAGAGGACTTGGTCTTGCGAGATGGTTACAGGACCTTGGAGACAAGTCTTGGTGAGGCTAGGATGGTTGGGACGAGACACGGGTGGTGTCGGGGTCCAGAACGACTAGGTGAAGCCGAAAAAGACTTGGGGCTCAAGGTGGTTGCAAGCTTGGACGGCAAGGCAGGAGGAAGCTTCCGGGAAGGCAGCGGAGTGGCATTTTGGGGAATGCGGAAAGCTGCAAAGGGAAGCTGTGTCTCTGCCAATGCACAGGAGTTGTTGGCGCTAACGGGCAAAGCAGTGGAACCGTTGGGTTTAACGGGTAAAGCACTGGAAGCTTGTTTTCGCTAGTGGGTAAAGCGAGGTGTAAAACCCGGTGTTAGGAGGGGGTTTACGGGTTAGCCCCAGTGTGGACTAATGGATGGATCCATTAGGGTTAGTCTCGGGTGTGAGGCTATAAAAGGGAGAGGGGAGGCACGAGTTTGAGCGAGTTGGCCGGCTGGGCCTTGGAGGCAGCCGCCTCTCCCTCCCATGGGAGTCTGTGAGTGTGTTCTTGGGATTGTGTGTGAGAGAGAGGATGAGTGGAGAATCCATGTATGAATAATCGAGAAAGAGAGAAAGAGAAGAGGTGTGAGCTCTTCTCTATGCTCTCCGGGCGTATCGGGATTCCTTGTACTCCTTGATGATTGGAATGAAAACTCTGAGTTGTGTTCTCTGTCTTGTGTTTGAATGATTTGTTTGCGCTTTCTTTGTTCCTTCGTTTATCTGTGTTCTTGGCTTTCTGGAATCGCAGTGACATGTGGTTTTACTCCAAGCCATCTTGGCTATTCTAGTCCCACGAGCGGTTCTTTTCATCAACTCTGGTACTTCTTGCTTTGAGTTGTGTTCTTGGTTTGAGTAGGCCTAGTTTTGATTTGCTCAGAACAGGGAATCTGTCTCAAGGCTATTTGGCCAGTTCATTCCCGAGAGCAAGAGTCGAATCGGAGAAGTGTTTGCATCTCGCGGTCGTGCGCCGAGTACATGCTCTGCATTCGCTACGACCACGTTGAGACTTTTGTGCATGAGTCGACCGAATTCTCTATTTCGGTTTCGACCACGCCGTTTGTCCAGATCTCAGCAAAGAAGTTTTTCACTGCCTTGGTTTTTCTCTGTCAAAGGACGTGAGCAAACGTTGTCTAAAGTCTCATACCCGATTGCTTTGTGAATCGCAAGATATTTGGAAATCAAAGCAAGTGGTCATGAGCTCTGGCTTGTCTTGTTGGTCGTGCGCGCCTTCTCTGTTTTCGGTCATTACTGTGCAGTCTCTTTTGTCGGTCAGATCTCGGGTTTTTAGTGGATCGTCTGTCTTACCGAGTGACTCGATCGACCACGAGTTGGCGTTCGATTTCTCTGAAACAGACGGTCTATCTCTTTGTCAGATTGATCACGATAGATCCTTTCGACTGCCTTGTTATGTCCTCGGCCAGCGGCAGTTCTAGTTCGGGTGTTAGTCTGATCTTCTGTTCTCCAGTGAACATTCGATCTTCCTCCTCATAGCTTTGTAGCTATTGGAGAAGAAGATTGTGTGAATACTTGGAGAGATTTTAAGGCACCATTCACCCCCCCCCTCTGGTTGCCAGTTCGGTCCTACACATGGTTTACTCCATTCAAACTTCTTTTCCTTCTTCAACAACTGGGTGAGGGGTCTTGCGAGCTTGGAGAAACCTTCAATAAATCGACAATAGTAACCAGCCAATCCAAGAAAAATTCTGATCTCAGATACTGACTTTGGTTGTGTCCAATTAAGCACATCATTAACTTTCTCAGGGTCTACGGACACCCCTCCTGCCGAAATCACATGGCCCAAGAAAGCTACTTTCTTTAACCAAAACTCACACTTACTAAACTTGGCATACAACTGATTTTCTCTGAGCTTTTCAAAAACTATCCTCAAATGTTCTGCATGTTCTTCCTCATTCTTGGAATATATCAAAATATCATCGATGAATACAACCACAAACTTATCCAAATATTCCATGAACACCTTATTCATCAGATTCATGAAGTATGCTGGGGCATTGGTTAGACCGAAAGACATCACTGTATACTCGTATAATCCATAACGAGTAGCAAATGCTGTCTTGGGTATGTCTTCTGGTCTTATCTTCAATTGGTGATAACCTGATCGAAGATCAATCTTAGAGAAGACACATGATCCTTTCAATTGATCAAATAGATCATCTATTCTGGGCAAAGGGTACTTGTTCTTGATCGTCACATCATTCAAGGATCGATAGTCCACACACATGCGAAGACTTCCGTCCTTCTTCTTCACTAACAGTACTGTTGCTCCCCAAGGCGACGAGCTTGGCCTTACAAATCCTTTATCCTGTAGCTCTTCAATTTGTTTCTTAACTTCTGCCAAATCATTTGCAGACATCCGATAAGGTCTCTTGGAAATTGGAGCTGTTCCAGGTACTAGGTTGATGACAAATTCTACTTCCCTGTCTGGCGGCATTCCGGGCAAATCTTCAGGGAATACATCTGGGTACTCACTCACTATAGGTACTTTTTCCAGAGTCACTCCCTTTACGCTGTTCAAACTACACCTGCTCTGGGTAAGGGAGTTTGACTTATACCTTACTTGAATCCCATCAGAGTTAGTGATTGTAACAGCTCGGTCAGCACAATCTATCTGTCCTTTATACTTGGTTAACCAATCCATTCCAAGTATTACATCTAAACCCTTGGAGTCTATTATAATAAGATTCGCTAAGAATTTAACTCCATTTATCTCCACAGTTGCGTCAAGGCAAACTGTGTTAGTCCTCATTTCCTTTCCAGGGGACTGGACTAGCATGGGGTTCTGTAGTTTACTCACATCCCAATTATATCTTTCAACCACATCTTTTGACACAAAAGAATGTGAAGCTCCAGAATCAAATAATGCTGATGCAATTACTGAGTTGACAAGAAACTTACCCAGAACTACGTCGGGTGCATCCTGGGCTGCTTCCACGGTCACATGGTTGAGATGCCCTCTGCTCACCACTTGTGGAGTCCTTGGGGTCTGTGGTGCCCCACGGCCTTGACCTGCAGTCGGAGCTCTTGCTGGCGTAGTCCCCAGATTGAAACGAACTGGAGTCATCGCTGGGCGTTTCTGGGGGCAGTTGCTGGCATAGTGCCCCATGTTCTTGCAGTTAAAGCACTGCACTCCTGCTGCTGAAGTCTTGTTCTGCGGGGGTTGGCCACCATTGTTTGCCCGGGGAGTTTGTGGATTTGGGCGGGGTCCTGAAAAGGGAGTCCTTGGCATGCTTGACTCTGAGAGCTTGTGATAGTGAGGTGCGTTGGGGCGGAATCGAGAGCTGCTTGCTCCTTGCTGTGCTTGAAACTTCCTCTTCCGATTTTTGTACAGCTGGCGCTGAGCATCTTCTTGGACAAAGGCCTTGTTCACTAGGTGCTGGAAGGTTGGGAAGTCATTGGATACCAGCTGCACCTTAAGGTTGGGGTCAAGTCCCTGCGTGAACCTCCAAATCTTGGTCGCATCCGATGTGACCTCTTCAGATGCATACCTGGACAGTTGGGTGAACTTGTTCTGGTATTCGGAAACACTGAGGTTTCCCTGTTGTAGTTGGTAGAATTCTCTCTTCTTCATTTCCATTATTCCCGTAGGAATATGGGCAGTGCGGAAAGCTTCGACAAACTCCTCCCAAGTGATGGCTTGTGCATTTTGATGGGCGGCGCGGTAGTTTTCCCACCAGTTGGCAGCCATTCCCTTGAGCTGGTGAGCAGCATACAGCACCTTTTCATTATCGTTGCACTGAGCTAGGACCAATTTTCTTTCCACATCCTTGATCCAATCATCTGCCTCCAGGGGATCCACTGATCCAGCAAAAGTGGGAGGCCTTGTCCTCATAAATTCTCCCAACTTAGACTGGGGTGCCTGGTTGGGTGCATGCTGGGCTGGCTGCACTTGGTTTTGGGCTAAAGCTTGAAGAAGCTGAAGTTGCATGGCCATCATTTGCTCCAAGTTGGGGGCCTGAGCAGGAGGTGGTGGAATGTTGTCCTCCGGCTGGTTGTTGGCGTCACGGCTGCTACCCGGGTTGCTCCTCGTGTTCACCATCTGAAGCGGTTTAGGTTAGCAGAAGGTAAGAGGGAATTAGCAAAGGTAAGAGATTAGGGGAACTAAATCACATCCCAAGCCAACACACAAGAAAGAACTAGCAACCACTTAAGGAAAAACTTTTATTAAAATCAAGATAACTCCAAGGATGGCTGTACCACAAGTGCACATAGGCCTGGTACAGTCCATCTAGCACACCAAAACATAACAATAAGCGTTCTAAGGACGCGGACATTTTATTTGGGTACTACGGACTCAAAAGACTACTAATCCTCTCCAAAGACGCGCTCCTCAGGGTCTTCTTCCGGGTCCTCTTCTGGATCCTCCTCCGGGTCTTCCTGGCGCTCTCTCACGTGGTGACGTGAACAGTCACACTCGGCTGAGGCACGGTTACGACTGGAGGCAGTCGACCGAGAACGAGAAGGAGAAGGCTTGCGCTTCTTGAGAGTGATGACAGGTGGCGGACTGGGGCGTTGCACCTTCTTGCGTGCGGTAAGTCTGATGTGGAGTCCTGAAAGTCGAGCTGGTGCCGGATTGTTGGGGATGACAGCTGGTACTGGGGAAGACGGCGTGTAGTCAACTATGGGTGAAGACGGCGCGTAGTCGGCTGCGGCCCGGAGACGTCCCAACTCAAACTCAGCTGCCTGGCTCTGGAGAAGCTGTGCGCGAAGCGTGTCGGAATGCTGGTAGCTGGAAGTGAGAAGCATCCTAAGTTGTCCAATCTCCTCCTGAGCTCTAGCATAAGTGACTGCCATCGCCTGGGTGAGCTGCACCTGATGTGACAGTCGAGGATCGTCAGCTGGAATATCAAAGGGATCTGGATACCTCTGTCCTACCCTGGGGTTGATGAAGAAGCAAAAAGGGGACTGATGTACAGCATCCTTGTGCAGGTGGCACAACTCGTCAATGGCGAGGCGTGCTGCGTCCTGGACAGCGTCGAAACAGCGGGACCGAGGGTGCTTGATGGGGTAGGTGTGGGACTTGAATTCCTCTTCCCGTGCATACAGGAATACCTCCATCGTCCAAGAGTCTCGATCCAGGATCCGCGTCTTCCGACCCCTGAAGATGGGCGGCTGACGGTACTCCAAACACTGCATCAGCTGCCGGAGAAGGTTAGCGAATGCTCCAGCATCCTCTCCATGTGAGTAGTAGTCCCACGGGGCAGCGGAGGATGAACCAGCCATCTACAAAGTTGAGTGAAAGAAAAGATTAGTAAAAAGTTTTTAACAAATGGAGTTGGAGACAAGAACGAGATTCTAAGTAGGAAGAGAGTAGAAGCAAAGAAGCTTATACATTTTTAATATACTCTTTTTATAAATATAAGTCCTTATGGTTTGCCATTCCTAATCTAGGTCACGTCCTACAGTCAAATTGGCTCTGATACCATCTCTGTCGGGCCCCCGGATTACCAAACCCGGACCCTCTGTGTATTACAGCACTAGTCCCAGATCAAAGCTAGTGCACACAGTCAAATAGAATGGAAAACATCACCATCAACGATTTATTACAATAAATAAGAGTACTGACCACAGGGTCACATTATTACATTGGAGGTTTAAGACCTCGCACACAAGAAATAAGCGGAAGCAAAGATAACTCGAGAACGACCCATCAATTCGCCACAGGCAATTGACTGGGGAAGCGCGACCTAGTCCTCCGGGAAGAATCCATCACAGCCACACGCGAAGCAGTAGTCGTAGTCACCTTCTTGAGCTTCAACTTCCTCTGAGATTTTATTTTTAAGTGTAGCATGTGAGTACATAAAGTACTCCGCAAGTCTTGGGAAAAATGCATAGATGCAAGGCTTTAACAAAGGAAGGCCATACGGTTCTTTTGCACAAAGCAATATTTGAAATCTCAATACTACTAATTATTTTCGAAGGCAACATTTAATGAAGTAAATGTTTTAACAGAATTAACTTTCTAGTGAAGGTTCCAACTACCAACACTATCTAACCAATTACCATTGGTCAAGTTTTAAACTGCGGGTTCCATCCACCCTCTCTGGCTCCATCCGCCAGGATTCCCTTCCGAGAGTTCCCTCCACCCTCGGAATACAAATCTTTTGTTTTTAAAACCAAAACCAGAAATCTACCATGTGAATGCATTCCTTGCCCGCCCTTGACCGTGGGCACGGCTATTCGAATAGTTTTACACTCTGCAGAGGTTGTACAACTTTACCCACAAGAGATAAATTATCCTAAAAGTCAACACGCTTCCTTGGCATGAGACCCAGATAAAATACCACAAAGCCTTTACCTTACTCTAATCTAGCTAGATACCACCCGCTGAGGTTTCACCGCAGAAGGGTTAAATCCGCCCAATCTGAAGTCCCCTCTTGCGCCATATGAGTACAGTAAATCTCTGTCCCTCACTGTGAATAACCAGTCCATCCCTGGCACCCACTTTCCACTGGTGGCACCTAAACTAGACTATCATAAGTTAGTCAGCTAGGTCGTACCCATATAGACTTGTGATTGTACGGTTAATGCTCAGTTTGGACAAACACAAGCGTCGGTCCTTAATTGACTAGGGTGGAACATACACTTAACAAGTTCTCGTGCTTACTGCACCAACCCAAACAACCATCCACCCTAATCTAAACCAACTTTCACAATTTTATTTTATTTTAAAATCACAGTGACAACTCCAATTGCCACTTCACTTTCAAACACAAGGGTTCAATAATAAATCATAATTTCCCATTTTCAAGATTTTCCAAAGTTATTTAGATAGCAAGACTAAGCATTAAGCTACCCATCTACTATTCACAAAGGTTATTAGTAATCTCATTATTGAGACAAAGGAAGTTCTAGGGTGACAAGGTACGTGGCAATCAATGTCAAATGAGGGCATAACAAAGTTGGAATAACTAATTCCTAAAGACTTGAACTAGTGACTTTATGTAAATAGCAATGCACATAATTTAAAAATATTTTAAAAACATTTCAAAAGCATAGGTTCAAGATGATCAAAGGAGACTTGCCTTCTTGCAGGGTTTCTGGATCTTCTTGTTGCTGTGAAGAGGGATCGTCAACAACGTTGGAATCTACGCGAGGAAAGACGAGGCAAACAAAGCAAATAAATACAAATAAAATTCAAATAAAATCCAAAAAATCAACAGAGGCCATAGTTGGATAGAGTATGATTTTAGATGAATTTAGAAATTTGAATGGCTGGATTTGGAGTTAAAATGAGAAAGTTATGCTCATTTGAAAATCTCAGATTTGAATAAATCTAGAAATTCGGGAATTTCTGACAGGTGGGACCCACTGGAAAATTAAATTTTATTCTTTTATTTTTATCTCGGGAGACTGACAGGTGGGACCCACGGAACAGTATTCTCTGCTGGTCACTGACATGTGGGACCCACTGGACAGTGAGCCCACGGCTCAGCCTCTGACACATGGGACCCACTGGACTCCGGGCCCACTTGTCAGAGATAGCACAGAGAGGTGGGGCCCAGGCGGCAGTGGCCAGCGCAGACCGGCGGCCGCTGACGGGTGGGACCCACTTGTCAGCCCGGAAAATAAACGAAAAACTCAACCTCCGCGCGCGGAGCCGGAGGCTCGAACGCGCGCCGAGGGAGTTACTAGCGAGCGCTTGTCGGAACCCGGAGCAACGACTCCTGGATCCTCTGTGTAAATCACACTAGTCCAGGATCAGCTAGTGCACACAGCGTACAACAAAGATAAATATCAACCATAATGACATTTATTAACTGAATATGGGCATGAATGCCAAAGTTTACATCAATGGCACATAAGCCAAAATTAAGTAATAAGCAGCGGAAGAAAAACCGAAGCGGAAGAAGCCCACTGAGCCTGCCCACAGGCAAACGACAGTAAGACGTAGCCTATTCGTCCAAATCTTCACCGTAGTTGACGTCTTCCTTCTCTGTGTAGAAAAAGCAACGTGAGTACAAACTTGTACTCCGCAAATCACCCGGGAAAATGCAACATAATGATAAAGGCTTCAATGGAAGGCTTATAGGATTAGTTTGCATAAAACAGCATTTAAGAAATACAATAAGTAGATTGAAATTGCTGAATTTAATACAGAAAGTAAAAACATTACTTGCGATAGAAAGTAATACCGTCAGTGCAGGCTCCAACCAAACACCAACCTATTCACGGGCATCCCACCCGGACCATCTTTTCCAAAAGACCACGTATGGATTCCATCCATCCACACGCTTTCACTGCGCAACTCTGATGAATTCCATCCATTCACCAGATTTCCATCTTTCACGGATTCCATCCATCCGCAAGGTTTTCATCTCTCGTAGATTCCATCCATCCACAAGGTTTTCGAAAACATTTTTGTAAAACAAAGTCTAATCCATGAAAAACTTTTACTCAGCATGCCCATGACCGTGGGCATGGCTATCCAGGATAGATTATACACTCTGCAGAGGTTGTACAGCTTTACCCACAAGACACGATCATCCTTTTGTGCCACGCGAGTTACACACTTCCTTAGGTGTGCGGCAAGGAGTCATGACAAGGCCTTTACAATGCAAAGCCTTCAACCTGGTCGAGCCAACTCTAAGGTTTCACCCCAGTAAGGAATCCACCAGACCGGGACCCCCTCTTGAGCCTAGACGAGACTTCTCATGGCTTAACCACGCTCGCCCAAGTGCGACTTCACATGGCACCAACCACGCTCACTTTCAACCTACAACTCGACTCAGGTTGGGACTTCACAAATTATTCGGCCAGGGCTGTCCCATACCAGCCATGTGGTAGTACGATTAGGGCTTTGCAACAGTAGCTCACAGACCGGTCCTTAATCTGACTCAGGCCCAACCACATACCCCCGTGCACGACAATCAACCACTGCGGCTCCAACCAATAGGGCATGCCTGCACCCACCACTCTAACCAATTGCCTAAGTCTAAACTAGTTTTATATTTTGTTTTCAAAATAATTCATAAACCTCATTGACTCACCAAAGTCAAGAGAACATATCATTTTATGCAAACAGGGTCATCATTTTATGTGAAAGATATCCCAAATCAAAATTATATGATTAAGCAGGGCTAAGCATTTGATTAAACTCTCTAGCCAACACTAATGTATTAACTAGAGTTTGATTCTAAGGTGACAAGGTATAAGGGGTTCAATAACAATGGAGGAAATAACAAATGGGCAATAACTAAATTTAAAACTGAATTGAAATACGTTGAATAGAAATACGCATGCAATATAATTTAAATCAACATAATTTTATTTGCAATTCTGGGATCAACATGATCAAGGAGGGTGACTTGCCTTGCTCTTCAACTTGGTTCAAACCTTCGTCGTCGAATTTTCCCGAATCGTCGAAGTCTACACGTCAAAATAACCCACCAAATTCATCAAATTAAATTCAAACTGACTTCAAATATTCAAATTGAGGCTAGGAATGGGTAGAGGGGAATTTTTGATGAATTTAGAAATTTGAATGGGCTAAATCGGAGTTAAGACGAAGGAGAACGGGCTCCGGGAAATTTGAAAAGAGGGAAAATGGAAAAGGAGGAATTTTGGAATTATTTTCCTAAAGGTAAATCTGAATTATTGCGTCAGCACTGATTTAATTTTTGGCCGAAATATTTTCTTACTGGAAAAGGGAATTATGACGCAAGCATGACGTCAGCCCGAGAGGGGCACCGGCTGACAGTGGGCCCATGGTCCATGGACCAAGCCCACAGAGGGGAAAGGCGCTGACGTGGCACGGTTGGCGGGGCCGAGCTGGCGTGGCGCTGACAGGGCCGAGGGAGGCCGATGTGGCGGCCACCGGGCGCCAGGTGGCAGCCACGTGGGCATGGAGGCCGGTCGGCCGGGGCGGCGCTCGGGCCCGGGGAGCTCGCCGGCGCTCCGGCGGGTGGCGGCCGGCGGCGAGTGGTGCATTCAGGAGAGCGGAGGGCGGGGAACCCGAGGGTGGGCGAGGGGGTTACCGGAGGTGGCCGGAAGGCGGTCGGCGGCGAGGGAAAAGCGGCGGCGGCTCGGGCTTCACGCGGTGGCAGGGCTCCGGTGGCGCTCGAGCTGGACAGAGGGGCGGAGGACGTCGGCGGAGGCGCGAGGAAGCCCGGGGTGGAGTCGGTCCGGCGCGGGAAAGCTTGTGTCGGCCGCAATTCCTCGCCGGAGGAACTCCGACGCCGACGGCGGCGCAGGAGCAATGCGGGGCGGAGGCTCTCGGGAGGGGGAAATGGAGAGGCGGGGGAGGATGAGTGAAGATAGGGGAGGCCGGGGTGGGTTTAAATAGGGGCGTGGGGGAGCGGGCCGGGGTGAATTGGTCGCCGGAGGCGGGCGGCGGTTGCGGGAGAAGGTGGGGGCGTGCGCGGGGAAGGCGGGGGAGGAGGTGGCGCGTGGGCGCGGGTCGTGCGGGAGTGGGGCGCGGCCGAGAGAGAGGGGGTGGTGACCGGGTCAGGCGGGGATGGGTGCAACGGCCGGCGGCGGGTGCGGGAGGAAGGAGACGGGCGCAGCCGGAGGTGGAAGAAGGCCTGACAGGCCGGGTCCACGCGGAAGAGAGAGAGCGAGGGGAAGGGAGGCGCCGACAGGCGGGACCGGGGTGAGGAGAGAGAGGAGCGGGGCTCGGGCGGCTAGGATGCGGCCACGTGGCGGGGCACGCATCGGGCGGCCGAGAGAGGGGCAAGGCGCGGACGGCCGAGATGAGGCGGCAGGCGCGACGCGGCGCAATCCGGCCCGGCCAGGTGGTGGCCCGAGAGGAGGGGGAGGCGGGATGGAGCGGGGGCGACGTGGGCGCAAATCTGGCCGTCCACGTGGCGACCGGAGGGGGAGGAGGGGAGATTATTTCTTTTTCTGATTTTTGGGTTTTCAGAAAAGCCTAGAAATTCCATTAAGCCTCCGAAAAATATGAAATAAATTCCAAAAATCTCAGAAAAATTTAGAGAATCTCCTGGAGACATTTGGAACTTAATAAAATTATTTCCAACTAATGTTGGTACTTAATTTTCATACTTAAAATACTTTTTAATTTCAAAAATACATTTTTAAACTCCAGAAAAACCAGAGAACCAAATAAAAGCCAAATAACTCCAAATAATTAATTTGACATAAGATTTTTATAGAAAATCAAAATAATATTTTTAGGTTTTCTGAAATTGCTTTTCAAATCTAGCTTTTTCAAAAACAGAAATTCAGGGCAAATCCAAATTCAAACTTAGGCACAAAAATGCTTATTTTAGATTAAATTTTATTTTATTCCATTTTAACCTTTATTTAATTATTTTTATTTTATCAAAAAGTTGGGCTGTTACAGCGCTGCTAGCCAAGTGAGCGGGGAGGCGTTGCCTACCCAATAAGGGTAGGTAACCCTCTTGAGGGGTACCTTCGGGTGGTCCGGCAGCCGTGGACGGAGGCAAGGTCGTCGGCGGCGAGGGGAGGCCGGAGAGGTTCTGGCGGTGCGTGATATGTAATCCTGGTGCGGAGGGGGTCCGGTTGGAGGGGTCAACGAAGTGCGGCGACGAGCGGAGAAGGCCGGCGACGAGGAGGTGGCGGAGCTGGCTCGGGTCCTCCGGCGCGACGGCGCTCCGGCGGCGGGGAGAGGCAGCCGAGGTGACGGGGAGGTTCGCCCGGGCGTGAGGAAGCTCGGGGTGGCGGCGGCGGGCTCTGGAAGGGTCCGAGGCGGCGGGGAAGGCTCGCCGGAGTTGGGCGGAGCTCGGAGGGGAAGGTGGCACGGTGGCAGGGCTCTACGGGGCTCGGGGAAGGAGGCGGAGAGCGCTGCGAGGTGGTGTGGGGAGAGATGAGGGCGATGGGGGTATTTATAGGGGCAGAGGAGGGAACACGAGCGCTTAATTCCTCGCCGGAGATCTCGGTGGGCGGTGGGGAAAGTTTGGGGGAAAAAGGAAATAGGGGGCCGGAGAGGGAAGGGAGGCGCGGGCGTTCGGGATTTGGTCGCGCGGGGAGCTCGGGGATTCCAAAACCGGAGAGGAACGGGGAAGGAAAGGCCGGGTCCACCGAGGATTCGGTCGGCCGGCGAGAAAGGAAAGAGGGGGAAGGAAAAGGAAGGCGCCGGCTCCGCGGGGACGACGGGTCTGACAGGCGGGGCCGGGTGGCAGCGGGAGAGAGGGCGCGCGCGGCTGACGGGCGGGGCCCGCGGGTCAGTGGGGGTGAGGGCGGGAGTGAGAGCGGGCGGCTGGATGGCCCGTGCGGGGACTCGGCTCATCCGAGCCGTCCACGCGTCAGGCGCGGAGGAGGGGAAGGCGGGGCCGCCGGCTGACGGGCCGGGCCCGCTGGACAGCGAGGGAGAGGGAAGTGCGGCCGGGATCGGCCGAGCGGCGACGTGGGCGGATCTGGGCCGTCCACGCGTCGGCCGGAGGAAAAAGGAGGGATTTTATTTTCAGAATTTGATTTTGATTTTCAGAAAAGGCTAGAAAATTATTTAGGCCTCAGAAAAATAAGAAAATACCTCCAAAAATTCCAGAAAAATTCACAGAAGCTCCTGGAGATATTTTGGACTTAATAAAATTATTTCCAACTATTGTTGATATTTAATTTTCATATTTTGAATTACTTTTTAAACTCTAAAAATAGTTTTTAAATTCCAGAAAATCCAGAAAGGCAAATAAAAGCCAAGTAAAATCCAATTACCTTAAAATAATTTATTTGAATTTAAATTTTTCAAAAAGCCAAATTTTGGGATGTGACACTTTTAGATAGAAAAGTAGACACAAAAATGAACGCAGCAGGCAGCCAGGAGAATACAAGGTGTGGCTTGAAAAAGAACAAAACAGCAAATACCCAAGCTAAAAGAGAGACTGATATCAAGATCCATCGGCTGCAGCTCTTCTCAAGAACTTGTTAAGAAACTTTGCTTTCGGGAGAATATTAGCCACAAGGCTATGAAGCGGTTCCCAGTTCAAAGCAAAAGAATTCAGCTTTATGAACACAAAAACCCACTCAAATCAACATGAACTAAGAGGGACTGAGAATGGCAAAGGAAGCACATAAACAAAAATATAAAATAGAAGCCATAGCACCTCAACCAAGGATTTCACAACTGGACTAAAAACGATACGGAGACATGAATGATTGAAAATCAAGTGTGTTTACATGCTGTCCACTACTCTCAAGAACTCAAACTAAGTCCCCATACGCCTGGAGAGCATAGAGAGCAACTCACACCTCCTCTCTTTCTCTCTTTCTCAACTCCAACTCTTACACCCACTCTCTCAATTTCAGCACAACCTCTCCCTCTCCTTTTATAGCCTCCCACTAATGGGTTTGCACATGCTTTACCCATTAGGTCACCACCTACTCGATGCTTTATCCAAACCCGCTTCCTTTAGTGCAGCTTTGCGTTTTTACCGAAACGCCCCTCGCGCACCTTTCAGGAAGCTTCCTTTTTTCTTGCCATGCGAGCCCTTGCCGTCTTCGACACCTCCCGACCGTTCTGACCTCAGCGCCACCTGCGCCTAGTCCGGTCCACCGTGTCTCGCCACGACTCCGCCTCGATGTCCTGTAGCCAACACAGACAAGAAACACATCAAATAGCACCGCTCGATACATGTAATCAAAATTAGCATGATAAAGCCCAAACCTGTCGAATCAAAGGAATACCCATCCTAAACACGATTGACTAGGTTTGACCAGGTCCGACCGAAACCAAACCACATCACGCGACAACTCGGCTCGAACCACTCACATCAAACTCAAGCTATCCAAACCACTTGTCAATTACTCATCACAAACATGGGATCACGACCACATGGTCTCTCAAGAACAGCTGCGCGCGGACAAATTAAGTGACGAAAGCCGATCCAATATCAGTGCGTCATCATATATCTAATTACATATTAAGAGAGTTGCATACAGTGATACAGAGAAAAAAAACAGATAAATAAAAGAGGTGCCAAGTAAATGTAGAACAACATATACGTACTCCACTTAATCCTTTGATCAGTCACACGAACAGAGATAGACATGATTCACGATCATACATACATAGCAATACTAGTATTATTAGTAATTAAACAACAATACATAATTAATTAGGGCAGGCATGCATGCAAGTAGCTAGCCATGCAAATCTGTCAAGTTTTAGGCAACCCCAAATAATTTGATAAGCTCGATCTCGCCGAACGCAATGTCCCCGAGCCTAAGGTAGGCCAGGAGCAACCCAGGCATCCCCAAATAATTCGCTAAGCTCGATCCCACTGAACGCTGAGTCCCCGAGGGAATGATGGGCCATGAACAGCCAGGTGAAGGTGAGGAGCTCCCCTCCCCTGGCCAGCTGCGCCGCGTGCGCCTCGGGCCGCGACTTGCCGGCGGCGTAGATGAGGCGCCGCATCCACACCTCCTTCATCTCCGACAGTAGTGGATCTATGATGAGGCGACGGGGTCCCGATCTTCCGATAGGATGATAACTTCGATTTGGAGGAGAACGATTTTGACGACGCGGCTACTAACCGGTCACGACCAGAACGCCAAGCAATCGCTAAACCACACTCCGAGTCGTTATCAACCGTGCCAAGAACGCGGTTGACCTGACCACGAAGGTCTATTCCTGCATGCAACCGAAGAACACGCAAGAACAAGATAACAAGCAATCTGAAATTGCAAATATTTATATTAAGCTCAAAAGGTGGGATTCCGCAGAAGGTTCTTTACGGTTGGTCTAGCCGACACAAGCGAAGAACAAAAGTTTTCACAATGGAAAAACTAATCAAACGAAATCCCAGCAAACTAGAAGGGTGCAGCCTCCTTAAATAGGGGTGGGGAAGCCACACAAAACTAAGGAAAAGGGGGTGGTACTATTCATGGTACTGTTCACGTGAATAGTTATGCATGAACAGTGTGGGCCTAGGTGGGGGAGCACCTCCCCTTTGGGCCCAAACATTACAAGGCCCAATTTGACCCAAATAGGTGATGTAGCACCTTCTTCGAGTGATTGCAGCGAGTACAGGGGGAATTTGGAGATGAGGCTGGATCCATTGGAAAGAGGACGAGAAAAGCTTTCCATTGAGTACTCGTGGACCTCAAACGGACTCCGTATGTGAAAGTTATGCACATTTGAAGTTGGGCCGTCGTGTTGAATCCGAACTGATCTGGAGGCCGAATTGGATTCCAAAATGTGTCCAAGTTGAACTCTTGCTTGAATTGATGCAAACATGATGTGGTGCTACAAATATATATATTTTCATCATTAGGTAGCATCATATTCTTATTTAAAATATGTTGAAACCGAAGAAACGAATTCACCTTTAGTTCAATCTTGATATTGGGCGCTAGGGTCATATGTGTTGGTGGCGTGGTCACATCAATCTATGCAGTCCGGAGAGGGCACTAGTATGTCCCACTCAGTCTGGCATTTCCAATATCCCGTCAGGGCTTCTTCGGCATGCTTGACCGGCAGCATTTCAGGGCGCGTGGCCAGAATGTAGAGCATGTAGTTGGACAACTTCCGGCACACTCTCACCGAAGATTCACGGTCCACGCCGGTGGGAGAATACCTGCTCAGCAGCACCTCGGTGTACACATGGAACTGGACAATGAAATTATATAGGCTTGTCATTCGATATTTAAATTTTGTCACTACTGGATCAAGATTTGGCCACTGTTGGCCAGGACTTGATCCATGCCGAGCCCACTGTGCGATCAAAATCTCTCTCTCCTCTCCACCAATCATAATTTTTATCCATCTATCATGAAGATACCACCATCTCTCCAATGCAAAATTTGGTAGTGTCTATTGCATTGGTTTTCTCATAGAAACTAGGTCTTGCATGAGACCCAGTTTCTTCCTCTTTTTCTTCTCTCTCTTATTTAATATAGCGCCACATCATCTAAAACTCCTACATGGCAATCTAATTAATGTCATAGACACTATCCTACGTGGAGCACTGGGACTGCCCTGATTCACGATCATACATACATAGTAGTATTAGAGCAAGTTTAATAAGGCTGACTGTGCTAGCTACAAGGGAATCCATGTCAGCATAGTCCTATGTGGAGGAGAGAGAAAAGGAGAGAGAGAGAGAGAGCCAAGCCGACTCCCATGCAAGAGTCAGGCTATAGCACAGGAAAAGATGCATTATCCATGCATGTACCCATAGAACTAATTGCTATACCCATGCATGTATTAAATTATCAATACCCATGTATGTATTAAATGATTGAGAGTTCTTGTGGAGACAACTTATAGCCAGTTTATTGTATGAGTTGACTGCATCATTATCTTTTGATGACATGGAAATGTATTGGAGGTAGCAGCTATCTGTACTTATTAAACTTGCTCTTAGAGCAAGTTTAATAAGGCTGACTGTGCTAGCTATAAGGGAATCCATATCAGCATAGTCCTATGTGGAGGGGAGAGAAAAGGAGAGAGAGAGCCAAACCGACTCCCATGCAAGAGTCAGACTATAGCACAGGAAAAGAGGCATTATCCATGCATGTACCTATAGAACTAATTGCTATACCCATGCATGTATTAAATTATCAATACCCATGTATGTATTAAATGATTGAGAGCTCTTGTGGAGACAACTTATAGCCAGCTTATTGTATGAGTTGACTGCATCATTATCTTTTGATGACATGGAATGTATTGGAGGTAGCAGCTATCTGTACTATTAAACTTGCTCTTATTAGAGCAAGTCCAATAATAGAGCCAAGTGCTTGGCTATAAGTCAAGTTATAAGAGCCAAGTTATACAATAATTTGTGTTCTATTTGTCTACAAAAGGTTTTTTATTATTATGTGGTACCATGTCTCACATTCTCTTTCCTGTTCCTCCTCACATACATTTATTATCTTGGCCCATCACTGCATATGCTCCCGTGCCCAGCTTGTTGCTTGCATGAGAGCCAAGCTCTCATCTCTCTCCTCTCTTCTCTCCTCCACATCAGCAAAAATGCTGACTAGCTTGGCTATAAGACCATTATTGTACTTGCTCTTAGTAAGGAGTAGCTGACAAACTGTAGTAATTAAACAGCCATACATAATTAATTCGGGCGTGCATGCAAGTAGCTAGCCATGCAAATCCGCCAAGTTTTAGGCAACCCCAAATAATTCGCTAAACTCAATCCGGCCGAAAGCATAGTCCCCGAGCCGATGGTGGGCCATGAGCAGCCAGGCGAAGGTGAGGAGCTCCGCTCCCCTGGCCAGCTGCGCCGCGTGCGCCTCCGGCGGCGACTTGCCGGCGACGTAGATGAGGAACCGTATCCACGCCTCCTTGATCGCTTCCGGAGACGGACAGGGCTCTGGTATGCCCCACCCATATTCCTCCTTTATTTCAGTCAGGATGACGCCTTCCCCACCACTTTTGCCCCATTCGGTAATCTGCTTAAGAAACGTTGCCAGGCCCTCTTTGGCGTGCTTGGCCGGCTGCATTTCAGGGCGCGTGGCCAGAATGTAGAGCATGTAGTTGGACAGCTTCCGGCACACTCTCACCGAAGATTCATCCTCCATGCCGGTGGGAGAATACCTACTCAGCAGCACCTCGGTGTATACATGGAAGAAGACAATGAGATAATCCAGATTGCCCTCCGGATCCTGTAGACAATCTGTCAATGCCGGATAAAGATTTGGCCACTGTTGGCCAGGACTAGATTTATCTGAATGAAACTGCTGAACAAACTGTACGACACACTTCATGACCTCCTCATCCACCTTGATGATCTTGGTGTCTAACAACATACTGATCCAGAGTTTTAGCTTGAATCCGCCGACGGCATCCACCACCTTTATGATGACAACCATCACTCGTCGCTTCCACAAGCTTGATTGCTGGCCGTACTTCAGCCAAAAATTGTTCAGCAAATTGTACTGACCCATGGAATTTGACCACAACGGCCGCTTCTGCCCCCACCCAATATTATTGGAGAGAAGACACCTGGACTTTCGAGCACTTTCGAGCCTCCAGCCACTCCCAAGTCCAAGGTGAGATCACGGTGATTACTATCGCACAGACCTCAAGGAAAAAACCTCCGGTAAACAGTGCATAGGTGATTGCAATGTCAACGGATTCATACCTACCTTTGTTGCTTATCAAGAAGAGCACAAAAGCGACCACAGTAGATATCTGCGAGATACACCAAAGTATGATGCCACCTCTTGTCCGAAGCACCGTGGCCTTCGTGAAGATATCATCGTACATCAGGCCAAGTTCAATCTCCAATAACCTGGGTGATAGGTCCGGATGTGTTGTATTATTAAATTCTTCTGTGTGATATAGAGAGCTGTGTCTGCCTGCGGAGTCAGCAAAGATGCTTCGAACACCTGGCATTGAGTGCAGAGCTTTGGAGACAATGGCAGAATAGGGAGCACCCATTTCAATCCGTTCTGATATCACAGGGTCACGATTGTTGTCTCCGATTACTTTTAGCCTCCCACACCAGAGGGCCCACGACCTCTCCCCATACTTGATTATTCCGGCAACAAACACAAAGATGCCCGGAACAAGAAGCTGCCTATTGAGGCCATCGGCCGACTTCCAGAAGATATACAAGACTAGGCTTGCTTGAACTACTAGATTCCACAAATGCCTCAACCACAAATTATTATCCTCGATGGCAAAAGCAGTAATTGTGTCTTGCCCACCAAGATGGACGAGGAGAAAGGGCGCCCGCAAGAATACCAATTGGTGGCTCCCCCTTAATGTGCGACACCCAGTGGCGGCAAATGTGGCATCATCGGCCCTGTTTGGAACCGATTATAATCGGATTCCTGGGTGCCCCACCGCGAGAATCGGGAAAATCCCACCAAACGCCGGTGGCCGTGATTCTCACGATCGCCCGTGAGGGGAAAAATCGGAAAATGAACTACACCGCCGATTCCTCGTATCGCGGCCACGGAGCCGCAGATAGGATACCGCACCGCGCGGTCGCAGATCGCGGTTCCAAACAGGGCCATCATGCCGCGACACTAAGCCGAGGGTGTAAACTGCTACCACGTCAGCCCCCAAATATGCTAGCCACGTAAGAAATCTGAGGAAGCTGCTCGTGGTACGTCGTCGAAGGCCGCCAGTGAAGAAGAGGAACACCTGTAGCATGAAGCTAAGGAGCACTAGCAGCTGGATTTCCCACTCACGGAGTAGTTGCATCAAGCTTTCCATTGCTGATTGGATTTCCTATGTCGATGCCTCCCTGGTGGTTGCAATAAAGTACAAAAATAAGTGTGGCTCTTGCAAGATAACAAAATTCTTCATGGCACATAAATAAGAATACTGCCATCATAGGTTCTTAACTAAAAATTGTATGTACCATAGCCACCATCTTATATTTAACACCGCTCAACTTTTGTGGATACTCTGCAAAATTATGTTGGCCGATTAAACTAGTCTATTATATAACAAAGTCGATGATAGGCATTTCACAGTTGCAAAGAAAATACAGAAATAAGCTAGAAATTCTCATAATAAAGAAAAACATCTAGCCATCTATCATGTGGACCCTAATTAAAAATGAATCATATTGACCATTGGATATTATTCAAAAAAGAGAAATAAGTTAGAAATTCTTAGAAATAAAAGGCAAAACATCTATCACTCAATCTAGTGGTCCCTAATTAAAGCGGATCTACATAGGCCATTAAATTTTATTACTCAGACATATACTACTTTGTAATTTCAAAGCAAATGGCAAGATAATCTTTTGGGTACAACATGTGAGCGGAAATGTCCTGCGACAGGGAAAGAGGCAAAGCAAAGAAGCCTACCTACATGGTGAAAACCAATGTACCACTGCACAAAAAAGGAGAACACAAAATTGATTCCTACCTTTGTATGTGTGGAAATAGTTGGTGTTGTGGCTACAGACCAAACAGAGAGAGATGGTAGCGGAGAGTGATGGAAATGAGTATGATGGCCTGCCCCTTCCCATGGCCGGTATTCTATATATATATATATATATATATATATATATATATATATATATATATATATATATATATATATATATATATATATATATATATACATGGGGGAGTGCTTTTACAGTTATGCCCTTACAGCTGATCATCCCCTTCAGGGGTATTTGTATCATTACACGTGGCCTATTCTGGGCCTTATAACTTCGTACCAGGCTTGCTGGGTTTAGGTGGGGGCCACCCCTACGACAGGAGCCTCTCATGGTGAACGGCTTCACAGGGCCGAAGCCATGTCGCCGAGTCCTTTGGCCCCCTCCGTCCCCGCGGCCTGTGAACTTCTCCAAACTTGACCCGGGGCTGCGATGTGGCCGAAGCAGATGCGTACGGTCCGGCCCTCACCCTTCGATTTGGGCGGCGGCGGAAGTGGCCCCAGCCGAAGCAGACACGCGCCGGGGGCGTTGCGCAGGCATAGGTAGGCATAGCGGGCCCCTGAGCCGCCGCATGAGCTTTAATCGATAAGGGACGCACTGCGATGCTCGCTCTTCCGGCCGTCCACGTGGTGAAGCGTGCCTGGCGCGGTGCAGGCCTTAAGGCGTCGTGACCATCAATGCGACGGCGGATTCCCGGCATTTGGACTTCTGAGGCGCGCGCGCTCCGTAGTCGTTGCGACCTTGCCGCCTTGCCAGGGGGCAGGTTGTCGCACCGGGCAGTGCGCCTTCTCATGAGTGGAGCGTGCGGCGGTTTCCGGTGTGCACGCGGTGGGGTGCGGACGGTTGCACTTGCGCACCCCTGGTAGCTGAACCGCCCGACACCCTCCGTTTGTGTTTCCGTCGGTTGGCATGCCGCCGATCGGCATCCCTTCACGCTGGCGACTCTTCGCCTGGTGAGGCCGAGTATAAATATGTTGGTGTCGGGGGCCGCTCCCTAGACATCCCTTGCTGCACATTCCGTACCTGTTCATGGTTAACTTCTCACATGTAGGGAAAATTTTGTTCATCTGCGTTTGATGACTGCGTCGACCGGCGTCAATGGCCGCGAGCGCTGGTGAACAAAATATGTCCTAGCTGTGGGAATGCTTCACAGCTTGATGCGGAAATGGCAAGGCCTGACTTGCTCTCGTAGACAGATATGAAGTCATCCATACGCTCTGATCGTGCAAACGAGCATATGCTGGTGTGGCGACGCATATCTGTTTACAAGAGCATGTCTGTTCTTGCCGCAATTTGACCTTTGCATGTTGGAGTTATTGTGGTCGTATGTGCTGTTCTTCGTTCTTCAAGCTTGCTCCGTCCCCTGCCCTGCAAACGGGTGGCAGCGAAGCTGGTGCCTAGTTGAAGTAGACGCGCGCGCTCCGTCCCCTACCCTTCAAACGGGTGGCAGCGAAGCTGGCGTCTAGGCGAAGTAGACGCGCGCGCTCCGTCCCCTACCCTTCGAACGGGTGGCAGCGAAGCTGGCACCTAGGCGAAGTAGACGCGCGCGCTCCGTCCCCTACCCTTCGAACGGGTGGCAGCGGAGCTGGCGCCTAGTTGAAGTAGACGCGCGCGCTCCGTCCCCTACCCTTCGAACGGGTGGCAGCGCAGCTGGCGCCTAGGCGAAGTAGACGGGCGCGCTCCGTCCCCTACCCTTCGAACGGGTGGCAGCG
Source organism: Dendrocalamus latiflorus (assembly GCA_017311315.1). Classification (NCBI taxonomy): domain Eukaryota; kingdom Viridiplantae; phylum Streptophyta; class Magnoliopsida; order Poales; family Poaceae; genus Dendrocalamus; species Dendrocalamus latiflorus. The sequence continues at coordinate 27,709,921 of CM029654.1, read as the reverse complement.
AAGCTGGCGCCTAGGCGAAGTAGACGCGCGCGCTCCGTCCCCTACCCTTCGAACGGGTGGCAGCGAAGCTGGCGCCTAGGCGAAGTAGACGCGCGCGCTCCGTCCCCTACCCTTCGAACGGGTGGCAGCGAAGCTGGCGCCTAGTCGAAGTAGACGCGCGCGCTCCGTCCCCTACCCTTCGAACGGGTGGCAGCGAAGCTCGCGCCTAGTCGAAGTAGACGCGCGCGCTCCGTCCCCTACCCTTCGAACGGGTGGCAGCGAAGCTGGCGCCTAGGCGAAGTAGACGCGCGCGCTCCGTCCCGTACCCTTCGAACGGGTGGCAGCGGAGCTGGCGCCTAGGCGAAGTAGACGCGCGCGCTCCGTCCCCTACCCTTCGAACGGGTGGCAGCGGAGCTCGCGCCTAGTCGAAGTAGACGCGCGCGCTCGGTCCCCTACCCTTCGAACGGGTGGCAGCGGAGCTGGCGCCTAGTCGAAGTAGACGCGCGCGCTCCGTCCCCTACCCTTCGAACCGGTGGCAGCGGAGCTGGCGCCTAGGCGAAGTAGACGCGCGCGCTCCGTCCCCTACCCTTCGAACGGGTGGCAGCGGAGCTGGCGCCTAGGCGAAGTAGACGCGCGCGCTCCGTCCCCTACCCTTCGGCAGCGGAGCTCGCGCCTAGTCGAAGTAGACGCGCGCGCTCCGTCCCCTACCCTTCGAACGGGTGGCAGCGGAGCTGGCGCCTAGTCGAAGTAGACGCGCGCGCTCCGTCCCCTACCCTTCGAACGGGTGGCAGCGGAGCTGGCGCCTAGTCGAAGTAGACGCGCGCGCTCCGTCCCCTACCCTTCGAACCGGTGGCAGCGGAGCTGGCGCCTAGTCGAAGTAGACGCGCGCGCTCCGTCCCCTACCCTTCGAACGGGTGGCAGCGGAGCTGGCGCCTAGTCGAAGTAGGCGCGTGCGGTGACTTGTGGTCTTGCGATGCGGCCTTGCGCTGTAAAGGTACCGGGAATCACATCGGCCCCCGGCCTGCCAGGGTTAGGTTCCCGTACCGTGCGACCCGACGTGCCCGGGGCACGTGGCGGCCTACGACTGGCGGGCGGCGGGATGTGGACGGTTGCGTGTGCGCGGCCGCTCGCCTCTTCCCTAGGCAAGGGGGACACGGGGCGGGCAGTGAATGGCACGGCGCCGGAGCGGTTGTGATCCCCTGGCCCATTAATGCGCCTTTAACAGCGGCTAGGTAGCGTCGTGCTGTGACGGCCCTTGGCGCTTGTGGTCGTGGCCTTCCAGCTTTGGGTATGGGGTATTGCGCTAAACAGGTGCTTGTACGACTGCGGTCGCGCCCCGACGTGGACCTTCGCGACACTTCGCTTTCCATTACGGGGAATCGTGCGGGGCAGACCTTTACACCGCTGCGGTTGCATCCGGCACGCGGATCGTTGTGACGCTTCGATAGCGGCGGTACGGGCGGGATGGCTTGAAATAGCCCCCCCGTAACAGCGCCCCCGCACCTTTACGCCCTCTTTCCTGCCTGCTCCGCCCTCGACACTTTCGCGATATCTTCACCGCTTCAATCTCTCTGTGGGAAGCGATGGCCTCCAGTGGCAAGCGCGGCCAGATGGTTGGTGGCTCTGTCGTTCGCCGGCGATCCTCGCAGTTGAAGGCGAAATACACGCTCCAAGAGCGCGACCCGGCGGCGGCTGACAAGGAGTGGCTGGTGGCGGAGGAGGAAGGCACGTTCTCCGGCGAGCTAGGCCCCTCGCTCGTGACTGAGGAGACGATCCAAGGGCTACTGCGTGCGGGGAAATTGTCCGAGCGCCAGGAGGTACGATTTCCCGCTGCCGACGAGACGGAACCACATCCCGAGAGGTCGAAGGCGGTCGTGTTCGTTGCCTTTTTCGACGTGGGCGACGTGCTGCGGACCTTCGGGCTGGAGCTGGCGCAACTAACTCCGAACGCCGTGGCCCGGCTCGCGGTGTACAGCTGGGCCTTGCGCTCGGGGGCGTGTTGGCCCAGCGCCTCGTTGTTCGCCTACCTTCACGAGGCACGATGCCAGCGCAAGGACCGGAAGGACGGGACACTGTCGACCTTTGGTAGCGTCACCTTTGTCCTTCGTCCGTCGTGCAAGAAGCTCTTCCCCGCGAACTCAACTCGCGGGAAGTGGGAGTTTTACTGGATGAAGCGGTGGTTCTACCACCGTGTGGAGAGCGGGAGTGGCCTTGAGTGCACAGGCCGACCGATCGCGTTCAAGCCCTCACCCGGCCGAACGCTCGATGACGAGGACAAGTGGAGGGTCCAGCGGCTCGTAGGCGTGGCCGCCCACTTCAACATGCGTGACCTCGCCGAAGAGTTCGTGATGTACGGTGTGGCGCCGCTTGCCCGCGACTGGCGTCTTGCCGCCGAGAGGCGTCGAGACGACAATGTTTTGCCATGGGTTTGCTTGCTGCCGGCGCCCGGCGATCTCCGTAAGCCTCGCTCGCGTCTCTCCTTTGTTCACGCGGAATGCGTTATATGCTGATGGTCTTCTCCTTTGTTTCAAGGATTTCCTTGGAGGAGGCGGAGCAAGCCGCGCGCGTATTCCTGGGGCCGTACACCGGCAGGGAGCACGAGCCACGCGCGGCTGCTATTGCCGAGGCGGGGCTGGGGCGAATCAACCGCGTGTGCGAGGCTCTGGGCCTTGCCGTGCCGGACCGTGTCGCTCCAGACGACGGTGCAGCGAAGACGAAAAAGACCCCGTCTCAGAAGAGGGGCCGCGGCGGGGCGCCTGCCGCGCTTAGCGCGGCGGCTGCTGCTGCTGCTGCTAGTGCTTCCGAGGGTGCGGCGGACGCGGAATCGGACTTGGCGAGATATGCCGATTCCGGTTTGGGCGGCGCAGACGTCGAAGGCGAGGTATCTTCGGCGAGCGTCCCGGATGGCGGGTTTGCCGCGAGCGGCCGAAGGGGGGAAACCTCACCGCCCGCCGAAGTCACCGAGGCGGAACCCGTGCGGACCGGCGATGCCGAGGTGGAGCTTTCGACCGTGGCCGCTGTGGTGCCGGAGGCACCTTCCGCGGGGGCGCACGGAGCCGTGCTGCCCTTACCGACAGCAGCAGAAACCGAGGTGCCCCCTGCGACAACTGCCACCATGGAACCTTCGCCCCCGGGCGCGGCAGCCGCGGGGGCTTCGCTAACCGCGGCTGCGGGGGCGGTGTCGCCGCTGGCTGCCCCGGCTAAACGACCGTGCGTGCGGCCGGAGCTCCACCGGACACCGCGGGAATTCGTCGTGGCCACGGGCATCAGAAGCTTGTGGGACGCTAGCGCAAGCGCCGGAGACCCTGCGGCATACGCACCTTCTGCCCCCTGGCCACGCCGCCCACCGCGCGGGGACAGCCGTCGCCCTCCCCGAACGCGGAGGCTTCTGCCCGCGGCAGGACCATTCCTTCTGCTACCGAAGGTAAGGTGGCTTAGCTTACTCCGGTGTGTGCTTTTATGCCTTGGGGTGCTCACCCGTATCCCTGTACGCAGCGTTGCTCATTCCAGAGGGGGAGCACTCGGCGGAACATGGAGCCTCCGAGCACGTAAGCCCCGCGGACTTCGTGCCGCCTCCGGATACGCTGAGGGCGTGGCGCGGGATTGTGAATGACGCGGCCACGAGCGTTGACCCGCAAGCGCTGCAGGCCTACGGTGCGGGACGCCTCGAGGACGCCTTCGAGGTGTCTGGGGTGAGGGTAAGTACTCATGCGACAACGCCTGATCTAGCTGAGCTTGCTGAGTCTTCTCCCTCTACAGACACTTGTGCTGGGGCAGGCCTTGCAAGCGGCCTATACTCGTGACCGAAAGGCGCTCGAGGATAGACTGTGGGTCGCCGAGGAGGAGCTACGCGAAGCCTCCGGAGCCCGCTCTACCCAGGACGCCCGCATCCGCCAGCTGGAAGCGGAATGTGCCGAAGCGAGGGCACACGCCGAGGGACTTGTTGCGTCGGCGCAGGAGTCGGCCGCGGCAGCTGCTGAAGAAAAGTTTGCGGCGGAGCGGGACGGGCTCCTGGCGCAGGTCGCCTCGCTAGAGAAGGAAAAAGGCGAGCTTGCCTTGACTCTAGCGGAGCGTAACCAGACGCTTGGCGACGCCTCGGTGGTTGCGTGGGACGCCATGCAAGCGCTGGAGAGCCATCTTCAAGGGCTAGTAACTGAGGTGCCGGACCGCGCCTTTGGTCCGGAGGAGTTGTCTCGGACCCTCCGCTGGGTCGGGGATGCCGCCAACGTCGCGCGCGGCGCCGCGACGTCCTTTGGCACCCACTGCGCGTACACTTCGGCCTGCTTGGTGTGCGCGCTCCTCCAGCACCGCGGCTGTACGCACGTCGCCGGGCTGGATGACCCCCAGCTGGAGATGCCTGGCGGGGCGGGAGTGATGTCCGGCGCTGTCCGCTCCACTCGCCGTGCCCTCGGGCCCTTCTTCGACCGGATCTGGGATTACGTCGGTCCGGAAGCTGCACGGATCGAGCTCCGGAAGTCGCTCTACGGGACGGGGAGCGTCGGCCAATTTCTGGACGGGGTCCCTCGACGCGGCGAGGGCGACGCTGGGCCCTCCGAAGGCGCCGGGAACCCGCAGGTCTGACGCCGCGGTGCCTAGGTGTAGGCGTGTGTTGTACTGCTCCCTCTCTTTGCGAATGGAGTACACACTTGCTGCATTTATTCTGACTTTCGCCTATATCCCGGGCAACTTCCTTGCTGGGGCCGGCTTCTTGCGGCCGACCTTCCAACCCGGCGACGCCTTCGACGCTGGCGAAGGGCCGAAGAGTCGCTGGACTTTTGGGCGGGCCGACCTTCTTCGAGCGGGGCCCCAACTCTAGCACATGTTAAGGACGAACCCGCGGGATAGCGGCTTAGAGCGGCAAGGATGTTGCCGGACCTTTGTACTTGTGATTTTTCCGGTATGCAGATTTTCTGGCATTTTAGGATATGCGCTGTGTTGATGCCACTTTGGATTCACCGGTACGCCGCATGCTGCGCGGGGACGAGATCTTCGCGCTCGACGCGCACCGTTGGCGAAGTAGCTGCGCAAGGGTTCCTTAGAACGGCGCTTACGGGGGCAGTCCTTGGCACCTCGCCTTTTTACAGCCCGTAGACTGGCGTGTGCGGAGGCGGACCTCAACGCTTCGCCTTTTGATAGTCTGTAGACTGGCGTGTGCGGAGGTGGACCTCGACGCTACGACTTCCTTTATAGTCCGGAGACTCGCGCGTGCGGAGGCAGACCTCGACGCTACGTCTTATTTAGAGTCTGTGGACTAGTGCGTGCAGAGGCGGACCTCGACGCTACGTCTTCCTATATAGTCAGGTGACTCGCGTGTGCGGAGGCAGACCTCGACGCTACGTCTTATTTAGAGTCCGTGGACTAGTGCGTGCGGAGGCGGACCTCGACGCTACGTCTTCCTTTATAGTCCGGAGACTCGCGCGTGCGGAGGCAGACCTCGATGCTACGTCTTATTTAGAGTCCGTGGACTGGTGCGTGCGGAGGCGGACCTCGACGCTACGTCTTCGTTTATAGTCCGGAGACTCGCGCGTGCGGAGGCAGACCTCGACACTACGTCTTATTTAGAGTCCGTGGACTGGTGCGTGCGGAGGCGGACCTCGACGCTACGTCTTTGTTTATAGTCCGGAGACTCGCGCGTGCGGAGGCAGACCTCGACGCTACGTCTTATTTAGAGTCCGTGGACTCGCGCGTGCGGAGGCAGACCTCGACGCTACGTCTTCCTTTATAGTCCGGAGACTCGCGCGTGCGGAGGCAGACCTCGACGCTACGTCTTATTTAGAGTCCGTGGACTAGTGCGTGCGGAGGTGGACCTCGACGCTACGTCTTCCTTTATAGTCCGGAGACTCGCGCGTGCGGAGGCAGACCTCGACGCTACGTCTTATTTAGAGTCTGTGGACTAGTGCGTGCGGAGGCGGACCTCGACGCTACGTCTTCCTTTATAGTCCGGAGACTCGCGCGTGCGGAGGCAGACCTCGACGCTACGTCTTATTTAGAGTCCGTGGACTAGTGCGTGCGGAGGCGGACCTCGACGCTACATCTTCCTTTATAGTCCGGAGACCCGCGCGTGCGGAGGCAGACCTCGACGCTACGTCTTATTTAGAGTCCATAGACTGGTGCGTGCGGAAGCAGACCTCGACGCTACGTCTTATTTAGAGTCCGTGGACTGGTGCGTGCGGAGGCGAACCTCGACGCTATGTCTTATTTAAAGTCCATAGACTGGTGCGTGCAGAGGCGGACCTCGACGCTACGTCTTATTTAAAGTCCGTAGGCTGGTGCACGCGAAGGCGAACCTCGACGCTACGTCTTATTTAAAGTCCGTAGACTGGTGCGTGCGGAGGCGGACCTCGACGCTACGTCTTATTTAAAGTCCGTAGACTGGTGCGCGTGAGGGCGTCCCCCCGATGCGTCTTTGTTTATACTCAGGCCCGTCACCTTTGGCTATGGCGAGTGCACAAGCGAACGTGCGACTTCGGTTTATACTCAGTCCCGTACCCCTGGCTACGGCGAGTGCACACGCGAACGTGCGTCTTTGTTTATGCTCAGGCCCGTCACCTTTGGCTACGGCGAGTGCACACGCGAACGTGCGACTTCGGTTTATACTCAGTCCCGTACCCCTGGCTACGGCGAGTGCACACGCGAACGTGCGTCTTTGTTTATACTCAGGCCCGTCACCTTTGGCTACGGCGTGTGCACACGCGAACGTGCGACTTCGATTTATACTCAGTCCCGTACCCCTGGCTACGGCGAGTGCACACGCGAACGTGCGTCTTTGTTTATACTCAGGCCCGTCACCTTTGGCTACGGCGAGTGCACACGCGAACGTGCGACTTCGATTTATACTCAGTCCCGTACCCCTGGCTACGGTGAGTGCACACGCGAACGTGCGTCTTTGTTTATACTCAGGCCCGTACCCCTGGCTACGGCGAGTGCACACGCGAACGTGCGTCTTTGTTTATACTCAGACCGGTCACCTTTGGCTACGGCGAGTGCACACGCGAACGTGCGACTTTGATTTATACTCAGTCCCGTACCCCTGGCTACGGCGAGTGCACACGCGAACGTGCGTCTTTGTTTGTACTGCGGGAGCGCGCGCGCTGGCGAAGCCTGCGCGCGCCTCCGCCACGTACTTGCGTATGATGAAGAAAGATTAGCGACAAACGGTGATCTTCATTACATCCCCGTTTGCGCGGGCAAGTAATTACAAGGGGTGGATATACTAACCGTTTGCCCTTGGTGCGGCCGAAGCCTCTAGTCGCTAGACCTCTGCAGGGCCCGCCAAGGTGCCTCCGAATGGCCCCGCGGACCTCCGCACTGTGACGCCGGCTCTAGGAGCGCCGTTGGGCTTCGCGACGCGGGCACATGATACCTGGCTCGATGCGCCGGGCCATATCCTGGTCGCCTCGGACGGTGATGATGACCCGGGGACCCGGGATCTTCATGCATAGATAGCCGTGATGTGGTACCGCACCGAAGGAGTTGAGGATTGGGCGCCCTAATATGGCATTGTAGGGGTACGGAAGGTCGACCACGTCGAAGGTGGCATCTTCGGCCCGCACATTGTCATCTTGGCCGAAGGAGACTTGAAGACCTACTTGTCCCAGCGCCCGCAGGGGTTGTCCCCCGAAGCCCTGCAGTGGGATTCCCGTGGGCCCTAGGCGGCTTCGAGGGATCCCCAGCTGGTCGAAGGCCGCCGCAAACAATACGTTTGTGGAGCTACCGCCGTCCACCAGGGCGCGCCCCACGTCGCAACCCGCGATAGTGACCCGGATGACCAGGGGGTCCTGATGAGGGAAGTCCACGCCTTGGGCGTCGTCGGGTGTGAATGTAACTTCGTGCTGCACCCAGTCCGGGGGTGCTTGCACTGGGTATGCCGCCACATGATGTAGTCTTCGCGCATAGGCCTTCTGCTGCCGTGCTGAGGCGAATTCCAGCGCCGAGCCTCCGGATATGACGTTAATGATCATGCGGTGGGTTGCCTCCGGAGCCTGCAGCGACAGGAGGCCCTCCCGAGGCTGCTGGACGTGAGCTTGGATCTGCAAGGTGCCTTCCTGGGGTTGCATCCCTTGCGCCTGTACCTGCATGGGGGCCTCGTACGAGAATTGGACGTGGGCCACCGCAGGCGGACGCGTCTCCGGGTTCCTGTCCCTAGCGACGCTATCGCGGAGTGCCGCGATGGAGGTGCAGGTGCGGGTATCGTGATTGCCGCGGCTGTGGACTACGCACCACAGTCCCTGGTGCTGGTCATCGTAATCTCCACGACCTTTATCGTCGCGGCCCCGACCACGGCCGCACCCGCGGCCACGGCGCCCCCGACCGCCTCGGCCCGTAGGAGCGCCCTCATCGGAACCGCCCTCAATGTCGAGGACGTACCGGTTTCGCCTCGACCTCTGCTGGCCGCGCTTGGGCTGATCGGACGACTCCTTATGCGAGGCGTCCCTACGGTCGGGCGCGTCCCTGGACGACTCCTGCTTACGTTTTCCCTTGGAATAGTCGTTCTTCGGAGGATCTTCGGCTTTTGCCGAGGCGCCGGCCTGGTTGGTGTCGGAGTCGTCCCCTTTCCTTCGCCGCGCGTCTTCTTCCGCCCTGGCATATTCCTCCATTTTGTCGAAGAGCTTCGCCACCGTCTTGATTGGCTTTCGTGCATTGTACTCGGCCATCGGGCCCGGACGAAGGCCCTGTATGGCTGCATTAACGATGGTGGTTTCGTTAACGTCTTTCACTTGGCATCGAATCTTGGCGAAGCGCTTGAAGTAGTCCCGGAGCTTCTCCGAGGGTTTTTGCTTTACAGCAAAGAGTTGGTCCGCGTCGACTCGGTCGACGTAGTTTCCTTGGAAGTTGTTGTGGAGGCGGACGCGAAGCTGCTCCCACGCGTAGATGGAGCCCGGCTCTATGGTAAAGAACCAAGAGAGCGCCACGCCTTGCAGCGCGAGGGGGAGTCCCTTTGCCTTCGTGGTGTCGTCTCCGCCCGCGGCTTCGATCGCGGTTTCGTACACGCGCCCGAACTCGCGGGGGTCCGTGTCGCCTTTATACGAGTCAATGGCGCTAGGAAACTTGAAGTCTTCGGGCCATGCCGCTTGCTGCAACCCCGCCGAAAGCAGGGACTCCGGATCTACACGCCGCAGCGGCACGCGGCTCGACGTGGGGGCTTCGCGACTGTCCGCCCTCTCCGGCGTGGGCTCGGGCGCGATCACTGGCGCGGCCTGCTGGCTCCGAGCCTCTTGCATATCTCGGACGGCTCCGCGAAGGTCCCCTAGCTCCCGCTGGAACGCGTTGAGGGCCGCCAGCAGGGTGCTTTCCACCGCCTGTGCAGGCGGGGTCGCCGGTACTCCCAACGGGCGGATCGGCGCGGGCACGACCGCGTCGCGAGGTCCTGAGCTGCCGGTCGCTCCATCGTGGCTACCTCGAATCGCCCGGTCCGCGCTGCCGGTGAGGGTTGCAGCGGGGGCGACGTGGTCAGCTGTCGTTGCGTCGGCGGGGTCGGTTGTCGCCGCACCAGCATCGACGTCCTCGACCGCGGGGTCCGTCCCCGCAACGCCGGTGACGGGGTTGGTCGTCGCAGTGCCGGTGACGGGGTTGGTCGTCGCGGTGCCGGTGACGAGGTTGGTCGTCGCGGTGCCGGCGACGGGGTTGGTCATCGCGGTGCCGGTGACGAGGTTGGTCGTCGCGGTGCCGGCGACGGGGTTGGTCGTCGCGGTGCCGGTGATGAGGTTGGTCGTCACCGCGCGGACGTCGACGTCTTCGGCCGCCGCGCCTGCGTCGCCACCCGCGCCCGCCGCTGCCGATGCCGAAGCCCTGGTACTCATACGACGCTCCGGCCCGGCCGCCTTCTTTCCCTTCGCCGCCGCTGACGAAGCTTTTTTCGGTGCCATCCTTCTTCTTCGGTCTTCAGGCTTGTCCTTGTCCTCCCCACGGACGGCGCCAACTTTTGTGGCTACAGACCAAATAGAGAGAGAGATGGTAGTGGAGAGTGATGGAAATGAGTATGATGGCCTGCCCCTTCCCCATGGCCGGTATTCTATATATATACATGGGGGAGTGCTTTTACAGTTATGCCATTACAGCTGATCATCCCCTTCAGGGGTATTTGTGTCATTACACGTGGCCTATTCTGGGCCTTATAACTTCGTACCAGGCCTGCTGGGTTTAGGTGGGGGCCACCCCTACGACAGTTGGATATCTCACTGGTCACAATATCTTATTAGTATTCATCTAATGGATATGTTCACAATGTTTGGAAAGGGTTACTCCGCTTATCTTGGCGGATCCAAATTAATATAATATCTTGGATATCAGGTACAATTTATTCATAAAATTAGGTTGAGAGAGGTTAGTAGTTTGTCATGCAAAAACACACAAAAAACATCTAGCCATCAATCAAGCGGTCCTTAAGCGTCATGCTAGTCTTGCTTGAGTCCTAGGACATTAAATTATCCTAATAATCATCGTTTGAACATAAAACTTGTTTTGGACAGTCATTGGAGGGAAATGACTTGTATTTTGGAATAACATATTTTTATGCTTCTTGAAACCCTAAAACTTACTGCCACCATATCTATGTAGATAATATAATGGTTGGTGCAAATGTAGCACAAGAAATAGTGGTATGTGGTATGCACCATCCAGATAACTTAAGAGCTTAATCATATGATGACCTCTCAATGTAAAACAATACAACTAAAAGTCTATAATAGTGTTGATCTGACTAAATAATTTGTATCCACCAGTGCGAGTTGCACCATTAGGGTGACCTACGAGTCGTGTCGCTAGTTTTAAGCCGTTATGGACATGGGTTGTGCTGCTGGTGTAAGCCGTTGTGTGCCACAAGATGGGGTATGGGTGTAGTGGATGTAATCACCCTCAGATGAAATCTTTGCGGGTGTAGCTTACACTAAAGATGTATTGTAAAGGCCTTGTGATGATATCCTTGATTCACATGAAAAATGCGTGCAAATTTCCAGTGTCAATCAGCCAAATATCGATTTTGCCATGTGTTTTGGCAAATAGCACAAACGTACAACGTCCAAAAGCCAATTTTGGAAAAAGTCCAAAGGCCCCTTGACCACTTAGAACCCCTCATCTCAATCTATCACATATGGTTCTTAATATGAATTATTTGTTATAAAATAATTATCAGAGATGGTTCGTTGTTAGAACTTGGAAGTGTTTGTGATACATCGCGTTATTAAATACCTCGCCAAACCAGTCCTGACAAATCTAAGGCGGACAGCGTTGGGGAGTTTGGTGAAATCATACCGCAGATTTGCAAGTGTGCTTGTATATCAATGTGTTCTTGGTGATTTGAGATTAGTATTTATTTGTGATTATATGCATTATAGTATAGAGAGATGATAGCTATGTTTAGATCTAACTTGGTAGTTTGGTCTAATTTAAGAATAGATCACTACTCTTAGTTTACTTTAATATATTCTTACTTGGTTTGTGTATGTGTGTTGCTTCATGAATAGTGTGTGGCAAGCTACTTTAGATAAATAATTTAAGGTATATGACAATTATGTGTAAGCATTAGGCTAGCTAGCTATAGAAGCATTAATCTAATTTGACACAAATTTGTTATATGCGTAGCGTAGATGGACCAGAGTTGGATGTACGTTGAGAATCGTGTGAATGAAGAGTACATTGATGGTGTGTTTGCTTTTAGAAGAGCAGTCGAGCAGGACATAATGAAGAAAAGGATATAATATATATATTGACCGTGCTTTGATTGCGATAATCTGAAAATATTTACCAACTGCTTAGAGGGTCATAGGTCTTGATGGACTAAGTGCTCTGCAGTCTGCAAGGTAAGGTGGTGACAACTCTATATTATCTTGAGATATATTTCCCTCTATTATTTTTTGATATTATGGTCTATCTCATCTTCCATCTTGTAAAAGAGATAAAGATATGCAGCTTCATGTTTCTATATCATATGTACCCATTCGAGAGGTACATGGAAATTCTTAAGTCTTATGTACGGAATCGATCTCGGCCAGAGGGCAACATCATCGAAGATTATGCAACTAAAGAGATCATTAAGTTCTATGTCAATTATATGGCTCAGGTCGGACTGATATGTGTGCCTCTATCTCGTCACGAGTGGTGGTTAGAGGGTATGGGTACCATTGGAAGGAAAGCAATAACTCCCGATCTGGATACGTACACTCAATCCCATTTGACGGTCTTGCAACATATAACAGAAGTGTTCTCGTATATTAATGAGCACAAGGACATTCTACACCAAGAGAATCCTGGCCGATTGGAGGTTTAGATCATGAGACAGCACAACCATTGGTTCAACGAATGATTGAAGGCGTGATTCACTAGGAGGTTATCAAGTGACATGGAAATGGTTAGTAAAAGGGCTAAAGTTTACAATTATAACACAGTAAGGATATGACATAAATGGGTACATATTTTATACAACATATCAGGATATAAAGAGCACAGTCCAGAAACTCATTTGTCCGTATAGATGCAATTCATGAGCAGTTCAGTACTGTTGGTCTAAGCTCCTACTACGGGCTTATAGAGGAGATTTGAGAGCTCGAATATGTACTTTTCAATATCAATCTATTTTGGTACTATTGGGTCTAACTCCCACAGGGTGTAAACGTCGACAATTACGATATTAGTGGCTAGGGGTGATGCTTCTAGCTGAAGATGAGGAAGGAAGCGTAGCTCAAGCGATTCACTGCATAGCAAGTCAATTAAGTGAACATGGTGCTTAAAGAGGAGGTGTGACACACTGTGATGTAATTAGAAAGAGAGGAGGATCACTGGAGATGCTAGAACATAGTGGCATGCTCGTCGGCGTCACAAACAACTTTGGTTTTCTGGTGTTTCAATGAGCAAGGTGCTCTAGAAACACATGCAAGAGACCGAGGAGGTGAGCTGAGAGAGAATGACACTGTAAGGAAGGATTTATAGGGATGAGATGACCGAGAGCTGCTTCGCGAGATCTCCCGAGCATGGCAGAGCTGGCGCAGCCGGTTCTTCTTAATGGTGTGCGACGCTCAGAAGGGACAAGGATGGGAGAGACTCGACACAGTGATGCAATGGCTTGGTGTCAGGTTGCTATAGGGGAAAATGGTGGACACAGCGTCAAAAACTCCTGGCACGTCGCAGTGGAGTGGTGCGGTGTGTGGAGGTAGATGACAACCCCTGCGACTGGGCTAAGCACGTTTGCGGGCGAAGGTAAGGTGACCTAACGAGTGGGGTCCAGTCCCACTCATTAGCATCAGGACTTTCAGTGATAGAGAGAAAACGAGTTTTGCAAGAATACATTTTCGTGTAAAGGAAAGTGGAATGGATTAACAGAAGAAGGCATTTTTACTCGGCTAAGAGTTTTAGGAAATTTTTAGACGCACCAAATTAGCTTCAAAAATTATGAAAATATCTGTGGAGGCTCCTGACATAGTTTAGATCATTGAGTATTTTTTCTAAAATTTTATTTGCCTTATGGTTTTGCCAAAACTCATGGAAGTTCTCCGTTTGCATTTTAAAGCACTATTTTGATTTGAATAAATTGAAGAACATGTTCAAATATGTTCAAAATTTTATTTCCAATGCTGTAATTATCTTCGTGAGTTTTTGAAATAATTTCCACTATAAATTTTCCTAGGCCATTTTAGGATCATTTTTTGATGTTCAATTTTTCAATTCAAATTGAATTCTATCAAATGCATTTCTTTTCCCAAAAAATTATGTTTGAAAATTATTTTTCCGAAGAAACTCCAATAAAAAAGCCATGGAATAAAATGCATGCAAAAAGTTTTAAAATTTTCTTGTTTTTGCATTCCCTAGAATTCGGCATGTTATAGTTGGGGTGTGAGGCCACGAGCAGTTTGAGGAGGGTGTGCCGGCACAGGTCCACATGTCAGTGTATGTCGTGTATGTCAAAAGGAGATGCGGGAGCACACTACGGCAGAGAAAAGGAAGGAGGGATATAGTGAATGGACAAACTCACATTTTACATTAGTAGAGAAGAGGAAAGGAGACTTTGTCCATAGTCCCACACTCCCACCCCCACCAACTATCCTTCTACCCCACCCAAAAAATAACGCAAAAGAAAAAAAAACATTTGGAAACCGGGCTACACCCATTATGCTCCCTAGCACCAGGGGCGGAGCCAGGAATTGGATATGGGGGGGGACAATATGGACAACAAGTAGAGTAGAACTAATGAACCATGCCGCCGCCACTGAGCCCGGACCTGCCCGTCGAGGTAGTTATGGAGTTCCTGAACCCGCCGGACATGATGGTCGCCGCCCACTAGAGAGGCAAATCGTGTTGTATTAGTCCATGTACCTTTGGGGATTTGTTCCTCCTTGTTTCGTTAGTTTGGTGTTTACAATTTATTTTTTCCTCGTTTGTTTATACTGATCTTGATGTGAAAACAAAGACAAAGAAGAATAGTTTATAGTTTTGCTATGGTTTGCAAACCAGCAAAGGGGGGATTGTAAAATGATTTGCTGTTCTTATTATGATCTATTGGATGATTTGTGAATTGAAGCTATTTAGTCTTGGAAACAACAATTGGTTGGGAAACAACAATTGGCACATCAGGCCACAACAGTTGTTGCAGCCACTGGAAACAACAATTGGTTGGGAATTTATACGGCTGCCATGGCGATTTAATTATGAACGTTAAAATGTAGTTCGGTGATGTAAGGGCAGATGCGTCACTTGGTGCTGCAAATCTGCACTTTAACACATCAAGGCGTCCATCCTAATCAGCATTCAGCACAGGACCGCCTCTGCCAAACCCATCTGTTTCGGCCTTCAGCAAGAGCGTACGGAATATTTCTGTGGCCTTCAGCCCTAGAACTACAAGCATGGCCTACTCCAGGCACACTTGGCATGTGTTCCTTTTCTTGTGATAAATCTTACCCCCAAAAGTATTTGGATTTGTAGCTAGTCTCACTCAGTTTCTTCCAGGATCCCCATTTTCGATGTTAGGAGATTCAAATTTGGCCATACTTTAGGAAAGGGTTTGGTTCGAACATAGTGAAAACCATGTTGCTTTTGAATTCAGTGGCATTCTTACCGAAATATCTCCCTTTTCATTCTTTACTTTTAATGCATGATGATATATAAGTAGGTGCTTACCTAAAGTCGACACATCAGCAAGGTTCTCGAATGCGTGCAAGGAGCATCCATCTCTAATTCTGTATTTCCTTCATCGCTCACGAAAGGGAAATACAACTATCTGACACTGTCGAAGGTTGGGGGTGCCAGCCCCCCCCCCCCCCCCCCCCCCTCTCCCCGCCACTGCCTAGCACCTTCTACACCCATTATGCATGCACCACGTTTTGTATCTAGATATTCTTTCCGAAAGGGTGCTTTTGGCTAACATATTTAATAGATTGAAGCGTGCACAAAAACACACACATGAGGTATATTTAGTGGAACCAAATGACAAAAATACGACACCAAAGGATTTGCGCGTTTGGAAAACAAACTGGAAGGGGAAAATACGACGTGTCAAAATTAATTGACAAGCACAATTTAAATATAAAGAAAGTAATTATTGCATGCTAGCTTGTCGTGGATTGCTGGATAACTGGATTATTATCGATAACCTTGACCAAGCTAGCCGACAGGATGCCTAGCTCTATGTGTTCCCTCCTCTCTCCTGGGTATGTAGCGCAGATAGAAAATGGCCTGTACGTCATTAGTGTTAATTGTTTATATACTAGATGTAAATAAGATTTCATAAAATCATTTTTGTTCAATTCGAGTAGTTTTTTCTTTAGCACTGTTTTCCATTGACTTGGAAACAACAAATCCAAAATATTGGTGCATACCTACAGATGGGTGCTTCGATTAATTGTAGACAAAGCCCTAGGAATGCTTCGATTATGGTGGTTTCGGTGGAATGAGTGCCTTGTACATGCACAAGCTTATAAAATATAGCCTTAAACTTTATTCCTCTTTTGTAGGAGCAGAGCACTCTTACTACAGAAGTACAGATACTGTCCCTAACTTTATTCCTCTTGCAGGGAGCTGTCCCTAACTTTATTCCTTCTTGCAGGGAGAGCAAGGGTAAAGACTCTAGCCCTGTTTGGAATGCGGGAATTTTTCCCGATTCCTGCGGGAATTGAACTGTTTCCTGCAAAATTCCTGTGAAATTTCTCTGTTCCAAACAGGCCCTTAACTTTATTCCGTCTTGCAGGGAGAGCAAGGGTAAAGAGATGTTTTTCCTACATCTCCCATGTCCTATTGATTTGCTCGTCCTAAATTCACCTAATTTGAACCGTCAGGATCTAGCTACCATTTTCCTTTGAGTTGCTAGAGTTAATTAGCTAGAATTTGTTATACAACTCACTCAGTCATTGAGCACCTGATGATTTTCAGCCTGCTCATTTCAACTGAAAAAATAGTTTATGGCTGAAATTGCACTGTAGCTAGCTGAAATTACATTATAGCTGATGATGACTTATTTGACATAATTAAATTAAAAAAATAAAAATAGAAAAAAACAGGTTAACCAATCACGGACAATGCAAACGAATAGGGCAAAAAGAACCGGCAAAAAGTTCAAAAAAAAGCCAAAAAGTTAGAAAAGATGAAATTTAAAAATAGTGAAAAATAAATCAGAAGCTAGAAGTTCAAACCGAAATGAGCAGGACTTCAATTAGCGCTATCTTCTCCCTGGGCTTGACTTGGCAACAGAAAGAAATGTTGCAGTTTTATTGAATTGTAGCACATGCAAATTACGTTGCAGGGTTGGTGCAGCCTGTACGAGCGTTGCAGCAATTGAAAAAGGAAAAGGGGTTGTCACAAGGCTGAATCTAGAACTCCTCAGGAAAATAAAAACTGAACCTACAACACGATTATCAGCTAAGCCCAGGTTGTGAAACTAGATTCTTTTGCTCTCACAAATATTTGTCAAATGAAGAGAAGAGACTGGTCCGGACTCCCTCAGAGACGGGAAAAAGACGAAATTCTTGGACAAACAGTGGCTAGAAGGAGATGGTATAACACCACAGTCCAACGTTGAATCTGGCCCGGTTCGGTGCACCAAGCCCACCTAAACAGGGGCACGTCTTGGTCTACAGGACCAAGTTCATTGAAGCCAGCGCCTAAGTGGGCGCGGTCCGGTCTACCAATATATATATATATATATATATATATATATATATATATATACTAGCTGAATGCTCGTGCGTTACTATGAATTTTTAAAATTTATCATACTATATGTTTTAAAATTCACGGGTGGTAAAAAATTTTAGAATATACGTACAAATATATTCTAAAAGTTTTTAAATCCGTCAAGTAAGTCAAAAGCCATCAATCACACCTCGTGGTCATAAGTTGGAAGACATCGACCACACCTCGTAGTCATAGGTCTGGAGCCCTCAAGCACACCTCGTCGTCGTAAGTCGAAAGCCATCGACCATCGCGCGTGATCGTAGGTAGGGAGCGGTCGACCATCGCTGGCAGTCGTAAGTTGGCAGCGGTCAACGATTGATCGTGGTCCTAAATCAGGAGCCTTTGACAATGGCTCATGGTTGTACATCGAAGCCGATGACCATCGTCTGTGGCCATAAGTCGGAAGCCATCGAGGATACCTCGTGGTCGTAAGTTGGAACACATCGACCAACGCTCGTAGTCGTAAGTCAGAAGACATCGACCACACCTCCTGGTCGTAAGTCGAAACACATCGACTAGTGTTTATGGTCATAAATTAGAAGTCGTCGATCACACCTCCTGGTCATAAGTTAGAAGCCGTCAACCATCGCGCATGATCGTAGGTCGGGAGCAGTCGATCATCATTGGTGGTCGTACATTGGTAGACCTCCGGTGCACTTGTGCCCTGTCGCCCAACTGCCGGTGCTAGCCTGCTTGGCCCCAACTTCGACCATAGCCCCGACTTTGACCACTGCCCCTTCGACTTCGACTGCTACCCCCATCGACTTCGACCATTGCCCCCTTCAACCACTGTCCCCTTCGACCACGACCCTTCAATGTCGACCACTTCCACCTTCGACCATGGCCCTCTTTAATCATGGCTTCAACTTCGACCACCTTGTGGGTCTTGCCGTCGAGTGTGGGGAGCTCGATCTCAGGGGTGACTTAGGGGTAGGCAACGAGGATGTCCGACTGGAGGGGAAACTTGTAGCGGTGGAGGTTATGGACGAACCAGCAGTTGACATCTGGGTTGGTGCTACGACTACAACCATGACCGCTACGACCATGTCTACGGGCGCTACGACTACGACCATGACCGTGACTTCGAGCACTACCCCCTTCGACTTCGACCACTGCCCCCTTCGACTTCGACCACTGTCCCTTTCAACCACTATCCCCTTTGACCATGGCTCTTTGATGTCATCCACTTCCCTCTACGACCACGGCTTCGATGACGACCACAAATCTTCGACTTTGACCACTGTCCCCCTCGACCACCGTCCCCTTCGACTATGGCCCTTCGGCGCTAACCACTTCCCCTTTCGACCACGGCCCCTTTCCACCATGGCTTCGACTTCGACCAAGGATCTTCGACTTTGACCACGGATGTTCGACTTTGACCATTGCACCCTTCGACCACGGTCCTCTTCGACCATGGCCCTTCGACGTCGACCACTTCCCCCTTCGACCATGGCCCCCTTCGATCACAAATCTTCAACTTCAACCACAGATCTGCAATTTCGACCACTACCCCCTTTGACCACGACCCTTCGACGTCGACCACTTCCCCCTTCGTCCACCGCTCCCTTCGACCACTACCCCCTTCGACCACAGTCCTTCGACGTCGACCACTTTCCCTTTCGACCATGGCTTCGACTTCAACCACAGATCTTCAACTTCGACCACTGCCCCTTCGACCATGGCCCTTCGACATCGACCACTTCCCCTTTGACCATAGTCCCCTTCGACGTCGACAACTTCCCCCTTCGACCACCGCTCCCTTCGACCATGGCATCAACTTCGACCACGAATCTTCGACTTCGGCCATGACCCCTCAACTATGGCCCCCTTCGACTATAACCCTGACATCGACCACGGCCCCCTTCAACCATGGCCATGACATCGACCACGGCCCTTCGACTTCGACCGCCGACCGACTTCATCCACGGCCCTTTGACTTCGACCACTGTCCTCTTTGACCACAGCTTGGACTTCGACCACGGCCCTTCGACTTCGACCATGGCTCTTCGACTTTGATCATAGACTGACTTCATCCATGACTCTTCGACTTCGACCATGACCCTTCAACTTTGACCACGACCTGACTTTAACCATAGCCCTTCGACTTCAACTGCAGACCGACTTCGTCCATGGCTCTTCGACTTCAACCATTACCCCCTTCAACCACTGTCCCCTTCAACCATGACTTGGACTTCGACTACGGCCCTTCAACTTCGACCACAGCCTGACTTTGACCACAGCCCCTTCGACCACAGCTTCGACTTTGACCATGGATCTGTGACTTCGGCTATGGCCCCCTTCAACCACGGCTTTGACTTCGACCATAGCCCCTCGACTTCGGCCATGGCCCCTCAACCACGGCCCTATTCGACAACAACACCGACTTTGATGACCAGCTTGGGAGACAAAAATCGCTAAACAGTGCGACGAGCTCCGAGCGAAGAGCAGGAGGAGGTAGAGAGGCTCACCGGGCGAGCGACCGCTGAGCAGCGGTGGTAGGGGGAGAGACACGTGGGCAGGCGTAGTAAGAGGAAGTCGCCACCATCACCGAGTGCCCTTCTCTCTGATCCACCGGCCGCTGTCGCCAAGCGCCATTTACCCTGATCCACCAGCCGCTGTCTCCGAGCATCGTGTCGCTAGTTGGAGGGGCGATGGGAGGTGGAATTGGTGGTAGTGCCCTGGAAAAAGTTGGGGGACTACGATCAGACGCTGTCGCGTAGGGTAGGAATTGTTGGCAGCGCTGAGGAGGAGGAGGAGGTGCGGCACGAGGGTTCAGGGGAGAAGGAGGCGGCGGTTGCAGGACGTGGAGGTGGGGAGGCGGTGGCGGGCAGATGGGGAGAGGAAGAGGTGGGCAAATGCATTGGAGAGGCGGTGGCGAGGGGATGCGACGCTGCTGGAGGAAGTTGGCGGACTGCGACCAGACACTGTTGTACGGGGAAGGAATTGGTGGTGGCATTGAGGAGGAGGAGGAGGTGCGGCACGAGGGTTCAGGAGAGAGAAGAAGGCGGCGGTTGCGGGAGGTGGAGTTGTTGCGGGAGGCAGAGGATCTGGGGGAAGAGAAGAGGAGGAGCACGGCCCACGCGTTGGCCTGACCTTTTCTACGAGGATTGGAAGAACTACCTACATGCAGATATGGACGGTTGATCTTTGATCGGACAGCTGAGAAGAGAGGAGGGAGAATGGACCGATGACCACCAACTCACATTTTTATAATAGTGAAGATACACACACACCCACACACATATATACACACGTGTACACACACATATATATACATACATACATATATATACATACATATATACATACATACATATATACATACATACATATATACATGCATACATACATGTATATATATACATATACACACACATATATGTTGTATGTATATATACATATACATACATATACACACACGTGTGTGAGGACTGAGCCTAGTTTCACCTAGCAAGCCATAGGGGTGTTCTGATGTGTGGTTATGGTGTTAGCTAGATAATTATTGGGTGTTCTGATGTGTGGTTATGTTGTTAGCTAGATAATTATCTGAGTGACTAGAGGATCATCGACTATGCTAATCAATAACCCTTTCAGCTTTCCGACGAAGCGAGGAGGAACCTAGAGAGATGGCGTTGGTTTGGCCTTTGGGCACAACACACACCAATATTGCTTATGCCAGATTTAAAGACATCAGGCAAGAAAGCCAAAAATCTCAATATGCATGTATAATGATGTATGGCAACCATAAATAATACGTCCAAGTCTCTAAATATAAGTTACTTTTGACGTTTACTTTTACCATGTTTTTATTATCAAACGGCAATACCGCTACAAGGGCCTATATATGTGTACGAAAAATAGGCTACCTATATATGTGTACGAAAGGTAGGTTAAGTATAGGTAAGAAATGATGTATGTCCGAAAAGTAATTGGCAGACTTATAATTGGATTATACGAGAAATAACCATATGATGCCTGCTAGCTTGGTTCTGGTATTGTGGAAGGTTGATCACTGCATGAGACTAATATTGATGACCTTGATTTAGGCGATATGGTGGCATTACTGCTATAAAAGAGATTAAACTACACGCTTATATCATGGAGAATTTAATCATTTGCCACTCTTATGAGTCCAGTGGCAACAGATTTGCCACCCTGGCCTATCGTCAGTGACTCAGGTGACCCCACATGTAAGTGACAGAGTGAATTGGTCAATCTTAAGAGTGGCAAAAAATTTGAATCTAGACGGTTCCTAGAAACCATCTGTGCTGTAAGTATCGCAGACGGTTAATACAAATAACTGTCTATGGTATTTTCACAGACAGTTATTTATACGAACGGTCTGTGATAATTAAGACATCATAGACGGTTCTTGATAATAACTGTCTGTGATGATGGCAGACATCACAGACGGTTTTTTATTTAAACCATCTAAGATACTTCACAGACGGTTTGAATTAAAAATTATCTGTGATAATGAAGTTATTACAGATGATTTGTATTAAAAACCGTCTGTGATATGTTTTCCGCCTCGTAATCCCCCAAAATTTCATAATCTCCCGCTTGAGTCTGAGTTGGATTCAGTTTTGAGACACCTTTAGTAAAACAGGCATAACTTTTGCATACAGTGTCCGTTTTCGATGTTCTTGTACTCGTTGAAAAGCTAACGACGAGCTCGATTAGAAAAAATGACTAGATTATACCATTTTCCCTCTAGGACCCTCAAAATCGGCCATCTTTAGCCTCAAATTTGTGTTTTAAGCTTTCAGTTTTTGTTTTTGCCAAACTTTTTGATCTTCCATTCAGAATTTGGGTTTCACCTCAACTGCAAGATTGTAGATCTCGTTGAAACCTTTCAAATGAGCATATAGAAGCCATATAAAATTTTGCTATTTTATCTGTTGAGACTAGCTATTTATATTGTACTGATATATTGTTTTTGTGACGCCATTATCACCGACTGTTTTGTTACGAACCGTCTGTGATATCTCTTGTTATTATAGAAGATTTTTGTTATGAACCATCTATGATATCTCCTGTTATCATAGATGGTTTTTGTTATGAACCATCTGTGATGTCCCGCCACATCACCGATCCGCGGCATATTCTCCAAGATCACGATCCCACTCGTCCATTCTCTCTGCATTGAACGGCAGGCATCGTTCTCTTCCCCACCTCTCACCCCTTATTAACCCCCTCTTCCTACTCGAAGAACCAATACCACCAGTAATACTCCAACTCATGTGTGCATGGCAAGGGTGGAAAGGGGTTCGACCAGGGCGACTAAAATTTTGCTTAAAGAAAGATGGAAAGGAAGAAGGTAATGGTAAATCTGCACTATTCGAAGTCGCGCGGTATAGAAGCCGTTGATTTTGGCATAGAAGCTGAAAATGGTGTTCGTTGCCTTTTGTTTTTGCTACTTGAAATTTTTCCCGCGCCTCTTGTTTTATATTGTAGTTTAATGAAGGATGTGTAAGTCTAGCTTGCATTTTCCTGAAGTTTCTTGTAGTGTAAGGTTTTTTTGAATTTGTAACCGTGAAGCTTATCTTTGTAAAATTGTAAGCGTCCTCTTGTGTATGCAGTGCTATGGATAACCTACCCGATATCTTGTGATGTTGTAATGGTGGATTCTAATCTTAATGGAAATATAATGTGTTTCTATATTTGCTTGTTTTCAGATGATATAGTTAACATTTCCTGAGGCTGGCTGAAAAATATAAAAAAAATTAGGTGTAGAATGAACTATCACAAACGGTTTGTAGTATAAACCGTCTATGAAGAATTATCAAAGACGGCTCGAACCAGAAACCGTCTATGATAGGGAAGTATCACATATGGTTCTATATACCAACCATCTGTGATACTTACACATCACAGATGGTTGGTAACTAGAATTGTCTGTGATGTGTGAGTATCATAAATGGTTTTTGGTTTGAGCCGTTTATGATAGTGTTCTTCGCAGACGGTTCTAGTTACAAACTGTCTGTGATGTATTTATCACTGACAGCTCACAAATCGTCTGTGATAACCTCTAATTATCACTGACGCATAAATTCAGACGGTTCAAAAAACTATCTGTAATGACAGTTTTGAACTGTCTGTGATGACCCTTTTTATAGTAGTACATGCATCCTCACTCACATGTAGTCTGCTTTCCTAGGGTGCATGAATTCAAATGACATGTACCTTGTTAAATTATTTAGCATCACTGATATGTATACTACATTCACTACTACAAAATGGGTCATCACAGACGGTTCGAAACAGTCATCACAGATAGTTTTGTGAACCGTCTGTATTTATGTGTCAGTGATAATCGGAGGTTATCACTAACGGTTTGTGAGCCGTCTATGATAAAGACAACACAGACGGTTTGTAAATAGAACCATCTGTGAAGAAAACTATTACAGACGGCTCGAACAAAAAACCGTCTGTGATACTCACACATTACAGACGGTTCTAGTTACTAACCGTCTGTGATACTCACACATCACAGACGGTTCTAGTTACTAACCGTCTGTGATAGTCCTTTATAGACAGTTTATACGATAAAACCATCTGTGATAGTTCATTGTATACCTAAATTTTTTTCTGTTTTTTAGCTAGCCTCAAGAAATGATGTTACCTATGCCCTTTGAAAACAAATAAATTAAATACAGTGGCAAACACAATACACATTCTATTTCCATTAAGATCAGAATCCACTATTACAGTATAACAAGATAACAAACCCATGACCTCTTTAACATGGCAAGAATATATATGATGGACCATGTGGAGGTGACCCCATGTTGTGATGAGTAATTGCCATCGGTTTAGGAGAGTCGAGTTTGGTTTGAGTGGTTCGGACCATGTCGTTGCACGGTGCAATCGGCTTCGGTCGAACTTGGTCAAATCTAGTCAAAGTGCTTAGATTGTATATGTTGTTGATTTGACAGGTTTGGGCTCTTTCACGCGTAAGTATGACTCCTTGATGCTATTTATGCTTACATGTGTCGAGCGGTGCTATTTGATGTGTTTCTTGTTTGTGATGGCTGCAAGACGTCGAGACGGAGTCGTGGCGAGGCACGAAGGACCGGACTAGGCACAGGTGGTGCCGATGTTAGAACGGTCGAGGTGTGACGAAGACGGCGTGAACTCGAGGTGGTTGCGAGTCGTGCACGACAAGGAATGCGGAAGCTTCCCGGAAGGTGCATGAGGGACGTTTCGGTAAAAACGCAAAGCTGCACGAGTGGAGGCCGGTTCCGTTCGGGTTTAGCTGGCGTAACGGGGTGGAGACCCGTTAGCCGAAGGCTATATAAGGAGAGGATGTCCCCTTGGTGGCTGCATGCATTCCAAGGGTTTCTAGGGTTTTGGTGCATTTCGTGTTTCCATTCATGAGATGGCATGAAACTTGGTATCTAAAGTTCTGAGGCTATTGCTAATCTATCCCCAAAGTTTCATGGCCAAAGGATCAATGGTTACCTGGGTATTTGAGATTCGGAGTAACTCCCTGCGTTCTTATTTTCCTCTGTTCATATTTCTAGGGTTTAGAGTGATTCTTGTTTTCCTTCTCAAGTTTGGCCTGAGTTTTGGTCTTGGAAGTCCTTAGGCTTTTACTTTCGTTTCTGCAAAGTCTCATGAGCAAAGGTCTTGAGATCAGAGAGGAATTTGGGATAGAGTGCAGCACTCTGTACTTTTTGAGTTTTTGTCCCAAACCCTAATTTCTTGTTGGAAAAAGGGTTTCTTGTGTTTCTCTAGGATCATTTGGCTATTTTAGTTGTTTCCCTGCTGGTCTGGGCCAATTAGATCAAGAGAAAATCTCAGAATTGCTCTGCATTTGAAGTTTGCACTTTTATCTGAAATCTCAGGATTTCTGTCGGACTGATATGCTGTCTGTACCCGAGGGGGGGTCAGACCGGCCGACGGTTGGCGGTCAGACCGGCCGGCGGTTGGCGGTCTGACCGGCCTTGAGCCACCGGTCTGACCGGCGTAGTGGGAGCGGTCAGACCGCCCTGCCCATTGCGGTCTGACCGCCCGGTTGTTCTTGAGTGCTGATTTCCTTGTTTTTTCTTGCCGCTGTTCTTGCGTGTTTCTTTCCTGTGTAGGTTTGGTTGTTTGTCCAGAGGGTGTATTTTATCTACCTCATAGCTGTCCATAGCTATCGAAGGGGATTCTCTCTTGTGGGTAATTTGAGGGGATATTTTAAAAAGACGACATTCACCCCCCCCCCCCTCTGTCGCCGATATCGATCCATCAATTGGTATTAGAGCTAGTTAGCTCTTCTTGATAGATCTTAACCGGTCTCTAGAGCCATGGCGACAGACAAGTACTCGACCAAGCCCCCGATTTTCGATGGGATTGGTTATCCCTTCTGGAAGAGCCGAATGGAGACGTACATCCAGGCTCAGGGGTACGCCATCTGGCGTAAGGTCAAGGTCCGGTTTACTGTTCCTGCCGATGAGAACATCAATGCTGGAAATATGCATGATGTTGAGGCAAACGCTAAGGCAAGAAACATCATAATCCAGGGCCTGAGTCGTAGTGAGTTTGACCGCATTTCTCATCTTTCGTCCGCCTTCGATATTTGGGAGACCCTCGATGCTTACCATGAGGGCACCACCCAAATAAAGACGATGCGACAGGACCAGTTCAAGCGAGATTACAACAAATTTGAAATGCTCGCTGGCGAGTCTCTCGATGAGTGCTTTGCACGTTTTCACAAGATTCTGAGCAACCTCCGAGCAGTCGGTCTCACATACCCTGACTCGGATAACGCTCGACAGATGCTCGCTGCTCTCGACTTGCGTGTTTGAGAGATGAAGGTGACTACCATCAAGGATACCACCGACCTCTCGACTTTGACTCTTGACGCGTTGTACTCACGCCTCAAGACTCATGAGATTGACATTGTCTCTCGTAAGTCGAAGTCGCAGTCAATGGCCTTAGTCACCGATCTCACCTTGGCTTCTGGTTCTTCTTCTGATTCGATTTGCGGGTTCTCGCTTACTGCTCTCTGTGACGTGACTGATGACCAGTTAGAGCAGCTTGCGGATGAGTAGCTGACCCTCCTAACCAGAAAATTTTCTCATGCTTACAAGAGAAGGAGGGACAGAAAGAGAGGAGGACCCGTGATTTGCTTCGAGTGTGGTGGCCCCAACCACATTCGGGCAAACTACCCCAAACTGGAGAAGAGCAAGAACGACTACAGCGGGTCGGGCAAGAACGACTACACCGACAAGAACCGCAACAAGAAGCCTCCAGTCCATGCCCAAGGAAAGAAGAAGTTCCGCGACCTTGGCAAAGCTAAGAAGTTCTTCCACCGCGTCCTCACCGCCTTCGACGACCTCGACCTCAGCGAGGTGGAGGGATGGAGCGACGACGACGGGACGGGTGACCAAGACCCCAAGGGTGGCGACGACTTCTCCGGCATGTGCTTCATGGCCCTTGAGGGCAAAGTGAGCGACAGCGAGCTGTATTCCGACTCCGACGAGGTATTCCCTTCCTACGACCAGCTCAATCATGCTCTCATCTATACATCATGAGTTGTTCGGCCACAATCTTACACAGGCGGCCAACAATTTACGTCTAGAGTAGCTCCTCCGCTCATGCCCTGCTCTCCTTCCTTGACTCACTTCCATAATCCGTCAGCTGGACCTCATCATCCGCCGTCGACGGAGGTATCTCGTTGCCGCTCAGCACAGGGAAACCGCGCTCAGCCTCATTCTTCTCTACAATGTGCACAAAACGGAAGAAGCTCTTGTGGCAGTGGAGAGACACATGGATAATATTGCCGATCAAGCAGAAGCGGCCGATTCTGAGAAAACTTATCATGGCATCCCCTATGAGATTATGGACCGTGCTAATGATTTGCCCAGTCTGGAGGAGGAAGTGCAGAGGGTAAGGACAATCTTCACGGCATTCAAGAACTCAGCGGCTAATCCTCCAACTCCAAAAGTCGAAGAAGAAGCATATGAAGCCCTGAAGACTAAGATTTAGGAATCACTTTTTTGGGTACTTTTGTAAAAAATTTGCCTTGAATTTGTCTCTCGTCTCAGTACGTAGCTTCTGTAGTTCATACGATAAAGAACAAAACACAGACGGCTATAAATAAAAACCGTCTGTGATAGTTTCATAGACGGTTTTAATTAAAAACCGTCTGTGATAATGCGTATATCGTAGGCGGCTTTTAAACCTAACCGTCTGTGATAGTTTCAGAGGCAGTTTTAGCCATGAACCGTCTGTAATAATCAAACCACAGACGGTTTCACATGATCTATCTGTGATGAGATGTCCAGTATAGCTTGTTTTGTAGTAGTGATTATTTTTTGATCCTATTTCTTTATACACCTTACATAAAACAATATGTCAGAAAAGTCATTTTTTATTCACCACTAGAATAGGAAGTTAATATCCTCCTTAGACTACATTCCATTAGTACTTTGCTAGAACTAGAAGCACCGAGAAGAATAACATACGAGTGCAATCATTGAACTGAGATAAAACTAATCAAAGACATACCGTAGAATAGATGGATGCTTCATTCAATTTGAGCCAAATGCCGCAAGATTTTTCCAACTTATTGTGGCGTGTGGAACCCCGGCCTTCAGCTTCTACTCAAGTAGAAATAGGCCCAAGTCTGTCTGCATTCCTTGTATAGTTGGAGCAGAGGATAAAGAAGCACTGGATCGATTTCGGGTCACTGTCCTTTTATACGTTTCTTGCATGAAGAGCAAAGGGTAAAGATATGCTTTTCTTAGTGCCTCCGAGTTATAAAGCTGAAGATCTGCAGGCTATATAGTGATTGCCAGCAAATTGATGTAGGAGCTGAGCTCTCTGCAGTTTCATTAATCAAATTAACACTTTACAGCAGTTCAACGTGCCAAACGAACGGAAAGCAACAGAGACTAGGTTCGAACGTCGACGAGCCAGAACTATTCCTACGTTACTCTATAATCAAGCTAGCGACATGCATTGCTTGGACGCGCGCACCATTGTTAATCATGTAACGTTAATCATGCTTGGACAAGGATCGCCCCTGGCTCCATTCAGTCCATTGTTTGCGCACCATGCAGGCTCGTACATACATCAAAGGCAAATATACAAATTTAAACTAACCCAGAAGTATTCTTCCACAATGTACAGACTGCAGAGCAACATTTGTTTGTTCACGCACAGAACAGACGCCAAACACATGCTTCCGGTGACACGACATACACACGTAAACATTAAGATATACTCTCTCAGTATAAATCCAAAATCTATCATATGTATAGACCAAAGAAACACTAAATATAAAAAAGAATTAATATCATTGGACCATACATATCCCTACTAAACAATATACTATAACTACTCATTCACTTTTTCAGCTATAAAGAACAGGTCATATTAGAAATATTGTAAAAACTACATTTTTGGTTTCCGTAATACACTTATATTATGGGATGACGTTTTCTAAAAATAAAGATGTATATTACAGGGTACAGAAAGTAGTACATGTATAAGTAGGGCATGATCGATGGAGGTATATACTGCATCTACGCGCTCAGATAGATGTATATGGATCATCCGTTAATTCATCGAGCATGCATGCACCCTGCTTTTCAAGAGTGAATTAATTCTAACTAACAGGATGTAGGGAATAAATTATAAGCTAGCGTACCGTGCTAATTAATCGTCCGATCTCAATTAAGTAAAGTTATCTGCTGCAGCTTCCTTCCCTGCATGCACGGACGTTAATTAATTCTCCGGCGACGAGCTTCCTGCCGGAGGGACGGAGAAGGCTTTGTGTTCCTTCAAAATGCTGCCATCACCAACAGAAGCATTGGTAATTCGGATCCTTTTTAGCTCGGAATCCCCGAGCCCTTGCTGCGCCATGAACAGTGGCGGAGGACGGGAAAAAATAAGGTAGGACGGATCGAAAGTAATACTATTCAAGCTTCTCCAATCCTGTCAACGCCGGAGTTTGCGCACCGGTGGCTGCTGCCCGCCCGCCCACCGCCCGCCGCCGGCTATGCCCAGGCCGCCGCCGGTTACGCCACTACCCAGCGCGGCAGCGCCCAGCGCCACTGCCCACCGGTGGCTGCCGCCCGCCACCGCCCGCCCGCCGCCGGCTACGCCACTGCCCAGCGCCCAGCGCCACTGCCCACCGGTGGCTGCCGCCCGCCCGCCGCCCGCCGCCGGCTACGCCCAGGGTCCAGCCGTCCAGGGAGGCAGGGAGCAGGGAGTAGTCTAGGGTTTACATTTACATTGACTAGCTAGTAGCTATTGGGCTATTGGATACTGGATAGGGGGGTATATGGGGGCCTGCTGCAAAAAATTAAGGTATGGCCCAAGCCTTACCTTGCCCTATCGGGCCCTCCGCCACTGGCCATGAACAGCCAGACGAAGGTGATGAAGTACTCCCCTCCTCTGGCTTGCCGGCGGCGTAAATAAGGTCTCATCCTTATGTGTCCTAGGAAGCATGAGTAAACAACTGACAGGTACCTCATTATTTATTTAATTATCATCAGTTTAAACATATAGAATAATTAGACTTGAGCTTTTCAATTTCATCATTTGCAAGTTTTAACTTTTCATTATAAGTTATGTG
The DNA here is from genome assembly GCA_017311315.1 of Dendrocalamus latiflorus. NCBI lineage: Eukaryota > Viridiplantae > Streptophyta > Magnoliopsida > Poales > Poaceae > Dendrocalamus > Dendrocalamus latiflorus. Next base: position 27,680,214 of record CM029654.1, on the reverse strand, counting down.
CCAATCTTAACTCATTAAGTTTAGAAGTTACATCACTAAGTTGAACCAAGTTTGATGTATTAATTGTTCTAGCAATCTCTAACTCAGAATGTAAAACTTGGTAAGTCTCACAAGATTCATTATCAGGAATAGAAGTTTTAAGTATATTGATTTCAGAATTTAAGCTCACAATAATAAAATTATAATTTATAATTTTCTTTTTATACTTTTTCAGCTCCTCTCTCAATCTAAGCACAATATGAGATAAATTAGCATAAGAAGGTTTTGCCTCATCAGGACCACTATAAAGAGCATCATTGTTGAGCTCCTCACTGTTGGCCATAAAACACATCCCTGTGAAGTCCGTCTCTTTTTCCTTCTTACTATTGTCCTCATCGTCGCTTTCAGAATCATCATCACTCAAAACAATCTCATCAAGTATTAAAATTATCTTGTTGACTGCCTTGCGATAATTGAGCTTCTTGTTTGGATCAATCTTGATTTGAGAGTGACAAGTTGGTGCCTTGTCATCTTTGACCTCCTTGCTCCTCAGTTTGGGGCAATTTATCTCAATGTGGTTTAGCTCACCACATTCATACCATCTGATTGGAGCTTCTCTCCATCTTGATTTGACGTTGTTAATTGCCTTGGTCACCCTGTTGGAGAGAAGTACAAACTGCTCTTCTGGAATTTTCTCTAATTGTTCATCTAAAATAGAGCACAATGCAGATAAAGAAACAATAAAGGAATTAGAAGATTTGTCAGCTCGGTTAGTTACTAAACCCAAAGAATTATATTTGTTTATCCTAGCCAAAAACATCAATTTCATGTGTTTTCATCTTGGAATAAAGATTATTCAAAGTGAGTGTTTCCATGTTAACAGAATAATTAAGAGTAGAGACTAACACATTCCGAACAGACATATCCAAAGTATTTAAAATTTGATGAGCATTATCAGAATCAGAACATATGACATCAACAAATTGCAAATCACTAACAATCTTATTGAAGCGGTCAAAAAGTGCATCTACTGATTCTCCTGGTTTCATCTCAAATTTAAAATACTTATTTTTAAATTGGTTCTGGCGAACACCTTTAATAGACTTAGAACCTTCATGATAGTCAGCTAGAGTAGTCCAAATTGTATTTACAGATTTAATATGTAGCAATTCTGACAAACTCGTTTATACTTAAACCTTGCAATAAAATATTTCTAGCCTTAGTATTAGCTTCAACATCAGTAGAATTTTGAACGGTAACAACAGGAGGCAATATATATAAATGTTCAACATTTTGCCAAATACCATTATCTTGTGCTTTTAAAAAAAATCTCCATGCATGTTTTCCAATAGAGATAATCTGATCCATCAAAAAACGGTGCCTTACCTAAAAACAATCCCGATCTGATGCCATTGGAACTAGCTGATATTACTTGTAGGATAGTCGATGGTAATTAGAGGGGGGTAAAAGATTGTAATCTATTGCAAAATCTTTTTTCTTAAACCTATTATCTTCTAATTTTTAACCTACCAATATAGTAAGAGCACAAAACAAAAGACAGTAGAAGAGAAAAATAGTGTATTTTCTCTATTGGCCGATCCTCTCTCTCTATCTTACTACCTTGATGTCTCACACGAATACAAAAATCAACATAAGCAAAAGAGAGAGAGAAAATAATCAATAATAATTCCAGCTCACTATTCTGATTGATGAACGTACGTATAACTCATGAATGACTAAATAACTCCTTTTGCTTGGCGCAAAATTTTATGCATGCGTGTGCGTGCATTGGCTGATCGATAAGGCATGACGACCGAGGAAAATCAACTCCGCGCGCATGACCGCGGATGGAAAAACAAAGACGCCGTCAACTACTCCACGACGTGTGGTATTGCGGGGTGCACTGACCAGTAGGGCTGTAAATGAGCCGAGCTCGAGCGAGCTCACTGCCTCAAGCTTGAGTTTGTTAGAGAATCAAACCGAACTCGAACCGAGCCTCAGAATCACCCGAGCCTAGAGTTAGGCTCAAGCTTGGTTCATTTATCTTTCGAGTCGATCTCGAGTCGAACTTGAGACGAGCGAAACACGAGCAATTCACGAGTCTTTAGCTTTTTATCTACCATAAGCTTAGCCAACTGCAGTCTATCTTGTTCTTAGGCTTAAACCATTGTCTTATTTATAAGCCCGGTGTGATTTGGACAATACAATTGATAAAAAAAAATTGAAATACATGTGTATACACTTTAAAGAGTCATGCTTAGCAATAATGAACGAGCCTACTCGAGCTTTTCGAGCTCGAGCTCGATAAGCTTGCGAGCTTCAGCTCAAGCTTGAGCTTGGCTCGTTTATAATTCGAGTCGAACTCGAGTCGAGTCTAAGACGAACCGAACCCGAGTAGCTCACGAGTCTCGAGCTTTTTTTACAGCCCTACTGACCAGAGAAATACGTGGCTCATAGATTTGGACGCCGTCAACTACTCCACAAGGTGTGGTATTGCGGGGTGCACTGACCAGAAATTTGGACGCTTTTGGCACTGTTGATCCTGCAAATTCCAAAAATAGCATCGGTGAAAACAAAATTTCAAATCTAGCCCCCAGCCGACCGCACCATTTAACGGGGGGGCGACACGTGTTAATGGTGCGGTCGGGGAGCGCACGATATGGAGGTGGTGCGGTCCCCGACCGCACCACTCGGTCATGTCAGGGCAAATGGTGCGGTCGGGGACCGCACCACCTCCATATCTGCGCTCCCCGACCGCACCATTAACACGTGTCGCCTCCCCATTAAATGGTGCGATCGGTTGGGGGCTACGTTTGAAATTTTGTTTACACTGACGCTATTTTTGGAATTTGCGGTAGCAACAGTGCCAAAATCGTCCAAATTTCCACTGACCAGAGAAATACGTGGCTCGTAGATCTGGAAAACACCGTGAGGCTAGCCAACTGAAGAAACCACGCGTGTTTGGTGCTCACGTGCAGGCGACGACGATGAAAGACTGGCGCATGGTGAGATGCGTAGATTTGGCGATGTCAGAGACAAAATATCATAGCCAAAAATCAACGCACACCACCGCCGGTCCTAGGTCTTTTTTCATATAGCCTTACGTATACGTTCACAAAACTTTATCCAAAACAAAATCTAATTAATCCTAATCAAGCCGGACCAATTATCACCTCTACCAGGCTTTTGGCCCACTACCTTTTAAGAAACCCAAAATCCTTTCATAACACTGGTTTTTTACTTTTGCCACATGTTGGAATCCTAATGGCACAAACTAACAATGTCCAAAAGCCAATTTTGGCAAATGTCCAGAGGCCCCTTGACCACTTAGAACCGCTCATCTCGATCCCATGGAAAACAATATTGGTGGGCAAATATTTCCGACTATTGTTTGTTGGAGGCACGGATAAAATGGAGGTATCTAGTGAAAACCTTTAGTTTTGCGCAAAGTGTTAACTTGAAAATCATTCTGGTTTGACCACCGAAGCAACATGAACCACTAGTTGGTTAACTTGACTGCCAAATCAACTTGAAAGATATCACAAAAGTGGTTTTCAAGTTGCAACAAAAAAAGGGTTTGTACGTTACAAATTAATCTCTCTATTCCAATTATGGTGTCGCAGGCGAGGTAGCGCTGTAGCACTCTGGTAGTGTGCAGCGGCGAGCTAGAGGAGGTGTGTAACATCCCAAAAATTTGCTTTCTGAAAAATTTAAATTCAAATTAATTATTTTAAAGTATTTGAGTTTAAATTTGGATTTACCCTGAATTTCTGCTTTTGAAAAAGCTGGATTTGAAAAGCATTTAAGTGAAAACCTAAAAATATTGTTAAATAAAAAGATATTTTGAATTTCTATAAAAGTCCTAGTTCAAAATAATTATTTGGAGTTATTTGGATTTTATTTGGGTTTTCTGAGTTTTCAAGAGTTTAAAATGTATTTTTGAAATTAAAAAGTATTTTAAAGTATGAAAATTAAATACCAACATTAGTTGGAAATATTTTTATGTAGTCCAAAATGTCTCCAGGAGGTTCTCTGAATTTTTCTGGAAATATTGGAGTTATTTTCATATTTTTCTGAAGCTAAACGAATTTCCTAGCAATTTCTGAAAATCTGAAATTAAAATCAAAAAATAAAAATCCCTCCCTTCCCCCTCCCGTCGCCACGTGAACGGCCAGATGACCGCCCACGTCGCCACCTCCATCCCGCCTCCCTTCCCTCCCCGAGCGCCACGCGTGCGGCTCGGATACTAGGATGACGTCAGCATGGCGTCATTAACCCGAATTTTCTTTAGAAAATTAATTCGGCCGAAAATCAATTTAGTGCTGACGTCATAATTCTTAATTTCCTGTACAAAAATAATTCTAAAAATTCCTTTTATTCTTTTTTTCTGAATATAAACTTCCCGGAGCCCGATCTTCTTCGTCCTAACTCCGTTTGAGCCCATTCAAATTTCTAAATTCGTCTAAAATCATGATCTATCCAAATATCGCCTCTATTTGAATTTTTGAGTTTATTTGAATTTTTATTTGTATTTATTTGTGTTGTTGCTCTGTCTTTACGTGCATAGAATCCAACGTTGACGAAGACCTCTCCACTCCCCAACAGGAAGACCCAGAGACCCTGCAAGAAGGCAAGTCTCCTTTGATCATCTTGAACCTACGATTTTGAAATATTTTAATTATTTTAAATTATGTGCATTATTTACATAAAATGATAATTCAAATCTTAAGGCATTAGTTATATCCACCTTGTTATGCCCTCACTTGAAAATTGATTGCCATGTACCTTTGAAACCCTAGAAATTCCTTTGGCTCATTAATGAGAGTAATATATTTAATTGTTGGTATTAGAATGGTAGTGCAATGCTTAGCCATGCTATTGAATACCTCATAAACCTTGCAAATGGGAAATTATGAATTATTGAAATACCCTTGTTTTATAAAATTAGTGGTAATTGGAGTTGCCACTGTTCTTTTAAAATAAAATGAAATGTGGAAATTGGTTTAGATTAGGGTGGATGGTTGGTTTGGATTGGTGCAGCAAGCACGAGAACTTGTTAAGTGTATGTTCCACCCTAGTCAAGTAAGGACCGACGCTTGTGTTTGTCCAGACTGAGCATTAACCGTACAACCACAAGTCTATATGGGTACGACCTAGCTGACTAACTTATGATAGTCTAGTTTAGGTGCCACCAGTGGAAAGTGGGTGCCAGGGATGGACGGGTTATTCACAGTGAGGGACAGGGATTTACTGTACTCATATGGCGCAAGAGGGGGCTTCGGTTCGGGCAGTTAGCCTACCTGCGGTGAAATCTCAGCGGGTGGTATCTAGCTAGATTAGAGTAAGGTAAAGGCTTTGTGATATTTTATCTGGGTCTCATGCCAAAGGAAGCGTGTTGACTTTTAGGATAAATCATCTCTTGTGGGTAAAGTTGTACAACCTCTGCAGAGTGTAAAACTATTCGAATAGCCGTGCCCACGGTCAAGGGCGGGCAAAGAATGCATGCACATGGTAGATTTCTGGTTTTGGTTTTAAAATCAAAATTTGGTATTCCGAGAGTGGAGGGAACTCTCGGAAGGGTATCCTGGCAGTTGGAGCCAGAGAGGGTGGATGGAACCCGCAGTTTTAAACTTGATCAGTTAGGATTGATTAAACTAGTGTTGGTAGATGGAACATTCACTAGTAAGTTAATGTTAGTTTTGTTAAAACATTTATTTGTAACTTGATGCCTTCAAAAATGATTAGTAATAATTGAAATAAAATACTGCTTTGTGCAAAAGAACCATATAGTCTTCCTTTGTTAAGCCTTGCATCTGTTGCATCTTTCCCAAGACTTGCGGAGTACTTTATGTACTCACATGCTACACTTAAAAATAAAACCTCAGAAGATCGCGAAGCTCAAGAAGGTGACTACGACTACTGCTTCGCTTGCGGCTGTGATGGATTCTTCCCGGAGAACTAGGTCGCGCTTCCCCAGTCAATTGCCTGTGGCGTATTGATGGGTCTTCATCGAGTTTATCATTTGCTTCCGCTGTGTTTCGTGTGTGCGAGGTCTTGAAACCTCCTTTGTAATAATGAGACTTTTCGGTCTGTACTCTTTAATATTGTAATAAAGCGTTGCTGGTTATGTATTCATTTCTATTTAACTGTGTGCACTAGCTTTGATCTGGGACTAGTGCAGTAATACACAGAGGGTCCGAGTTCGGAAATCCGGGGTCCCAACAGAGATGGTATCAGAGCCAATTTGACTGTAGGACGTGACCTAGTTAGAATGGTCGTTAAAAGAAGAACTTCAAAATTTATTTTATAAAATAAAAATTTAATATTGTGCTATCCTTGTCTTTTCTTGTCTTTCTATCCTTACCTTCGTCATGGCATTCTTCCTTATCTATCTGCTTAATTCCTTTTTGGAATGGTAATTGTACCCCTTCCCTTTGTAATTTCTATAGACCGCTCAGTAAGGTTGCGTCTAAGAAGCATTTGGAGAAGCTCGTCATCATGAAGGAGTAAGGAATAGTTCTTTAGTTGTAGTACCCAAGTAAAGTCGTACGATTTTAGAACGCTTATATATTACTTGCTTGTGTGTTAGGTGGACTGTACCAAGTCTTTGTATACTTGTAGTACAACCATCCTTAAAAAACTATTTTTATTCCAAGCTAAGCTTCTCCTAGTTGTTCTCTCTTGTGTGTTTGTTTGGGATGTTGTTTAGTCGTTCCCCTGATCTCTTACCTGTGCTAGTTCCCTCTTACCGTTTGCTAACCCCGGAAACCGCTTCAGATGGTGAACACAAGGAGCAACCCTGGCAGCAGCCGTGATGCCAATGCCCAGCAAGACAACAATATTCCACCACCTCCTGCTCAAGCCCCTAACTTGGAGCAGATGATGGCCATGCAGCTGCAACTACTCCAAGCCCTTGCTCAGAACCAGGTGCAACAAGACCCGCAGGCACCAAACCAAGCACCCCAGTCTAGGTTGGGAGAATTTATGAGGACAAGACATCCTACTTTTGCTGGTTCAGTGGATCCATTGGAGGCCAATGATTGGATCAAGGACGTGGAGAAGAAGTTGATCTTAGCTCAGTGTAATGATCATGAAAAGGTGTTGTATGCCGCCCATCAACTTAAGGGAATTGCTGCTAATTGGTGGGAGAATTACTGCGCCGCCCATCAAAATGTGCAAGCCATCACATGGGATGATTTTGTTGAGGCTTTCCGCACTGCGCATATTCCTACGGGAATAATGGAAATGAAGAAGAGGGAATTCTACCAACTGCAGCAGGGAAACCTCAGTGTTTCTGAGTATCTGAACAAGTTCACCCAACTGTCCAGGTATGCATCAGAAGATGTCGCATCGGAATCAACGAAGATTTGGAGGTTTATGCAAGGACTTGATCCCAACCTCAAGGTGCAGTTGGTGTCCAAAGATTTTCCGACATTTCAGCATATGGTAAATAAGGCCCTTGTCCAGGAAGATGCTCAATATCAATTATATGACTCTCGTAAGAGAAAGATGGCTTTTCAGACACAGTATAATGCAAGCAGTTCAAGACCCCGAATGAATCCACCCCAGTTCAACAAAGCTCCAGCAGCAACAAATGCACCAAGAACTCCAGGATCTGTGCCCCGTTCAGAGATACAAGAACCCCACATCTTTACCGGAGTCCGTCCTCAGAAAAGCAACACCTCAGCCGCAGGAGTGCAATGTTTTCGATGTCACAAGATGGGGCATTATGCAGGCAATTACCCACAGAAGCCTCAGGTTACCACTCCAATTCCTTTCAACTTGGGAAATACACCAGCACGAACTCCAGTTGCAGGACAAGGACGGGAAGTATCTCCAACTACAGAAAAAGCTCCAAGAACTCCGCAATCACAAGGAAGAGGACGAGTTAACCACATCACCACAAAAGGTGCCCCGGAGGCAGTAATCATGCTTGGTAAGTTTCAGTTTGGTTCAAAGAAAGAAGCAGCTTAAGAGCACAGCAAGGAACCAAGAGTTGCGTTTTCCTCTCCTTTCTTTTTCCTAGTCCGTCCGAATCTCGGGGGCGAGATTCTTTCTAAGGGGGGTAGATTTGTAACATCCCAAAAATTTGCTTTCTGAAAAATTTAAATTCAAATTAATTATTTTAAAGTATTTGAGTTTCAATTTGGATTTGTCCTGAATTTCTGCTTTTGAAAAAGCTGGATTTGAAAAGCATTTAAGTGAAAACCTAAAAATATTGTTAAATAAAAAGATATTTTGAATTTCTATAAAAATCCTAGTTCAAAATAATTATTTGGAGTTATTTGGATTTTATTTGGGCTTTCTCAGTTTTCAGGAGTTTAAAATGTATTTTTGAAATTAAAAAGTATTTTAAAGTATGAAAATTAAATACCAAAATTAGTTGGAAATATTTTTATGTAGTTCAAAATGTCTCCAGGAGGTTCTCTGAATTTTTCTAGAAATTTTGGAGTTATTTTCATATTTTTCTGAGGCTAAATGAATTTCCTAGCAATTTCTGAAAATCTGAAATTGATATCAAAAAATAAAAATCCCTCCCTTCCCCCTCCGGTCGCCACGTGGACGGCCAGATGACCGCCCACGTCGCCACCTCCATCCCGCCTCCCTTCCCTCCCCGAGCGCCACGCGTGCGGCTCGGATAGCGGCCACGCCGCCCCCGGCCCATCGCACCCGCCCACTTCCCCCTTCTCCCTCCGCCATCCGATCCCGCCGACCGCATCTCGGCCGCACCCCTCCACTTAAACCCCCGCGCCCATCCACCGCCGTTCGATCACCCGCCCCCGTGATCTCACCCGTCCGCGTCCCCTCACCCTTCCCTCTCTCCCTCTCGCTGACGGGCCGACCCCACCCGTCAGGCCCGTCCCCTACCTCGCGCTGCCGCCATGGCCGTTGGCCGGCTCCGCCCTAACCGGCCCTTCCCCTTTCTTCGCCCGCACGCCGCCCACCCTTCGTGCGCCGCAAGCCCGCGCCCACCTCTTCCCCGTTTTCCGCGCACGACGCCCACTTCCTCCACCCGCCTGGACTCTATCCGCAGCTAACCGCCGCCCACCTCCCCGCTTTCTCCGGCGAGGAATCCCGCCGCGCCTCCACCCCCTCGGCCCTATAAAAGCCACCCTCGAGCACCACCCTCTCCCACTCCACCTCGCCCCACCTCTCAATTTCCCTCTCCGGTCCCGAGTGCCCTTGCCGCCGTGCGCCTTCGCCCCGAGCGCCGCCCGCTACTCCAGTGAGCAATCGCCGGCGAAGGAGTGCGTATCGAGCGCCTCCGAGGACACCCTGAGCTCCGCCACGCTACGCCGAGTCCCCTCCGCCCCTTCCCCGTGCCCGGGCGCCGTCGGTGAGCCCTATCCGCCGGAACCCGATCGCTCCGCCGCCTCTTCCTCGTCGCCGGCCATCTCCGTCCACCGCCGAGCCTCGCCGCAGGTATAAGCGTATACCCCGTGCGCCCCTCTCCCGAATGCGACCCTCGCCGCCGGTCCTCGCGCCGCCGCTCGCCGGCGAGCACGCCATCCCCGAGCGCCTCCGGCCGGCGCAGCCACCAGGCCTGCGTGGCTGCCACGCGGTGCCACGTCCCCGGCCACCTCCGCGTCGGCCCGCTCCGTCAGCGCCACCCAAACCCCTCTGCCACATCAGCCGCCACCCCCTCCCGTGGACTTGGTCCATGGACCAAGGCCCACTTGTCAGCCGGCCCAACACTAGGATGACGTCAGCATGGCGTCATTAACCCGAATTTTCTTTAGAAAATTAATTTGGCCGAAAATCAATTTAGTGCTGACGTCATAATTCTCAATTTCCTGTACAAAAATAATTCTAAAAATTCCTTTTATTCTTTTTCCCTAAATATAAACTTCCCGGAGCCCGATCTTCTTCGTCCTAACTCCGTTTGAGCCCATTCAAATTTCTAAATTCGTCTAAAATCATGATCTATCCAAATATCGCCTCTATTTGAATTTTTGAGTTTATTTGAATTTTTATTTGTATTTATTTGTGTTGTTGCTCTGTCTTTACGTGCATAGAATCCAACGTTGACGAAGACCTCTCCACTCCCCAACAGGAAGACCCAGAGACCCTGCAAGAAGGCAAGTCTCCTTTGATCATCTTGAACCTACGATTTTGAAATATTTTAATTATTTTAAATTATGTGCATTGCTATTTACATAAAATGATAATTCAAATCTTAAGGCATTAGTTATATCCACCTTGTTATGCCCTCACTTGAAAATTGATTGCCATGTACCTTTGAAACCCTAGAAATTCCTTTGGCTCATTAATGAGAGTAATATATTTAATTGTTGGTATTAGAATGGTAGTGCAATGCTTAGCCATGCTATTGAATACCTCATAAACCTTGCAAATGGGAAATTATGAATTATTGAAATACCCTTGTTTTTATAAAATTAGTGGTAATTGGAGTTGCCACTGTTCTTTTAAAATAAAATGAAATGTGGAAATTGGTTTAGATTAGGGTGGATGGTTGGTTTGGATTGGTGCAGCAAGCACGAGAACTTGTTAAGTGTATGTTCCACCCTAGTCAAGTAAGGACCGACGCTTGTGTTTGTCCAGACTGAGCATTAACCGTACAACCACAAGTCTATATGGGTACGACCTAGCTGACTAACTTATGATAGTCTAGTTTAGGTGCCACCAGTGGAAAGTGGGTGCCAGGGATGGACGGGTTATTCACAGTGAGGGACAGGGATTTACTGTACTCATATGGCGCAAGAGGGGGCTTCGGTTCGGGCAGTTAGCCTACCTGCGGTGAAATCTCAGCGGGTGGTATCTAGCTAGATTAGAGTAAGGTAAAGGCTTTGTGATATTTTATCTGGGTCTCATGCCAAAGGAAGCGTGTTGACTTTTAGGATAAATCATCTCTTGTGGGTAAAGTTGTACAACCTCTGCAGAGTGTAAAACTATTCGAATAGCCGTGCCCACGGTCAAGGGCGGGCAAAGAATGCATGCACATGGTAGATTTCTGGTTTTGGTTTTAAAATCAAAATTTGGTATTCCGAGAGTGGAGGGAACTCTCGGAAGGGTATCCTGGCAGTTGGAGCCAGAGAGGGTGGATGGAACCCGCAGTTTTAAACTTGATCAGTTAGGATTGATTAAACTAGTGTTGGTAGATGGAACATTCACTAGTAAGTTAATGTTAGTTTTGTTAAAACATTTATTTGTAACTTGATGCCTTCAAAAATGATTAGTAATAATTGAAATAAAATACTGCTTTGTGCAAAAGAACCATATAGTCTTCCTTTGTTAAGCCTTGCATCTGTTGCATCTTTCCCAAGACTTACGGAGTACTTTATGTACTCACATGCTACACTTAAAAATAAAACCTCAGAAGATCACGAAGCTCAAGAAGGTGACTACGACTACTGCTTCGCTTGCGACTGTGATGGATTCTTCCCGGAGAACTTTGTCGCGCTTCCCCAGTCAATTGCCTGTGGCGTATTGATGGGTCTTCATCGAGTTTATCATTTACTTCCGCTGTGTTTCGTGTGTGCGAGGTCTTGAAACCTCCTTTGTAATAATGAGACCTTTCAGTCTGTACTCTTTAATATTGTAATAAAGCGTTGCTGGTTATGTATTCATTTTTGTTTAACTGTGTGCACTAGCTTTGATCTGGGACTAGTGCAGTAATGCACAGCGGGTCCGGGTTCGGAAATCCGGGGTCCCGACAAGGTGGACGGTGCTCCGGCGAGGGTGACATGAGCATGGCATACAGAGATTTTGGCTACTGGCTTATTTAAGCCATAAGCCAATTAGAACACATCAGTTTCTTATTTTGACTTATTTTAGTTTTTTTTATGGTTTTTTCGATTTTTTTGCTTTTTGCTTTATTCCTTTACATTGTCCATAAAAATTATATAACGGTGTTTTTCTTTTTCTTTTTCTCATTTTATTATTTTTTTATTAATTGAATGACTCAAAAAATCAACAGTCGTTACAGTATAATTTTAACCATAAATTAAAAGTTTAAGTTAGAAGCCAAAGTTATGCGCAGCTGGAGCGGACCTTAAAGAAGCAATCCATCTAGAGATGCTGGCAGCGACTGCGTGTCCTAAAGAAGCACTCCACCTAGAGATTCTGTCTGCGTGTCCTTTTATTTATGCGTTTCTTGCAAGAAGAGTAAATTAAGGTTTGCATTTTCTCCGGCCTGCCCCACTCATACATGATCCAGTGATCATTAGTCCTTATAAAGCGGCATGTGTATGCCCTTATCTTCCACTCTTGAAGTTTTAGTATAGTTAAAAATTATGAAATACTATTCATACATGATCCAGTGATCATTAGTCCTTATAAAGCGGCATGTGTATGCCCTTATCTTCCACTCTTGAAGTATTAGTAAAGTTAAAAATTATGAAATACTACTTAAAGAATGGCGACCTTTAAAACATCACCCTAAAGATTGACCCTCGTACTGTACCCATTTGAAGCCATATTGAAGCACTAAATGCCATTTCGAGCCCATTATTGAATTTCCAGACTTTTCATTTTTCTTTGCCAAGGCGAGACAACCAATTTGCCTTGTTTGGATACATTCGAGTTACAACTGCCACCCTAAAAATTGATGTTTTGTTTCGTTATTGCGAGGTTTTGTGGCTACCATTCGCGACTAATTGGTGGCACTAGATCCCAAAAGGGAATGGAGAACATGCCCGTTCTTTCTCAAAGCCAGGAACAGATGCATCCCTGCTTTCTGATTTGATTGATTTATTTGTCACTGTACATGCATAGGTGTTGTTTCTCAGCAAACAGATGCATCCCTGCTAACTTTCTGCATTGATTGATTTAAAGAACCTTGTGTTTTACCATATCTAGGCCATATGGGTGTTCCGTCCCCCCTGCATGGCTCGACTTGTGTGGTTCTCCAGTTAAGTGATGAAAGCCGATCCAATATCAGTGCATCTTCATTATATAATTACATATTACTCCCTCCGTTATTTCACTTTATGTTTTTGACTTTTTAAAGGTATTCAAGATAGTACTTTAATCACTATTTTTTATAACTTTACATTAATATATACTAATAAAATTATAATATTATGAAAGTAATTTTAATAGCAAATCTAATGATATAATTTTCGTATAACTAATCTAGATAGTTTTAAACCTATTAGTGATCAAATTTTAGAAAATTTGATGGCTCAAATTTTAGAAAGTTAAGTAAAACAAAACAGAGGGAGTAACAGAGTTATATGCAGAATTTTTTGTACGGATAATCCATTTTTTATTCAAAATTACAGAAATATACCTGCGGGAAAATTTTTTACAAGAATATGCTTCAGTCGCCTAATGATTGGGCGACTGGAGCCTTTCGCCCAACCATTGGGCGACTTTAATCCAGTCGCTCAATGGTTGGGCGACTGCATCCAATCGCCCAACGATTGGGCGACTTAAATGCAGTCGCCCAATGGTTGGGCGACTGCAGTCAAGTCTCCCGTGAATGTTTTAAATTTTTTCAATTTTGTAGTTTTAAACTGGTAAAAAATATGCTGGAGTTGTAATAAAAGTTTATGTTCATTGTATATTATAGGTGTGTAAAAAATTTTGGGAAATTTTTTTTAGGAACGATTGACCGTAGAACGATCGGTACATACGATGGTAAGTGATATTTTAATGTTATTGAGAATTCGTGTCTCTGGGCTAGGATTGGGTTGAGGAGGATCGACGGGCCCAGCGGTCAGATTATCACAGACGGTTCTACATACAAACCATCTGTAATACTCGCTGTCACAAGTTTTATATATCGATGCAATATAAACAACTAGTCTGAAAAGATAAAATAGCAAAGTTGTATATGGCTTATATATACTCATTAAAAAGGTTTCGACGAGATCTACAACTTTTCAGTTGAAGCAAAATCCAAATTCCGAAAGGAAGGCCAAGAAAAAGGGCAAAAACAGAAACCAAAAACTTACGACGCGGGTTTAGGTCCAAAGATGACCGATTTTCGGGGTCTTGGAGGGCGACTGGCGCAAGCTGGTCATTTTTATTGGATTGGGCTTGTCGTTAGCTTTCCAACGAGTACAAGAACGTCGAAAACGGACACCGTATGCAAAAGTTATGCCCGTTTTACTGAAGGTGTGTCGGAAACAGACTGAAACTGCTATAACTTTTGATCCCGTGGCCGAAATTGCTCAAATTTTTTTCTAGAGGCTGTTGGATGTATGAAGAACAGCTCCACCAATTTTCACTTTTTTAGCGAAGGTTTGATGCACTTTCCGAATTCTCAGTAAATCAAAATATTACTTACCATCGTATGTACCAATTGTTTTATGGTCATTTGTTCCTAAAAAAAGTTTCCCAAAATTTTTTACACACCTACAACATACAATGAACATAAACTTTTATTACAACTTCAGCAGATTTTTTACCAGTTTAAAACTATAAAATTGACAAAATTTAAAACATTCACGGGGTCCTGAGTGCAGTCGCCCAACCATTGGGCGACTGCATGAAAGTCGCCCAATGGTTGGGCGACTGGATGCAGTCGCCCGAGGATAGAGCGACTGGATTAAAGTCGCCCAATGGTTGGGCGAAAGGCTTCAGTCGCCCAACCATTAGGCGACTGGAGCCTATTTTTGTAAAAAATTTTCCCGCGGGTATATTTCTGTAATTTCGAATAAAAAATGGATTATCCGTACAAAAAATTCGTTATATGCATGTATGTATCAAACACATCAAATTCATGAATGGAGTGAATGAAGATACAGAGAGAGAGAGAGAGATAAAAAACAGATAAATAAAAGAGGAGCGAAGTAAATGTAGAACAACACATTCGTACTCCGACAAAGACATGATTCACGATCATACATACATAGTAGTACTAGTATTATTAGTAAGTAGTAGCTGACAAACTGTAGTAATTAAACAGCCATACATAATTAATTAGGGCTTGCATGCAAGTAGCTAGCCATGCAAATCCGTCAAGTTTTAGGCAACCCCAAATAATTCGCTAAACTCAATCCGGCCGAAAGCATAGTCCCCGAGCCGATGGTGGGCCATGAGCAGCCAGACGAAGGTGAGGAGCCCCCCTCCTCTGGCCAGCTGCACCGCGTGCGCCTCCGGCCGCGACTTGCCGGCGACGTAGACGAGGAGCCTCGTCCACACGTCTATCAGCTCCTCCAGCGTTTCCTTGCACGGCCGGGGCTCAGGGGACCCCCATCGACGTCGTATGCGTTGCTCACCGGCTCTACTCAGGAAGGCGTTCTTGTCGCCCTTCTCCTCAATAAGAAGCATCTTGTCATCCTCAGGGGACCTTGCCAGGAAGGCTTGTGCGGTGTCAGTGACCGACAACAAGGAAGGGTGGTTAACCAAAAAGGTAGAGCATGTAGTTGGACAATTTCCGGCAGACGTCGACCATGGCAGTAAGTAACATCATCTGCATGCATCTTCCAATGGTTAGGGGGATATTTACTCGAGTGTATCTCTCTGAATATATGCAGGGAGACAATCTTGTGACCAACAGAAGTCAACCAAATCAATCTCCATAAGTTCCTTCGTAACTGGGCCAAGATTTGGCCATTACCGGGGCGTGTTTTCTCTTGCAAAGGCTTCATCAAAGCTCCGTCCCAATCGGCTGCTGCTGGCGGCTTTCCATTGTTGGTTTTTGATTAAAATTATATTATACCAGTTGTTAATTTTTTTTCAATATATTTAATTAAAAATATAAAAAATACTATTATATCACTACAGATAATGCAAAGAAAAAACAAAAAACAACAATAAAAAATCAAAATTAAGAATAGATACGTTCATTCTAAAAGCCTGAAATAAAAAACCAAGCCCCTACCGTAACACACTCCTTAATCTTCTCGTTCATGTCAACAAATTTGGTGCCTAATAACTTGCTCACCGAAAACAACTTCTCCTCTCCAATGCCAACTACCTTTGCCAGGGGCGGACCTAGAAATTTTAGAATGGATACTCAAAATTATAAAACTATTGTTCAATAGAAAATATAAAGATCCGCAATAGCAAAAATTAAAGTACAATTGTTCATACTAGAGACAATGTCTCAAATAATATAAAGAAATTATAAAATAATTAAAAAATTATAAATTAACTTGACGATTCTTTGTGCCTGGGAACCAATTGAAAGGTTATAATTAGTTCCACTAATATACAATTCCACTTTGCTCCCATTGTCCCTTCTGAAATTATCTGTATTTACTATTCACATTTAGGATAGTGAAAATCGACTTGAAACTATTTGTTTACCCTTGTGAAATACTTGGTATTTATTCATAGAATCATAGGTAAGAGTTGGAGAATATGTATTTCAATTCATAAGCAATAATTTGTCTGCTGCTAAAGATCTTATTTCACTAATTCACAACAAAGTGCTCAGATGAAGGCATGACATGAATCTCAGTAGCTCACACCTCTAAAACACTTGGCATATAGATATAGGCTACTCGGTCTTAAAGATGTGGAAAACATCTAAACAACATCTAAACAATTCATAAGGCATAACCACTAATTTAAAGATAACTGAGCCAAATCCAGTAATTCACCACATCTAAACAAGGTCTAAGCACAGAAAGTGAAACAAAGAAGAAACAGATGTCAAATCCACCACATCCATCCAGTCATCCATGGATGTATCATTCACTTAGCTCGAAAATACAAAACTACAAACTCTAGGGACACACAAGCAGAGCAGATCTACCGTCTATGCATTTAGATTTGACAGCATGGGGGTCGCCGAGTTAGAGAGGATGAACCTGCCCTAGTGCTACGGACCCGCAGTGCGGCACCGCCTGCTTGGCTGGCGGTCGCTCTGACCTCCAGCACTCTTGCCGCCTGTGAAGCCTCCAGCCCCCTTGCCGCCTATGCAGCCTCCAGAAGACTAGAACCAAGGGCACGGGCACCCATCGCCGCCAGGCACTAGCCGAGTGCTGAAAGATAGAGAGAGGATCATACGCCAGATGAAAAGAGGAGAGACTAAGTGAGATACAGTCTCACAACTAGGTATAAATAGGATGATAGTGTGTCTGGGTCAGTGTTGATGGGAGGGGAAAATGGGCCAAAAGGATCTGGCATCAATTTGGGCTAACTGGGTGTGAACAAGATGAATTTAGCCCAACTACTAGTATACATATGTATTATACCTTGTATATAGTCGTATTTGTGTCTGGATCAGTGTCGATGGGAGGGAAAATGGGCCAACAGGATCTGGCATCAATTTGGGCTAACTGGATGTGAACAGGATGAATTTAGCCTAATTACTAGTATATATATGTATTATATCTTGTATATAGTAGTTTTTCTGGTAAAAAAATTTAGGTATTCAGTTGAATACTTATGAATTGAGCTAGGTCCGCCCATGACCTTTGCCATATTCCTGATGATGTTCATCACTCCTTCGTTCACACTATTTACTTGTTTGTTGTTGCAACCCATGTAGCTCAGAAAACTGTACTGCCCCATTCTGTTTCACCACAACGGCCTTTTCTCTGGCCCTTCAATATTACGGGAGAGAAGAAGCCAGGACATGTCGGTGAGTCAAGGGCACTTTCTACCTTGCAGCCACGCCCATGTCCATGGTGACAGCATGACCGTCATAAACACTGCACAGCCTTTCAGAATAAAGCCTCCAATAAATAATGTATAGGTGATCAACTAGCTAGCTAGCTCATCATGACCTTGAGGGGCGTTTGGTTTTGTTGATGGCTTTTAATAGTGAGTTATAATTTTTGACTAAAAATAAATAATAGTAGCTAAAAAAAGTGATTTTAAGAATGAGTACGAGAGCGGTGGTGAAAGTAAGAGAGATGCGTACGCATGATGAGAGCGAGAGGAGTATGGTGCGTGATGCACCCGCGACCCCTATCTTATCCTCAGAGAGATGGTAGCAAGAGAAGTAAAGAAACTGCTTCGAAAAACCAGATGTTCATATTATCTTTTGATTTTTCTAAGTAAAACCAAGAAACATAAGCCAACATAAATAGGGTTTGAATTAGTCAAGGAGTTAGTCGACATGATACTCTCTAATGAAAAATAATGTTTTGGGATACGTGCGGTTAAATTTTTTAAACTTTAGCTATCGATATATTTTTTTTAATATTTATATTGAATACATGAAAATAATATGTATAGATCTATTTTTTAAAGAAATTTTATAAAAGTATAATTTTGTGAGGTTTTATAAATCTATTTCAATAGAAATTGGTAGTCAAAGTTGTATTGTGAGGACTACATGACACCCAAAATGACGAAAGCGCCACTTTACTCTTGCTCTTCTTGCAAGAAATGTATAAAGCAACAGCATGTCCAGAGGCCCTTTTTTCCTTCTGGATCTTGTACTCCTTCAACAAAGGAATATATTTCGCGTACTGCTAACTAGGTATGTGTAGAAGAAGAAGCCGCACACTAGGCATACCATGACAAGTTCCAAACGTCCTTGCCCATTTGGCTAAGAGCGAGCCTAAGAGTAGTCGAAGCATCCATCCACCGTATAGGTATGTATATATCAACATACTTGATTACTCTCACTTTTATAGTCACATCCCAATGTTTATCTCTATGCTTTCGCTGTTTAAATTGCCATCAGGTATGATTGATTTATATTCACAAATGCCCGCTTTTTAATAATAGAATTAATTGATGTTAATTTCGTACGTAACTACGTTTAGCTAGACGTGCACATGGTTTATAAAGCATCATGTCTTATGATGGATCGGTTTGTTCCATGAAGAGCTAGGTAGCTACTAAGCTAGTTGCTTTTCCAGATAATTGCATCAAGTCTCAGTTATTTAGCGTGGATTATCTTTTCTTTTTAATTCAACGCGATGTGCCTGGGTAGAGAAGGGAATGCGCATGAGTCCGGAGAAGTGCACAGGAGGGAGAAGGGAGAAACAGGGGGAAGGGAGATAGACTGGTTTACTTCTTGCTTTCCTTTAGAGCTTGTCTGGTTGGTGACTTAGACTCTATGTCCGATAAAAAGTGGTGCTTAGAGGTAGCCTAGAATTCAAATGATTTTTGGTTGGCCAAGTGTCAGACCTGGATTTAATAAATCCGGAATCCTCTATAAAACTATTGCACTATTCTCTAGATCAGTAGATAATGCTCATAGATACATTACTGAATCATCTCATGCACGATACAGCCCATACCATCCATTAATATTAAAAAACCAGAGTACAAATATTCCACATACCATTCATTAATATTACAAAACCAGAGTACAAATATTCCATATTGGGATAAGTTGTATAAAAGGGGCCTTTAGGCCAAATGAATTTATTATAGAAACATGATAGCGATAGCAGAAGCAAAAAGAGGGGCTCATCTCTTCACAGGCAAGTGACCAGAACAATCTAAGTGCGGTTAATATTACACAGAGGCCTGGTTAGTATTAAACTCACCCATCAGTTAGCTTGGTCGGCTAAACTGTAAAGAGATGCTGGAACACTAAGTTCTACTCTAATTGCCACCGTCTTCACCGCCCTCATCACCTTGGTCCTGGTAGTAGGCATACCGGCCTTGATTCATGAACTCTGAAGGGAAGGGTTGAGAGCGAGGGTGAGCACACACAACTGTGTTCCGTGAGCCAACACACAGAATGCAGATAATTATAGATGCAAGACTTAACAAGGATGGTTTAGGTTCTTTTAATTGCGTAAAGTGATGGTTGCAAATATTATAAGTATAAATCTTATGACCTAGCATTTTAACAAATATACTTTAAAGAATTTAAATCGTGCAACATATATAGAGGTGTAGGTTTCATCCACCAGTTATATGGTTCCATCCACCTATACTAGATTTTTGACCAGTAGGCTACATCCACCATAATAATAACACTGGAGTACTTCCCCAGGGAAAAGTAAAAGTTGGCCAAAAGGTTTTTCATCCACCCACAAAATTTTAGAAATAGAACTAACTCGAGAAAGTTCCCATGTCCACCATCGACCGTGGGCTTGGCTTTTCATCCCAACCTTTATAGCTCTGTAGCTATTAAAGTAAAGGATTAGTGAATATTTGAGAGAAAATTTTGAGACACCATTCACCCCCTCTGTTGCCATCTTTGGTCCTATATTTTCAAAATTTACAAACACATGAAAATGATATGTATAGATTTATCTTAAAAAATTCATAAAAGTATGTTTTTATTAAGTTTTATAAATCTATTTTAGTAAAAATTATTGATCAAAATTATATTACGATGACTATACTGTTGTCAACAACGACATTCTTTTAGGGAGTACAACGAGAGCGTCACTTTACTCTTGCTTTTCTTGCAAGAAATGTATAAAGCAACAGCCCGTCCAGAGGCCCTTTTTTTTGTTTCTGGATCTTGTACTACTTCAACAAAGGAATATATTTCGGGTACTGCTAACTAGGTATGTGTAGAAGAAGCCGCACACTCGGCACACCATGACTAGTTCCGAACGTCCTTGCGAATTTGGCTGAGAGAGAGTAGTCGAAGCATCCATCCACCTTATAGGTATGTATATATCAACATTCTTGATTACTCTCACTTTCATAGTCACATCCCAGTTTTTATCTCTATGCTTTCTCTGTTTAAATTGCCAGCAGGCATGCTTGATTTATATCCACAAATGCCCGCTTTTTCATAATAGAATTCATTGATGTTAATTTCGTACGGAACTACGTTTAGCTAGACGTGTGCATGGTTTATAAAGCATCAGTA
Source organism: Dendrocalamus latiflorus (assembly GCA_017311315.1). Lineage (NCBI taxonomy): Eukaryota > Viridiplantae > Streptophyta > Magnoliopsida > Poales > Poaceae > Dendrocalamus > Dendrocalamus latiflorus. Next base: position 27,659,576 of record CM029654.1, on the reverse strand, counting down.
GTCTTATGATGGATCGGTTTATTCCATCAAGAGCTAGGTAGCTACTAAGCTAGTTGCTTTTCCAAATAATTTCATCAAGTCTCAGTTATTTTGCGTGGATTATCTTTTCTTTTTAATTCAACGCTGTTCCCCGCGATGTGCCTGGGTAGAGAAGGGAATGCGCAAGAGGCCGGAGAAGTGCACAGGAGGGAGAAGGGAGAGACGGGGAAGGTAGATAGATTGGTTCACTTCTTGCTTTCCTTCATTCCATGCGCCAAACCTCTTTTAATAGAGAGGCCTAACAACCAAATCTAAACAATAGGGAAACAAAAGAGTTGCTAGCGTCCGGACATTTGATCTGGACGTTAGCTCCGTACAATCAGCTATAATATTTTAAATCGATGTATATAATATTACTCGATCATATATGCAACAAAAAATTAATAAAAGTTTTAATATTACACATATAAAATTAAAATATTGCACGTATAAAACAAAAAGTATTGTATATATAAAATCAAAATATTGTAATAAAAACAACAACTACTTTCTATGGTAGGCGGCGGTGTATGCAAAATGCGATGGCATGACACGAGACATCGCATCCCAAAACAACAGATCGGAGTAAAATGTGCGCGCGAGAGACAAGTAAAGGAGGGGGATATTTCGCCTGGAGAATATCGGGTGACTTCTTGGCGGGCACAGCGCATGAGGTGAGCTCAGCGTACCTCTTGATCATCTTTCTCTCTCCGGATGACCTCTCCACCGTGGGGGTGACCAGCGCCGCCTTCTCTGCCTCCCCCCTTTCTGCCTCCTCCCCTGCTTCCTCTCCGGTTGCGGCTCCTCCTCCTCCTTGGGCTCAAGTTCTGCATCCTTTGCGTCGTTAGCTGGCGAATCTGTCGGGCGCAGGGAAGGTGGGCTTGACTTCGGAGGCCATGGGCGGGGCGGGGCAGGGACGAGGTGTTGAGGGGGGGGGGGGGGGAGATTTTTGCGGGACGGATCTTATCTATCGCCTAAATCCAGGAAGCAATCCCCCTCTTTGTTTTCGTTTGCTAAATTTTTACTGTAGAAATTCATTCCTAAGAACAAAATATGTGCCTTGTAGTTTAAAGTTTATGAAACTGCTAAACTATTTTCGTAATACAATCGCTGCATATAGAATTTTGTTAACTGTTCCGACGAATATTGCGTCTGTAAAAAAGAGCTTATATAAATAAATAACAGTGACTTTTAATTCCTTTGTCTCTGTTCTACGTTAGGGCTGGCTTGTTCAAATGGCAGACCCGTTGTACTTGCATTGTATAATGACTTGGGAAAGACGTACCTAACGATAGCACTTGCAGTTGATGTTTAATTTAGAGAAGACTAATTACGAAGATAATTGAATATTTTGTTTCGAGGAATACTAGAAGAATTATATTTCTCAAGTAAAGCTATTGGTACTAGTCTAGAGAACTAGATATGACATTCAAAGATTGATTGTGCATCATTATCTATATTAATGCTATTCACAGATATCACTGTCCTTTGCACATGCATGCTAACTAGTTGAGAAATAGACAAGTCTTGTTATGATTATTGTTATAACACTCAAAGAATATTTTTTGTTGTTGAATATTTTTTGTTGTTTTGCCAAAACAATACTGAAGTATAACCATTATTGCAACCAACAGGATGTCCGAGACATAGGAAATCTAATATAACAATGGAGAGCTTTGTTGAACTACTGAATGAATGGGAGATCCAGCTACAAGTGCTCCTAAGCTTCACACTACAGATGCTCCTCTTCTTTACTGGTGGCCTTCGACGTCGTAGCGTTAACACGTTTCTTAGGCTTTTCATATGGATATCATATTTGGGGGCAGACATGATAGCAGTGTACGCCCTTGGCTTCCTCTCACGGCATGAGGATGCCACCACTGGAAGCCACACATTAAAGGGCACCCACCAATTGGCTTTCTTGTGGGCACCCTTCCTCCTGATCCATCTTGGTGGACAAGACACTGTTACTGCCTTTTCCATTGAGGATAATAACTTGTGGTTGAGACACTTGTTGAATCTGGTAATCCAAGTTGTCATGGCCTTATATGTTTTTTGGAAGTCAATAGGTCGACATAATATTCCGCTTCTAGTTCCTGGTATTTTTGTGTTTGTTGCTGGAATCATCAAGTATGGGGAGAGGACGTTGGCTCTTATGTACGGGGACATAAAAAACATCAATGTCTTTGATGGTGAAGAAAGTGAGAAGCTTCCACAACTAAATCGGGATCATGGCTATTCTGGCATTGTTTGTTTTGCTCTGCGTTTAGCGCCAGGTATCCGAGATTTGTTTTCTGGGCGTGCCATGTATCAGATGCAGAATGGGCATTCCGTCACGCTTGATGCTAACGACAAACTCTATGAACACCAAATGCCCAAGTTGTTAGAGATTGAGCTTGGTATGGTGTACGATGATCTGTACACTAAGGCCGCGGTGCTTCGGACAAGGAGTGTTATTATTGTTCGTTGTATCTCTCAGATATCTGCTATGGTCGGTCTTGTGCTCTTTGCTGTAAGCAGTGGTAAACAGCGATACAATAGAGTTGATGTTGCAATCACATATACATTATTTATTGGAGTCTTTTTTCTGGAGGTTTGTGCAATGTTTATGATGGTCATGGTGTCACCTTGGACTTGGGCATGGTTGGAGGCTCGAGAATGCCGTAGGTTTGCTGGCATGTCATGGCTTCTTCTTTCCAGTATCATTGGATACCCGGAGAAGAAGCCGCTGTGGTCGAACTCCATGGGGCAGTACAGTATTCTGAGCTACATGGGTTGTGAGCAATCAAGGCTGTCGAAACTAGTGATGATCACGGTCAGGAAGATATCAAGCATCGTTGGCAACAGAAAAGAAAAATTCTTGTGGATCAGCAAGTTGTTAGACTCCAAGCATGTCGAGGTGAACAATATGATAGTGGACTGTGTTGTGCAGGGCGTTAATCGCTTAAACCGGCAAATCGAGAGTGGTGAACCACTCAGGGTCCAAGAATGGCCAAATCTTGGTACACTGTTACCAAGAATAGAGTGGCCTGCTGCCAATCTTGGATACGGAATTGTCAAGCTGCATATATTCACAGAATTACACCTGAGTAAATACCATCATTCTCCTCTACCTTTGGACATGGATGCAAACGCAGCAGCAGCAGCAGGAGCGACAACAGGTGGTGTCGATGTTGCGGTCGATATATGCCGGAAATTGTCAAACTACATGCTCTACCTTTTGGTTACACACCATTCCATGCTGCCGATCATTGGCGTCTCGGAAGATACACTGGATGTAGTTCTTGATGACGGATTCCTCACGGAGAATGGCGGCAAGGACGCCATTTTGCAAAGGGCCAGCGAGGAATTCGAAGATCGATGGGAGGTCCCTGAGCCCCAGCCGTGCGAAGAAACACTGGAGGAGATCAAGCGCATGTGGGTATGTCTCCTCCTGTACATCGCCGGCCAGTCCCGGCCGGAGATGCACGCGGCGCAGCTGGGCAAAGGAGGGGAGCTCCTCACCTTCATTTGGTTGCTCATGGCCCATAATAGGCTCGGGGATTCCGATCGCAGGATCGAACTCATTGATGTGTTCCCTGAGAGGCTGATGCAACTCTCTTCCGAGTATGACTCACCTTGATCAACCTGGCTATCTACCTGAAACTGCAACTGCATGCCTTGATTAATCATGGCTCTCTAGTTACTATGGTTACTTGTAATAGTCACTAAACAGACATAACGAAGATCTGAACTGATATGCAACTCTATGTATGATCATAGAATTTTAGTACTGTTGTTTTTCCCAGAGTGACTATGTTGACATATTGCTTTAGGCTCTCACTTCACTTGTGAGGAATAACAGAGCATTGTGTTCTCTGTTTGTCTGCACTCTGCAGCTGTTCTGCTTGTGCCCGTGCACAACTGCACCGATTGAGCAGAAATAACATGAGACTGCTACTCCCTTTGTTCTTTTTTACTTGATGTCGTAGAATTTATATCATCAAACCACCAATATGTTTAAAACTTTGTAGATTAACTATATAAAAAATTATATTATTAGATTTATCATTAAAAATACTCCATAATATTATAATTTTGTTGATATATTTTAATGTAAATTTATAAAAGTTAATAGTTAAAGTCGTATCTTAGAGACCATAAAAAATTAAAAACGTTAAATAAAAAAAGAAACATGGGGAATAGCTCTTAAAAAGCTAGCAGGAGAACCAAGCAAGTGAAGTCGTGCATGAACCTTGTTTGCCACTGGACGATTGTGCTTGGTACGCATGAGTGTGGAAAGATTCCTTGCCTGTCATTGTGTTCTGAGTACTTTGGACATGCATGCTATAAATTCGATTGGAAGGTGCATTCGACTCCAAGGCTAGCTACTAGTTTTGGCAAGTTTTGGCAAGAATCTATGCCTAATTTCAGGGACTCGCATTTGCAAAAAAAGCATTTATGTGTTCCGTGTTGGAAAAACACCAGCTATGCGCGTGCAGTGGCAGACAAATCAATCAAACTAGAACACAAAGAAGAGAGAAAATAAAAAGGCATAAAAACAGTGTCAGTTTCATCGCAAATCTTTCTTGAGAGGTACATCTGTTCCTCTGAGAAAGACCGGCTACATTGAGAAAGAGGCATGTACTTACTGTTGTGTTTTGACCACTCGAAACTTTGATCTCAATAGTTGTAACTTGTTTATAACTGCTCAGTACTAGTTATGACCACTCTAAGATATAGCTATGACCACTCAATATTAAGACCACTCAATGCTAGACCACTTGATTTCTAATGGATACGACCAAGTTGTGTTGTTTGTGACCACTTTGCACTCCTAACGACCACGCTCAACTTCGACCACAAACACCTCCGCTCGTAAACTTTGAACGCTTCATACTCGTAAGCTTCGATTTCTTTGCTCTGACTGTTCGACCGCTCCGCCATCGGAAGTCTTCGACTGCTCTGCGCTCGGAAGCTTTCGACCACTCCACCGCCGAAGCTTTCAACCGATAGCACTCGGATGTTTCGACCACATAGTGCCTTCGATTATGTAGTGCCTTCAACCATGTAGTGCCTTCGACCACACTCAACTCTAACTTATGACCACGACCAATCTGCTGCCTCTTTGAGTGCTCGAGTCTCCTTTGGTCCTAGTGTCTTCAAGTATGATAGCAATAACTCGAAATGCAATACGTGAACACAATTGCTTTTTCTTGGAGCAAAGCACTCCACTTTTCTCTTTATTTCTCTCCCTCTCAGCTTCCGATCACAACCGATCGCCCTCGATCACAACCGATCGCTTCTCCTTTGCTTGTCTCTGATTATACAACTAGACTGCGCCTTATAAAGGCTAGTTACAGGACTCATAAACGGACTCAACAACATGACTCGACTTCTACTATGGACTCGTATACGGACTCGACTCAAACGTTGTTATAGACTCGGATACAACTAAATAAAAATAAGATTAATTCCAACATTCACCTCCTTAATCTTGTTTCTCCACCTTGATCACACCAATCTTCTCTCTTGCTCCCGCTCTTGTGTCCCAACTCGTTTAACACCTCCTGCTCAAACGCTCTTTGTTGTGCTTCCACGTCTGGGGCTCTCATCGAGTTCGTGCACCTGATGCTCTGCCTACCACTCTACGCCCTTCATCTTTCCCTGCTGCTGCACTGGCATCCACACCTATCTATTCTTCCTTGCTGGCACCACATGCTCCTCTTAGACCTCTTCCTTTGCGTGAGACCACTTCCGACCACCGCTTCGGCCTCTGTTGCTGCTGCACTCTGCTACAATCTATTGCACGTGTCCTGAGCCATCTGCCCGCCATGACCCGTAGAGCACCTGCGTCTCATGCCTACCTATGCATGCGGTCCACCTTGACCTCCCGTGCTGCTAGCTTCTGCTTCTTCCTTTTTACCTCCCGTGCGTCATTCCCTCCTAGACAGTCACCGCCCAACTGCCCATACTTGCTCCATCCCGAGCCACACACAAACCAACACTTGCCATACTTTGCACCTGGACCGATCTTGTCCTTCCTTGTACGCTTGTCTGGGCTGGCCACAACTGCCTTGACTTCTTCATTACGTGAACCTCCTGCTCCTCTCTCTTATACCAAATATGCCTGCTTTCCTACGTACATCTCAACTGAGGCTACACCGCATCTAACTCCTGCCCTTATGCGTCCTATTTCCAACGATGACCACAGTCCTTCCACAAACCATAGAAAAATGTACCAACCTGCACTCCAAGCCTCCTCTTAGAACTTGTGCATCTGCATGCCGAGGGGACGGCTCCCGACCATCTGGGCTGCCACCTGCAGTGTGCGCGACCACGCTGCCTGCATGTATACATGTATACATGTCTCGCTCACCCAAGCCACTACACTCCTCTGTGCCGGTTGTATGTCCTCCCTAGGATCCGCATGCGTCGAGTTCATTGCCTAGCTCCTCTAGGCTACTATTGAGACAAACCGATTTACAAGTGTTCAAAGAAATTTTGTACAATCGATTATGCGATCTTTTCATCTTCATTAAGATATCATCGTTCTTGTCGTAGACATGCAAGAACTCATCCTGAGCACCACCCTGCACCCTTCTTCTATCATTTATCCAAGACTGAGTATGTTGTTGCACAATATTGGTATAAAGTAAACTTCAGACACCAACTTCTAATCGTCATTTTTGCATTGCAACAACATTGATCCTTTGCCTTTTATATCCACTGTGGAGTCATCGCCAAACTTAGCTTTGCCCAAAATCTTCTCATTGAGCTCATGGAACATGAAGTGATTTTCACGTCATGTGATTGCAGGCTCATTGTCCATGTACCACCAATCAGTGCGATCGTCGCTGCCTTCCTCCATGTGTAGTTTAGGAACTATGTTCTTCTCATTCAACATCACCATGCCTGGTGTCTCTTCAACACATAATGAAAGAAGTAGTGCCAGTTCAACATTCTCCTCAACACGGGTGAGGTTCACCTCCTCATCCTTCTTCTTGCTTGGGAAATCCGAAGCATAGTCCCCGTACTTCTCGCAGTTGAAACACTTTATGTGGCTGCAGCACTAACATGTAGTGCCCGTATTTGCCACATTCAAAGCATTTCACATGTGACTTGTCATAGAATTTGTCACCACCACCTTGCCCAGCGTTGTCTCCACGGCCACCTCTGCCGCCTCGACCACTCTAGCCGCCTCGCTCGCGCCATCTCTTGTGACGCCCTCCTTTCTCTGTCTTCGAGTTCCTTTCTTCCCATTCGGTTTGGGAGAACATGAGTTGCCCATCTGCATTGTTATTAGTTCATCAATTGAGTAGTTCTTCATATGCTTTTAACCGTCCTATTGCTTCCTCAAATTGCATCACTTCAAGATCTGAATACTGCTCAATTGATGCCACCAATTGTAGAAACTTATCAGGCACTGAGTCAAGAAGCTTGTTGACTAATGCGACGTCCTCCAAGGTAGCGCCGAGGGCCACTATACTTGGCTACCATAGCACTCAATTTCTCAGCGAACTCGTCAATCGTCTATCCTTCCTTCATGTGAATCGAGTCAAATTTTCTCTTTAGTGTTTGCAGTCGGTCCTTCTTCACACGGTCAGCACCTAGATATCGAGTCTTCAGTCCATCCCACACCTCCTTTGCCAATTTCTTCTTTGTGATCTGTAGAAATACGTCTTCCGGGATGGCTTGGAAGATGAACGCATGTGCTGCTTTGTTCTTCTTCTCGTCTATAGCCACTCCGACCGCAGGTTCTACTGCATCCCAAACTCCTTGTGCATCCATAATACTGAGCAGTTGTAAGCGAGTTACGACTACTAAGATCGAAGTTTCGAGTGGTCAAAACCCAACAGTGGTATCAGAGCTTCAGCACACCTGAGACCTTGTGGTTCCCACCGATAGCACTCGGATATTTCGACCACACAGTGCCTTCGACCACGTAGTGCCTTCGACAATACTCAACTCCAATTTACAACCACGAATCTGCCACCTCTTCGAGTACTCGAGTGTCCTTTGGTCCTAGCTTCTTCGAGTATGACAGCAACAACTCAAAACACAATACGTGAATACAATTGCTTCTCCTGGGAGCAAAGCACTCCGCTTTTGTCTTTACTTCTCTCCCTCTTAGCTTTTGATCACAACCGATTGCTCTCGATCACAACTGATCGCTTCTCATTCGTTTGTCTCTGGTTACACAACTAGACTGCGCCTTATAAAGGCTAGTTACAGAACTCATAAATAGACTTAACAACACAACTCGACTTCTACTACAAACTCGTACACGGACTCGATTCAAACGCTGTTACAGACTCAGATATGACTAAATAAAAAAAGATTAATTCCAACACTTACATGTGCAAGAAAACAAACTAGTTGGTCTTCATTCCCTCGTTAGCTAGGATGCCCCGATATGCGATACGAATATGGGTTCCGCGATATGATATTTTACAAAAAAAAACCCTTATATCCTTAACAACGGCGATACGGCAAGTACATATGCATTTAAAATTTTTAAAAATGTAGACAAGCTAGAAAGAGCGAGAAACTGATATTACCTTGGTGAATGCTATATATTCTAATTCCATTATTCCTTGCCTCCCTTAGTCGCTACCTTCAGTTATAGACTACATAATTGACATTGTTCATGAATCCCAATTCATAAAATATGAACATCTACAGATAATTTAATTTGAGATATGACAGATAACCTTGTAAATTGACATTGTTCAACCATGATAGATTGGTGTAGATGCTTGATGGTTTGGTAGTCGGCACCAAATCAGATCAATGTAGTAACTTGTAAGGTTTCTGGCCTGAAAAGATCACCTGGGTTCAAGGTTTCAATTTAGCACGCGAAGTTCTAATCCCTGACCCTGAAGCAATGAGCCAATGACAATTATTAAACTGTGAGAAGACTGCAAATCTGCAACTATGAAACATTGTAAAATCTGAAGAGAAACTGTTCCATCTCAGAATAATCCCCTTCTTATAGCAGGGGGGATTCCCGGCCAGACGCCCCCGCCACGTCGCCCGCGCCCGCGCCCCGGCCGGCGCGTGGCGCGGGAATGTTGGTACGGCCGGGGAGGTGTTTTCCTCGTATTTTCCGGAAATTACGTAGAGGTCTTTTTTCCTCGCAAAGAGATCCTTTTTCCTCGCGAAAAGGTCCCTGGCGGTTTTTTTACGTTTTTTTTCTGAAAACACCCCTCCAATTTACAGGATTGCGCCCCGCAGTTTTCTAAATTGCGTACGGGTCCTCGTTTCGTTACATACGGGTCCTCGATTTTTTCCGAAAAAGTCCTTTAGTTTTTTCGAAAATACGCATATGCCCTCGGTTTTTTCAAAAAAACTCCTCGCGGATCATCGCTTCTTTTACTTCGGTACATACGTTTGCTGGCGCGGCGTGTCGCCGCGCCTATGATGCTAGTATAACAGATCAGACGTAGGTTTGTATGATGGTTAGGATGCATATGTGTACGGTCTTTGAATCGCTCCTGGGGACAGCAAGTCAGCAACTTTTACTTCTTTCAGCCCGTCAACTGGGCCAGTCCCTGTCATCATCAAATATAAGATGGAGTCCAATGCTTCTAGAACTTGTACAACCACTACTACAGAAAGCCTAATACTAGACGGCCAATCACAAACAGTTTGACAAAACCATTTGTGACCAACACTAACACAAACGGTTTTAATTTGGACACCGTCTGTGTTGGCGGCGTCGGAGAAAACGAGTATCAGAGACGGTTCTTACCTATGAACCGTCTGTGATACTGAAGTATCACAGACGGTCTGTATTAAAAACTATCTGTGATAAGCCTCCCTATATATAGGGGTGGAAACTAGGGATGGCAATGGGCACAAATTACCCGCGTGCCCGCGGGTAAAAACCCGCTAGGGCGAGGATATGGGTTTCAAGATGTGCCCATGGGTGTGGGTGAGGGTTTATAGTTGAACCCAATGGGTAATATCTGACGGGTACAAAAATCTCGTACCCGTGCCCGCTACACCCGCGTACCCGCTCCAAAGCCCTGACATGTGGGTCCCCCGTGCAACAGTGCAACCAAAATTAGGGCTTCGCCTTTTGCAATTTTATTCCCCTCCCGGCTCCCACCTACCGGCCTCCCTCTCCCTCACCACAGCCGCCAGTGCGCCAGTCCACAGACCTCCGCCCACCACCGAATCACCGATCCACCGCGCACCGCCCGTCCACGCGACGCCGGGGCCGCACGACGGCTCCCCCGCCCCCGCAAGACCGCATCACCGCCCATCCGTGCCAGGCGCGCCCCGCCCCCGCCCGACGGTGCCCCCTCCTGTTCACACGACGCCGGGATCCCGGGCCGCACGTCTGCGCCACAACGAGGCCGCACGACCGCGCCCCCCGCCCGTCGGCGCCACCGCTCGTCCGTGCCCCCGCCCGGCGCCCGTCTACACATCCGTGCCTCCTAGCTCCGCCCGTCCACACCACCGCTCCCCCGTCCGTGTCGCTGTCGGTCTCTGCGCCGCCGCCAGTCAAAGGTATTGATTTTTCTTCCATCTCCTTCCTCCCTACTGCTGATTTGTAGAGTTATGTACTTATGTCCATTAGATCTGCAGATGTATGTATGGTCAGATGTATAATTGTTGATGCATGTTTCCTTGTTCCTACTGAGTAGTTAGCTATTTTGATGTCTGGCGGGTTGTGCCCGCGGGTATGCTGTGCCCGCGGGTGGCGGGTGCGGGTGCACATCTGTACCCGTCGAGGGTAATGGGTGCGGGCGCGGGTGTAGATTTGAGCTGGCGGGTGCGGGTTTCTAAACCCTCTACCCGCGAAAAATGTGCCCGTTGCCACCCCTAGTGGAAACGGATCGGATACGGTCGAATAGTCTCAAATACGAATACGAATCCATATTTTTCAAACGAATACGGATACGAATTCGAATATTCTCAAATACGGATACGGATATTCTCGAATACGAATACGGATATTTTCGAATACGGATTTTCTCGGATACGAATATCGGATAAAACGGATTCCTAGCGGTTTTACCGATTTTTCACCGGTTTTTGACCTGTTACCAGTTTTAAATCGCCTAAATTCAAATTTTGAATCACAAAATTTGTACGAATTTTTCATATGTTCTAGAAACGGATCGAATACGAATCGAATAGTCTCGAATACGAATACGGATACGAATATTCTCGAATACGAATGCGAATATGAATACTCTCAAATACGGATACGAATATTCTCGAATACGAATACGAATATTTTCGAATACGGATTTTTTCTTACCACATTTATGTTTTCTCGGATACGAATACCGGATAAAACGAATTATCCGTTACCGTTTTCCACCCCCTACCTATATATACCCACTGGCTAGGGTTTTCCGTGTATTCTGCCGTTATTGTAGTTCTAAATCCCGATCTGTCTCCTCGGACCTCTGTCGCCGCCACCACTGCCTCCCTCGGGCCCGTCCGTCGAGCCGTCGCCGCCGCCTCCCTTAGGCCCGTCCGCCGAGCCGTCGCCGCCGCCTCCCTCAGGCCCGTCTGCCGAGCCGTCGCCGCCGCCTCCCTGCGTCGTCCTTGAGTACGCCAACACCAAGCTCCGCACCCGAACATGCACCGGTCCGTCAAGCTTCACTTCCTCCTATCCCCTCTTCATCCATGTATCTTGCTTAGTTTCTTCATGTGGTTATGTTGCTATGGTGTCTTTTGCAAACTTTATTTTGCATTTTATAGATCTGGGAGAAACCTCTTGCTGTGCAGGATTGGTTTGCTTAACTTGAGAGGTGAGAGAACTATTTGCTAAAAAAAAAGAGGTGACAGAACTGAAATCCATACTGAACTGAAGAATTTGTGTGTTTAACCACAGAAAACAACGATGCTATTCCAACGCTAATCTGACATTATGAAGCCTGCAAAAATGTATGTTTGTGCTAGCAATGCTGCACTGATCTTCTCATTGGATTCTCTGGAATTGTAGCTGTAGCCTGCCGGTGTGATGGATATTATTATCTCTTCTCATCAGACCTAGGACTAAACTTTGCACTAGTATCCTAGGTAATCTTTTTTCATAAGGAAAATTAACTGGACACAGAGACGTTGCTCAAAGTAGCCACATTTGGTGTCTAATTGAGTGTCTAATTTTGCAACTCGCCCATTAGTACACGACTAACCAATACCATGCCCATTAGTATGTTGCTATGGATAATATTTGGCAGCTATAGAGGAGTGGTGGGGTATATGCAATGGTAGCATCCAGTTTACATGTTTTATGTATATGTATATGTATATGTATATATATGTTGCTAATGAACATAGATATGTATATGTATACTTGAATATATGTATACTTGTATATGTTGCCAAGTGTTTATTAAAGCTTGGCATTTTGCAAGTACAACTTTTCCCCCCTCCCCTCTACTCCTCTCCTCTCTTCCATCTTTTTTTGCTTCCTCATCTTATCTTATCTTATAGACCCACAAATTGAGCAACATGTCTTCCGCGCATTCTTCAACACCATCGCCGGAGGCGTCCGCTTCAAAATCAAGACGCCAAGGAAGAGGGCTATCGAAGAAGCCTGAGGGCCGATTTACCATCACACAGGTCGATGTATCTGGGGTCCCTCTCCTTCCTCGCAAAGCAGTAAGCACATGGAGAAGCATGATCAGAATAGTAGCACGAGAACGAATTGAGATCACATTCAATTCGTGGAAGGACGTGCCTGCGACTCGGAAAAGTGAGCTGCTGACAGAAATTTTGGCATCGTTCGAGATCCCAGAAGAACACCAAGACGCAGTGCAACGACAAGCCTTGCTAGGGGCGTGCAAAGCATGAAAGAATTTCAAGAGCAAGCTTGTCAAGGACTACGTGGAGAATGACGAAACGCCCTTTCATAAATACCTATTCCTGGAACAACAATGGGAAGAGTTCAAGGCTTCGAAGACGACCGAATATTTCAAAAGTACAAGTGCGGCGCACAAGGCCCTCCAGGCAAAAAACACACACCCCCACAGACTTGGCACAGCTGGGTATGTGGGTAAAATCCCGTAGTGGAGGAGCGAGAACGCACAGGCAGCCCTGCAGGACACCGCCCCGCCATTTGCCAATATCCCGGATGAGCGCGCTCGAAATTGGATTAGAGCAAGGTCATCCACAACAACATCGAGGGACGTCTCCTTTTGAAACCCTGCAGGAAGAGCTGAGTTTTGAATCTACCATGGGATCATTCCAGAGAACAAGGAAGAATGATATGCTCTCCGCGGCCCTGGGAAATAAGGAGCACCCGGGCCGTACGAGAGGCCTTGGGCTTTACGTTCCTTGGAAACATGGTTTTCAAGATGACTCCGAAATGTATCGGCGTAGGAAGAGAAACAAAGCCGAGCGTGACGCACGGCTACGAGAAGAGATCAAGGCATCTCTTAGAGAGGAGCTAATGGGTGAGTTGGCTGATGTAGTCAGAGATGAGGTGAGAAAATATACAGAAAGTCAGCAGGCCCCCGCCACCGCTCCTGTGCTAGCTAGCCCGCACAACCGTCCGAGTAGTTGCGCGTCCAATCCGACGCAAACCGATGCCAGATTTCCTGTGGATGACATCCTGGTAATAATTATTATCTCTCGAATGCTTGCTCCATTGATATACCTATTCGAGTAGCTAATTCTGTATCGTTATGTAGGAGCCTACGAAGTGCAGGCTCCAAGTGAAATATGCCTCCATTCCCTTGCACGCTGCTTGGGACCAGGCATATCCGTCTGGTATCGGGGCCGTGCTGCACGGTCAAGCTTTAGCGCCAGGCTTCGCAAAAGTTAATGTGGATGGTGTGCATGTCAATTTTGAGGTCGTCCCGCTACCGAAGCCCCCCAACGACGAGATCGTGACTCTAGGGCAGGCCATTGGAACATTCATCTAGTGGCCCAAAAGTGACATCTCCCTGGAGGCTTCTTCACCGGTGGCAGGACCAGAAGGGCAGTGCGAACCAGAGCTACATGCACTGATGCCATCTCCACTACAAGACTTGTCTCCACCACCGCTAGCTGCACCGGTGGTATCTCCACAGGTGCTCTTCTCGCCAAAGCAACTTGCACCGCTGCTACCTTTACAGTCGACTGCCGTAAAGTCGACCTACACCCGAGGCAGCAAGGGCAAAGCAAAGAAGACCAATGATGATATCCCATACTTGCCATTGGTCCGCAAATTCGTGCTTGGCGAGCCGTTGGTCGAGCAAAAGGTCCTCCAACCCCTAGCATATAGTTGCCTGCAATTGCACAAGTGGTATATGGAGCAGTCCAATAAGCCAGAGGGAGAACGGACCTCAAGTATCACTGTCAAATGCGCGGCGGATGATTTAAAGCACAATCTTCAAGAGTGTGTCTTCGTGGTCGCCTTTGAGGATTTATTCGATCTTTTCACGCGCAACGCACTCGACGTCTCACTCATTCGATGCTGGACGCTGTAAGTGTGTACAATCACAGTCTCCGTTCATGTCATACCGATAAATGTCATATATAATTTGTTGCTTTCGTGTGTGTGTGTGTATATATATATACATGCTAACTAAAGCTAGATCATCCAAATCATCGTCGGTTGGTTTCTTGGACCCACACTTGGTCGCCAGGTATACCATCGACGAGGATACATCTGTCGTCGAGAGGTACATTGCAGCAGCACTGCTGGGTTACCGCGATAAGGACTATGTACTTATGCCCTTCAATCAGAACTATCATTGGATTTTAATAGTAATTGTACCAAAATGGAACAAGGTATATTACCTTTATTCCCTAAGTAAGAATAAAATGAACTTCATAGTTGTCACCCAAGTAATCAATAAGTAAATACATTTTCTCCATACATACTTATATATTATACTCTTTCTTTCCTTCCAAATGACTAAGGTTAACTTTTTTGAATCACGTAGGGCGTTCGCGATGTACATTGAAATGGGAGGTGTCTCCAAGCAAGGGGCCAAAAGCCTAACACATGCTCAAGTCATAAAGTCAGAAGGACAGTTTCACTGCGCACCATGATTTTTTATTGCTCTTATCACTCCAGAATCGAGGTCTCGCGAAAGAAAGATATCCATAATCAACGAACTTGTCGGGTGCATAAGCAATACTTGAATGGCAATCATGCACCATCCAAGTATAGCTTGTGCAGCCTGATAAGTTCATTGATTATGGATCTGTTCCTTTCGCGAGACCTCGATTTCGGAGTGATAGAGCAATAAAAAATACAATGTTACCATCTAAGTGCAAATGCAGTGTAGAACTTTTGTAATTGTGTATTTGTTAATGAATATTTTATTTTATTTTAATTAATTGATTTGCGAAATGGATGCTTTATGTTTGTCAAATGGATGTTTTATGTTTGTCAAATGAAGTGCGATGTGAATTGGATGTTGTAAGTTTGTCAGAAATTGTATGTATATCTGCTTGTTTCAGAGGGCATGACTAGCATTTCCTGAGGCTAACCAATAAACAGGAATAGATTTAGGGGTAGAAAAGAATATCACAGATGGTTTTTAACTAAAAACCGTCTGTGATAGGTGATATATCACAGACGATTTTTACTTAAAAACCGTCTGTGATAACTAGATATCACAGATGGTTTTTAACTAAAAACCATCTGTGATTATCAGCTAGCACAGACGGTTTTTAGTGTGATATTTGCACCACAGACGGTTCGAAAACCGTCTGTGATGACCTCGTATTATCACTGACCCATAAATTCAGACGGTTCACAAAACCGTCTGTGATGACGTTTTGGAACCGTCTGTGATGACCTTTTCTGTAGTAGTGAACATATGTCACACATATGACAAATTGGCAGTACACTTACCTGAAAGTAGTCAAAGTACCACCCGATGCAATTAAATAATGCGACCTCATATCACAACCTGTACAGAATTACAGAGTTCAAAATTAGGTATTCATGAACAAAATTCTTGTCAGAAACCAAGGAACAGCATGGTAGATTGGTAGTTAACACTTAACAACAGCATGGCCCTGCAAGGCTGCAAGTTCGTAGTTCTCAGTTGGATATAGAAGATTAAAAAATGTCCCATTCAGTGTAGGCGCACTCCTTTTAGGATTGTTCACTGTCAATAGAATGAATGTAAAGAAAATTAAGAAAGACGATAGTGCGCATGTTTTCAGCTGCAAATGATATTAGGAATAAAACTTGAAATGCAACTGCAAGACAACTTAGTGGTTCACTTTAACACATTCAGCACCTAACTTTGGAATTCTTATTTGCAACTTTATTTACTAGGCCAGTCAAACAACGTATAAACTCATTAACATACCCAGGCCCTTCATCACCGGTTAACCACAATCTCACATCTTCGGCAAACAGGGTGCATACCTTGTGGGCTTGTGGCTGCTGCTGAAGGCGATGGACTCGACGGAGGGCGAACTGAAGTCTTGGCACCGCAGGAAGAGGAGTGGGGGAGGGAGGGAGGCGGTGGCGGCTGACCTCGCGCCGCTGGATCGGGAGGAGGCTGAGGTCGCGCTGCCGGATCGGAAGGAGGCCGATCTCACGCCTCCACCACGGGAGGTGGCTGAGCTCGCTTCGCCGGATCGGGAGTAGGACGAGCTCATGCCACCGGAGTATCGGGGGAAGCCGCGCCATCCTTCACTTGCCGTCGCTGGTGTTAGAACCCAGAATGCAAGGATTCGACATCGGGCGCAAAAATGAGATCGAGCAAGAGAAAACAAAGAGGAACAACAGTAAAGTCTCTAAGCTATGCTAAGATATTGTGGCTAGGGTTTTAACATATTATTCAATAGCTAGAACAGGGTTCTTACATGCCTTTTTATACCAGCTGGAGCATTAGGCTAAGACAAAAGACAATTGACAGTAAACAGTACCAACAAATGCACAGTTAATATGTAATAAGAGATAGTAATCAATTTGGGCCGTTGAATGTGCATCGAACGATCCGAGAACATAGCCTGTTCGGACTAGTCCGAGAACAAAGCCCCGTTCAGACTTAAGTAGAAGAAGTCAGCGGTGTCTTCATTTAGAGGCTGGATCGCCCGATCTACCAGCTAACTCAGCTTCTCATCACCGCCGTCCAAAGCATACCGGTTCACTTCAATCTCCACTCAAATAGATCTTCAGTCTTGACAGCTGGGTATTGCCGGTTAGTCAGCCACTCTCCTCTAGGGGTGCAAACGGGTCGGGTTAATCCCGACCGATCCGGCACCGAATCCGATTGGTACCGAATCCGATTGGTAACGAATCCGGAGAAAAAATATGGGTTAGGATATGGTAAAAGCAATATCCGTCCGAATCCGATACATCTTCAAGTTTGATTTCAGGTTAGTGCTACTATTTGACGTTTCATTTTCTTTCACTACAAGAAATTTGAGCATCGGTGATGATACGTATTTGTCACAAAATCATGGATTTTTGTCATAAAAGCATAATAGTGACGATTTTCTTGCGTCACTCGGATCGTCACAGATTATGCGTCATAGAATGTTCTTAGTGACGATCATTGGGAAATCGTCATAAAATAGTACACATTTATGACGAATAACAGATCGTCATACAATAATATTTATGACGATTTACTTAGTGTCATAAAATATTTTCTATGACGATACCGTTATGTGGTCCAGGACGTGTAATTTATGACGAAATTATTCATCATGAATATATTTGCAACGTCACAAAATTTAATCCAGATATACATGAATGACAAAAAAAAGTCATGAACAGTAGCATAATTCTCCAGATAATCACCATAGAATTGTTCCATCAAAGCATATAGAATTAATTGACATTTATCCAATACATGCCATTACAATCATTGGTTCAACACAATTGCTTCCTGTGCAATATCACTACAACAATCAAACAATAAAATTGCATTCCTCAACTGCATAGCACTAGTAGTGTGCCCGTGCTAACGCTACAATAAAATACAAAACAAGATAAAATTTGTAAAAAAATAAACCAAACAACCATTACGCCTAAGACCTTCAAGATTCAGACCACGAAGCTCAGCTCTATCACCTGCAACCATCATGTACCTTGGCACATCTTGGGCAACCTGATTCAAATAGAAATGAATGAATTTCATACTCTGCAAACTTAACACTGCGAACAATTGCAATGCCAGCAGGGTGCAAATTACAATGCAATCAGCCTTAAACAAGCACATTGTAGGAACGAAAACCTATGCAAAATAACTGTCACACTAAATAACATTTGGCATGAGTGCCTCCATGCAGAGCTAATTCTACATCATTCTGTATGATCATATGCACCTATTCCTAGAAAAGCAACATCACATAAAGCGTATGCTGATTCTCTAACTTAAGCTTAGACTCCAGGTTTCTTAGTTCTTATTTGCATTCTCTAAGGGCACAAATTTCTCATAGTTTATAGCGAGGGTTGACCAAACTACATGAGATGCAATATCAATTTTTGCCATAAGAATTGTTCCAAACTTCCAATTGTAAGGAATACCGAATACAGATAAATGTTTATACTTTATAGGACCAACATACCACAGAGCCGCCACCTAGAAATGAGAATGAACCAATATGACAAAATTGATGGACAACAACAGCCCCTGCAGTATGAGTGCAGTCCTGAAACAATAAAGTCTATCAATATACAAAAGGGCTCTCATACAGATGGTATGCCTAGCAAAAGATAGCAGGATAACAACACTGGTTGCAGTTCCTAGCTCCATTTTAATAAATAAAATATCAGAGCTTAACCTAAACTGACCCCAAGAGATAAAAACAGTAGTTATACATTTTACCAGTTGAGAGAATACAAACGGGAAAGAGAAGTTTACCAAACTTTAATTATAGCAGCATTCAATTAACAAAGAACATAGGGCATACAAATATCTCGTCTATATTTTATATGGCCAGAGGGACTGGAATACACCCATTCAAACACAGACATGACAGTGGATTAGTGGTAATCTGCATGACGGTACCTTTGCCAATACAACAGTACTCAAGCTGTAGACCTGTAGGCAGCTAGCTCAAATAGACGTGAGCAAACCATAAGAAACAATATACTTCCCATACAAATCCTTTCAAGTATATATATTCTTACAACAGGCATTCTGCGTGCAAATAAAAAGAGCAGGTGATAAACAGAAGGCAAAGGGAATGACCTGCCATGGCTAGAAAATAGGGCTCATTACCTCATCGTCCATTTGAGCTTCATCCTCCATGAGAGCACGATTGAATCAGTGGCTGCCTCAACTGGCCATGTGAATCAGTTAGATAATCATTTACTCACAACATCAAAAAGCGCCACTGCCTCAACTGGCCAGTTCGGCATGACCGTTGTGCACCAGCACCACCCCACTGGCTGCCATTTCCAAGCCGGCAAGCCCTGAGAAGCAAAAAGTCCAAGATATAAAATATTTTTCTCTAGCTGACCATCAAACTATTCACTAACCAAATTAATATAACAGGATCTTCCAATACACGTTCAGCAAAGCATTACAAACAAAGAGATCCATGAGATGGAAACCTCCTAGAATAAACAAGTGCATCTGCATTGTTTCTAGAACAGTGGATTGGTCAGCCAATAATTTAGGACAGTCGCAAAACTAAACAAGGCAGTTTGATCAGGCTAAATTGTGATCATCAAACAATTCACTAACCAAATTAATATAACAGGATCTTCCATACACGTTCAGCAAAGAATTACAAACAAAGAGATCCATGATATGCCAACATTCTATAATAAACAAGTGCATTTGCATTGTTTCTAGAGCAGTGGATTGGTCAACCAATAATTTGGGACAGTCGCAAAACTAAACAAAGGCAGTCTGATCAGGCTAAATTGTGGTACCTATCACCCTAACGAACTCCTGATAGCATGAGTCTTCTTCCTCGGGCTTGAAGCAATAACCAAACAAAACATCCGTCAGCATTACATCTCTCTGCGGCATAAAATCAAACACCTTCCGGGCGATGTCCAGAAATTCAAGCCCAACTCACACAAGTAGGAGAAGAGGGCGACGAAGAAGTGAGGAATCGGGCACTCACCTGCAGGAGGTCAACTTCGGGCTTCGTCCATTGCTGCCAGCCTAGCCGCAAGACAGCATGACGGCATTGGCGACAACAGAGATGGGGGAGGGCCCGACGAACATGGAGACTTGGGGAGAAACCCCATCTTAATATAGGGATGCTTAATGTAGCTTCCAATGAATAGGAAACAAGATGATCACCCAAATCCTTGCACCTCTCTCCGGGTGGGGGGCGGAGGAGGCCCGCGGCCGGGTGGGGGCGGAGGAGGCGAATGGAAGAGGAGGAGGCGGATCTGGGGGCGGACTGGCGGAGGAGGAGGCCGGCGGCCGGGTGGGGGCGGAGGAGGAGGCCGGCGCCGGGTGGAGGCGGAGGTCGGCGGCCGGGTGGAGGCGGAGGTGGAGGCGGAGGCCGGCGGCCGGGTGAGGCGGATGGAGGAGGAGGCGGGCCGTGCGAGCGGGAGTGCCAGAGGGGGGCGGAAGTCGCGGAGAGTTATCGCGGGGGGGGGGGGGGGGGGGCGGCGGAGGAGGAGGCCGGCGCCGGGTGGAGGCGGAGGCGGAGGCCGGCAGCGGGGTGAGGCGGATGGAGGAGGAGGAGGCGGGCTGTGCGAGCGTGAGTGCCAGAGGGGGGCGGAGTCGCGGAGGGGGACCGGGGTGATATACTCAGTTTATTATTTCTAGATGGCCCACATGTCAGATTGTTTCACAATGGCCCCATTCGCCCTAACTTTTTTTTGACAATACTTTTTTCGTCATCCAATAAATCCTCACGAATAATAATTTTTTTGATGACGAATATAAACAATCATCATGGTTTTCTGTATATTCTGTGACAAATATTTGTTTTCGTCACAAAACTAGGCGTCGAAGGTACCGTCCCTCATATTAATGACGAAATCACTTGAATCGTCACGGAATGATAGCTAATCTATGACATTTTCGTTTCTCATCATAACTATATTCGTCACTGATACTCAAATTTCTTGTAGTGTTTTGCAATGGTAAAATAAAATCTTCCACATCAGCTATTAAGTAGTAACATCAAGTTCTTGACAGTGCGTCCTCCTACTCCATTTGCTGTACTACATGCATTCCTTACAAACGGGTTAATCCCGACCGATCCGGCACCGAATCCGATTGGTACCGAATCCGGAGAAAAAATATGGGTTAGGATATGGTAACAACAATATCCGTCCGAATCCGACCCGTTTGCACCCCTACTCTCCTCTAGGGTTTTCTCGCTGGGGGAACAGGAATCGTGAGTGGTCGGCTCGCATCGCACGATTCCGCGGCTGTAATCTCCTGCTGTAGTGTTATTGGGCCGGGCACCGAGCTGGTTCATGAGCCACCGTGTGACTGGTCAATGCATCACACACACTCTCTCTATCTCTTTGTTTGAATGAAATTTAAATGTTTGAATTTGAGATTTTATTGGGTTTTGATGGCAAGCAGTTACCAGTGGGCACATGGCTGATTAAATGTGTCACTTACTAATGGGTAAATGGCTACTTAATCATGTCAATTTATAGTATATATATATATATATATATATATATATATATATATATATATATATATATATATATATATATATATATATATATATATATATATATATATATATATATATATATATATATATAGGAAAAATATCTTTTACACCCGGGTGTAATTACACCCACCACTAATATACCACCTAAACGAACTTAAAATACTCCTTTATCACTTTAGGTATACTCGTATACTAATTATAAGATACTCCAATGTGAACCATACGAAAAAATTGCATGGGAGACCATAGTTTTTAGCATATTTTGTAAATATCTTCATATACACACATAAAAAGGAGTATGTCTAAAAAATGTACATACCACCTCTAAAAAATTGTTCATACCACCTAGATGGTCTTAAATACTCGTATACTACATGTACATACCCTCCGTTACGCGAGATACTCCCTACGCTGTTATATACATATGCTTGGAGACGTCCAGAGTATAGGCCAAGAATTTCACTGCCTCTATTTCTTCCTCCTGCGAACTTGTGCTGTTGTCTAATGCCGTTTGAACCTCATCGACTCTTCTTCTAGGCATGCACCGTGAAGATGGGGAGTGGTATCTCCGAGTCGTTGCTGCCGTGAAGACCTGCACAGGGGCGGCAATAAGGTTTCTGGGCAGCGCACATTTGTGTAACCGCTCGCTCTGCGACATCCATATTCTGTGCTGCTTCCTGTTCTTCCTCACACCCAACTATAAGTCGTTCGTATGACTGATCGACTTGTTTAAATTTTGTTTCTATATAGTTTTGAAGTACAATGATTTGTCTATTGTTAGCACTGCTTTATGTATCATTAGTTATTTGTGACATTTGCCTCTTAGTAAAATCTAGAATTAAAAAATTGCTTACATTTCCAACAATTACAACTTTTATAGTTGAATAACATATATACATATATTTTTAATCGTAAGCACTAAAGTTGTACAACAAATATAACCGTAGTTTTAAATCTAGCCATACAATTGCGTTAGCAATTCAGCTAGGTAAACAAACAAGGAGATCGGTTTATTGATCATCTGCCACATCCATCAAGCGGGCGACCTGCTTTTCAAAAATAAATAAACAAGATATCCAGTGAGCAAGTACTCTAGCTTACTAGAAAATAATAAGCATGCTAATTAATCTGAATTTTCCTGCAGCTTCCATGGGCGTTAATCTTCGAGACGAAAATTGAAGGCGTAGACTTCGCGCAACCTGCCGGCGCCTGCAGAAGCATCGGTAATTCGGATCCTGTTGTACTCAGAATCCCCGAGCCGGTTATGGGCCATGAGCAACCAAGTGAATGTAAGGAGCTCCCCTCCTCTGCTCAGCTGCGCCGCGTGTGCCTCCGGCCGGGACTTGCCGGCGGCGTAGATGAGGAACCTCGTCCACATGTCTACCATCTCCTCTAGCATGTCCTTGCTTGGCGGGGGATCATAGTTGCTTAATACCTTTTGGACCATCTCGTTGAAGCGGCGCAGAACGAAGTCCCTACCACCGTTGCCGCTGACCTCCATAAAACGAGCTTGCCACTCTTTCAGCGTAGCTACCGCGCTGGCATTGAGCGGCTCATGTAGTTTGACAGTTTCCGGCAGACCCCCACCATAACTTTAGTGTCTTCTGCCGCATTCGCCTCCTCGTCCGAAGGAGGAGGATGGTACTTACTCAAATGTACCTCTGTGAACATATGCATGTAGACAATGGCAAAACCAAAATCCGCGATAAAAGGACCTTGTGTTTCTTTCAACAATGGGCGAATATTTGGTCATCCTCGAGGTCCCTCGGAGAAGTCATCACTTATTAAGCGACTAATCCCCTTTGCAACATATTCCATCTCCTTATCCACCTTGACGTACTCGGTCTCTAACAGCTTGCTCATCCAAAACATTTTTTCCTTATCAGCACCGACTAAATTCATCAACTTCCTGACCATGGTCATCACTTGTTGGTTCCATGACCTTGGCTGGTCACTGCTAGCCAGCCAATTCACCAAGTTGTACTGTCCCATTGAATTTGACCACAATGGCCTTTTCTCCGGCCATCCAATATCACTGGAAAAAAGAAACCAGGACAAGCGGGCAAGGCCGTTGTACTTTCGAACCTTCAACCATGCCCAAGTCCATGGTGACATCATGACAATAAACACTGCACAAACTTCCAGGAAAAAGCCTCCGGCAAATAGTGAGTAGGTGATTGCAATGTCAGCTCTACTGTACCTTCCTTTGTTGCTTGCAAGAAAGAGCGCAAAAGCAACCACCGCAGATATCTGGGAGATACATCGGAGTATGATGCCACTCCTTGTCCTGACAACAAGAGCCTTAGTGTAGAGATCATCGTACATCATGCCAAGCTCAAGTTCCACCACCTTGAGCATTTTGTTGGGGTCTTGTGCTGCATCTTGCCTCAAGGAACCTGTGGCAAACAAGGTGCGCGCAGCAAAGACATTGAGGACATTTAGCATTGAACACAAACTAGTGCAAACAATGTTAGAATAGCCAACATCCTCATCAGTCACTTCCGGCAAACGTTGCTTATAGTGATGTCCAGTGGAGCTCTCGAGGCTTTTGAAGTTCCCGCACTTGAGAGACCACGTCCTTTCTCCATACTTAATAATTCCAGCAATAAACACAAAGATACCTGACACGAGAAGATCCACGCTGTGTCTTCCAATCCACCTCCAGAAAACATGTAAAGCTAGGGCAGCTTGCACAACTAAATTCAAAAAATGTCTCAACCATAAGTTGTTGTCTTCCATGGAGAAAGCAGTAATGGTGTCCTGCCCACCAAGATGGATGAGGAGAAATGGTGCCCAAAAGAAAGTTAGTGGTTGGGTGGTATTCACCTGTCGTGAGAGGTAGCCGAGACCATAAACTGCTACCAAGTCTGCCCCCAAATAAGCTATCCAAATGTAGAGCCTAAAGAACATGTTGGTGCTATGCCGTCGAAGGCCACCAGTAAAGAAAAGGAATATCTGTAGTGTGAAGCTAAGGAGCACAAGCACCTGGATTTCACACTCATAGAATAGTTTCACAAAACTCTCCATGGCATGCTAGATTCCAATGTCTCAGACCACCTGATGGATACAATAAGTTATATAATTCAGCTAACACGACGGAGATGAGCTGGATGTCTACTGACATGACGGAGTCGCCGGAGTCAACCATCCCAGCTGCCCGCTAACACGTCAACATCGATGTAAGAAGATGTGGCCCTCCTCTTCCGCTCTTCCTCTCCCTCTCTCCACTACCTCTCCCTCACGTACCGCCCCCTTTTTCTTTCTCTAAAATGTCCTGCTGCTATAACTTCTCATCGACCTGTACTTCTTGACTTCTTGGTCTCATCGACCTGTACTTCTTGACTTCTTGGTCCCCGCGGCGACCATGGTGGCATGGTGTTTGTTGGGTGTTGACAAGATACCAGATATTAAATTTCAGCCACTCGAAACTCTGATATCAGTAGTCGTAACTCGTTTATGACTGCTCAGCTCTGATACCAAATGTTAGCCTAGCCTATCTCAAATTCATGCTTTCACGGTGGATGACTTGCTGGAGATGGGAACGAGTAGATGGAGCTAACAACAAAGTTGAACACAAGAACTGAGACACAAGATTGTGGTGCTAATTGATGCACCTTTTTCTGTGTTTTCTCTATTATTTTTTGGCTCAACTTACTCAAAAAACTTACAAGATATATATAGATACAGCTGGGCCTCACAAATAGGCCACTCACCCGCTCACACACACCACTCTGACTAAAATAGACTATCTGCCCATACCGAGTAGTTCACCAACTGATTGAGCACCTGCATCATTCCATGACCACTTGTGCTGATGACTGCTACAGTGACCAGCCGCGCACGACGTCTACCAGGTCATTCCACAACCGCACGCTTACGACTACTACAGTGACCACCAACTTCTACAGGAACCTGTTGACGGCTGTTACAGAGGCTGCTACCGAGTATGATGTTTGCGCTACTCCACCGAGTATGGCATCTATTGTACTCCTCCGAGTATGACATCTACAGTACTTCTCCGAGTATGACATCTATAGTATTTGGTGCAGCTACGATTACTCACACAGGCACCGTGACCACAGTGCTACGACCACGCACACAGGCGCCACGACCACGGCGCTATGACCACGAACACAGGTGCCACAACCACGGCGCTATAACTACGCACACAGGCGCCATGACCACAGTGCTACGAGTCCTCCGAGCGCGGCACTTCGACCATGCAGGTCTTCAAAGCACCAACCGCAGTTCTTCAACCACGCTGGTCGTCCGAGCATTGACCGCAGCACTTCGACCACGCAGGTCATCCGAGCACCGATCGCGGCACTTGAACACACACTAGTCTTCCGAGCACCGACCACTTCAGGCCCACGGTGCACCAGGCACCTCATTCGGCGAACTGCCCCACACCATAGCCTTTCCACGGTGTACCTGTTGGAGGGCAGGTGCTGAAGAGCCCTGCACCATCTGACGGGGTGACATGCTTCTACTGCAAGGAGACGGGACACTTCGCCAAGTCCTGTCCTAAGAAGCTTCAAGCCACGGCTAATGCTAGGCCATCAGGAGGTCGGAGCTTGGGGCAAACCTTCAAGAAGCCCCAGAACTTTGTGAAAGGGCATGTGAATCACGTCACCGCTGAGGAAGCTCAAGATGCACCAAACATCATTTTGGGTACGTTTCTAGTAAATTTAGATCCAGCTTCAGTTCTGTTTGATTCGGGAGCATCCCATTCTTTTATTTCCAAGGCTTTTGTGGTTAAGAATAGGTTAGGTTCAGTTCCTCTTAGCCACCCCATGCTAGTCCAGTCCCTAGGAGCAAAGATGAGAGCTAGAACCTAGTGCCCAAAGGTGAACCTACTCATTGAGGGAGTACCCTTCCCAGCGGAATTGATAGTTTTAGACTCCCAAGGTTTGGATATTATTCTTATAATGAAATAGTT
Source organism: Dendrocalamus latiflorus (assembly GCA_017311315.1). NCBI lineage: Eukaryota > Viridiplantae > Streptophyta > Magnoliopsida > Poales > Poaceae > Dendrocalamus > Dendrocalamus latiflorus. The sequence goes on along the minus strand of CM029654.1, from coordinate 27,633,097 downwards.
ATCCAAGAATAAATGTCAGATCGATTGTGCCACCCGGTCCATCACCCTCACCAATGGTCAGGGAGTAGAGGTGACCTTTGCACCAGAAATTCCAAGGGTAGAAGAGTGTACCCTCGACCAAATCCAGGGCTTAGAGAAAGTACCAGTTGTTAGGGAATACCTAGGTGTATTTCTAGAAGACTTACCGGTAATGACACATAATAGGGATGTTGAGTTCATGATCGACTTGGTCCCTGGTATAGCCCCCATCTCCAAATGACCGTACCACATGTTGGCTAATGAGTTAGCTGAGCTAAAAAGCAAATTCAAGAACTAGAGGACAAAGGGTATGCCCGACCAAGCTCATCTCCTTGAGGAGCACCCATTCTCTTTGTCAAGAAGAAGGATGGTAGCATGAAAATATATGTGGACTACCGAGCACTCAATGACGCCAGCATCAAGAACGAATACCCTCTACCCAAGATCGACGATCTATTTAACTAATTGAAGGGAGCTAGTGTGTTCTCTAAGATAGATCTAAGATCTAGTTACCATCAGCTGAAGATTAGAGAGGAGGATATGCCCAAGACTGGCTTCTCCACTCGTTACTGTCAGTATGAGTTCACTGTCATGTCTTTTAGACTCACAAATGCACCAACATACTTCATGGGCATGATGAATAAGGTATTCATGGAGTACCTAGATAAATTCGTGGTGATATTTATTAATGACATTCTTATTTACTCCAAGAATGAGATGGAGCACGAGAATCACCTTCGAATAATCCTGGAGAAGTTGGGAGAGCATCATTTCTATGTCAAGTTCAGCAAGTGTGGGAGAGCATCATTTCTATGTCAAGTTCAGCAAGTGTGGGAGAGCATCATTTCTATGTCAAGTTCAGCAAGTGTGAGTTTTGGCTAAGAGAAGTAGCCTTTCTGGGTCACATTCTGACAGCTGAGGGAATTGCAGTAGACCCCTCCGAAGTTGAGTTAGTAATGGATTGGAAGCAACCAGGAATGGTAACTGAGGTCAGGAATTTCCTTGGACTCGTTGGTTACTATCGACGCTTTATAGCCAGGTTCTCCGAGATTACCAAACACATGACCCAAATCCTAAAGAAAGAAAAGAAGTTCAAGTGGGCAAAAGCCTGTGAGCAAAGTTTTCAGTCCCTCAAGAAGAAGTTAGTATCAGCCCCAGTGCTTGTTCTGCTGGACATCCATAAGGATTTCGAGGTATTTTGCGATGCCTCCCAGTAATGACTTGGTTGTGTCTTGATGCAAGAAGGCAAGGTAGTAGCCTATGCGTCTCGCTAGCTGAGACCTCATGAATGCAACTATCCGACCCATAATTTGGAGTTAGTAGCTATGGTTCATGCCTTGAAGATTTGGCAATGTTACCTCATAGGTAATCGTTGCGAGATCTATACGGACCACAAGAGCTTGAAGCATATATTTACCCAGGCAGAACTCAATCTGAGGCAGTGAAGGTGGTTAGAGCTAATCAAGGATTATAATATTGGGATGCACTACCACCCAGGCAAGGCCAATGTAGTGCTAGATGATGTAAGCAGAAAAGCCTATGCAAACTGCACACTGCCAGAAGAGATTTAGACTCAACTTCAGAAGGAGGTTACATGTCCAAACCTAAACCTATCCAGAGGAACATACTCTCAGTCCTAGAAGTCCATCCCACCCTAGCAGACCAGATTCATGAAGCCCAAAAGGTAGATGAGGATATCAAGGAAATCAGGAGGAATATGAGAAGAAGAAAAGCCATTGGGTTTAGCGAGGATGAATGTGGGACCATTTGGTTCAGTAACCGTATCTGTGTGCCTAACAACCAAGAAATCAAAGAGATGATTCTGTGTGAAGCCCATGGAACTCCTTACTCCATCCATCCAGGTCATACCAAGATGTACCAAGACCTTAGAGAAAGATATTGGTGGGTTAGCATGAAGAGAGAAATCGCTAAATTTGTTGAAGCCTGTGATACTTGCCAAAAAGTCAGGGTAGACCATTAGAGACCCGCAAGACTTCTGTAGCCCTTGCCAATCCTGGATTGGAAGTGGAAAGAAATTGGCATGGACTTCATCACTGGACTCCCCAAAACTCAATCTGATTATGACTCTATTTGGGTAGTCATAAACCGATTGACCAAAGTAGCCCATTTTGCACTGATCAAGACGACCTACTCAGGGAGTAAGTTAGCAGATCTATACATGGCCAAAATAGTATGCCTGCATGGAGTTCCCAAAAAGATTGTGTCAGACTGAGGAAGTCAGTTCATCTCTAGGTTCTGGTAGAAGCTTCATGAAGAATTGGGTAGTAGGCTTAATTTCAGCATAGCTTATCATTCCTAAACCAACGGTCAAATAGAGCGAGTCAATTAGGTGTTGGAGAATATGCCAAGAGCTTGCACTCTATATTTTGGCACCAATTGGGACCAGACCCTACCTTATGCCGAGTTCTCCTACAACAACAACAACAACTATCAAGCCAGTCTTCAGATGGCACCCTTTGAAGCGTTGTATGGTAGAAGTGCCGAACACCGCTACTATGGGAACAACCCGAAGGACATCAAGACCCGGTGCCTAATCTACTTCAAGATTCTGAAGAAAAGGTGAAAAAAATCAAGGAACAACTTAGGATAGCCAGTCATGCCAGAAGAGCTATGTCGACAACCGTCATCGTGATTTGGCCTTTTGAGGTGGGTGACTTTGTCTATCTGAGAGTGTCCCCAATTAAAGGAGTCAAGAGATTTCAAACTAAAGGAAAACGTGCACCCCGATTTGTGGGACCGTTCAAGATCTTGGTGTGTAGAGGAGAAGTTGCCTATCAGCTAGAGTTGCCACCGGCCATGTCAGAAGTGCACAACGTCTTTCATGTGTCTCAGCTAAAGAAGTGCCTTCGAGTACCAACTGAGTAGGCAGTGCTCGAGACCCTCGACCTTCAAGAAGATCTCACCTACTAAGAGCACCCTATCAAGATTCTCAAGATAGCAGAACATCATACCAGCAGGAAGACCATTTGATTCTGTAAAGTATAGTGGAGCAACCATACTGAAGATGAAGCTACCTAGGAACGAGAGGACGATTTGAAGGCCAACCATCCCCACCTCTTTTGCTAGCCGTCCAAAATCTCAAGGTCAAGATTCTCTTAAGGGGGTATGTTTGAGTCATCCCAAAATTTTGGTTATTTAATTAATTGGATTTTCCCTAAAATTAATTTCCCTTTTTCTTAAATCCTTTATTTAAGCCTAGAGAAGAAGTTGTTAAACTAGTTGTGTAGCTCTAGTCAAAATAGGTTCATTTTATTTTATTTGGGTACCTTGCATTTTCTAGAATTTATATGATTTTTCTAGGATTTATTTAGATTTTTTTTGCTATTTTCTAAGCCTTTACTTGATTTCTCGGGTTTTCTGTATTTTGAAAATAAAAATTTAAAAACCCAAAACCCTGCCCTCCCTCCTAAACTGATGCGTGGATGGCCCAGATGGAGCCACATCCTCGCACTGGCCCATCTCCTCTCTCTCTTGCTTTTTCTCTCTCCCTTCCCTCTCTCACTGACAGGTGGGCCCGCCCCCTTCTTCCTCCCCACGTCACGCCCCCATTTCCTTTCCCTCCCCTTCCTCTTTCCTTATTCACCAATGACTGGGATCCTTGCTGATCATGGCTTTCACCCTCTCCTCAGTTTTGGAAACTGCGTACGACACCGAGGTAGAATCCCCTAAACGGCACGCCTCTCCTTTCTTCCCCACCCCACTTTCCTTTTCCTCCCTGCCTAAAATCCTGCCGCCACCAATTCTGGTAAAGAATTGTCGCTGTGCCTCCCTTCCCCGACCCTATAAAAGGGCCCTCGACTAACCCTCAGCCCTGCACCACTTCCCCTTCTCGTGCATTACACTGCTGAGCTCCCAAGCCCACTCTCACCTTGCACTCATCACCTTGGCCAACCACACCACTTCGGTGAGCGATTCCGACTCACCGAGACGACGCTAAGGACCACCGATGCCACCACTAGCTTCGCCGTGCCAAGGACGACCCCACCCCTCCTCCACCGGCCTTAAGAAATGCCAGAACCACACCCCCGTCGGAGCCCCAACCCTGCATTGCCAAACCTCATCGCTGGCCATATCCATTCGCACCCCAGTGAGAAATACTCCCTGTGCTCCCCATTCATAATGCACGTCGTTCCAACCGCCGTCGCTCACTGTAGCACCAGCAGCCCTCGGGCCCAAAGCGGCGCTCACCACTGGTGTTGCCATGTCAACATTCGAGCACATGTGGCCACCATGTGGCGCCACATGGTGCTCCACCACAGCGCCATACAACCACACGAGTGCCATGCCGCATTTCCCCTGCCTCGTCAGACTACACGCACACATGGTTGCCCGTGGCATGCCACCTAATGCACTAGTCCACATGCCCGCCACGTGGCATGCCACGACAGCACTGAGCCACTACCAAACCACGTTAGTGCCATGTGTCAGCCATGTAGCATGCCACATCATCAAATCATGCCTTGTCAGCTGCCATATGTAGGGCTGACGTCAACATGATGTCATATATTATATTTTTCTTTAGAAATTTAATTTGACCAAAAAAACAAATTCCTTGCCGATGTCATTAATGTATGTCCTTAGAAAAATAATTCTAAAAATTCTAGTTTTTCTTTTTCTTTAGATTTTAAACTTCCAAAAATCTGTTCTCCTTCATCCTAATTTCTTTGAGACCATTTAAATTTCTAAATTCATCTAAAATCAAGATCTACTCAATTCTGCATTGTTTAAAATTTTGGAGTTCATTTGTATTTTATTTGAATTTGGAGGTTTATTTTCACGTGTGGACTACAATGATTCTGGAGAGTTCCACTTCAACAACAATCATCAATCCACCGAGTAAGGTAAGTTACACTCCTTGATCATGTTAACCCTAATTTTCAAGTAAAACTATGTTGTTTTAAATTATATTGCATGCTTAATTTTTATTCCCAATATTTCAATTCTTGTTTTACTATAGTAATACCCATTTGTTATGACACCTTTGGCTTTGCGAATTCCTGTGAGCTACTGCTATAAAACCTTATTATACTACCACAATGCTGGTGTGGGATAGTTCTGACTGACTAATTTGCGGGTCCCAACCTGAGTCTCGTTGTAGGCTGAATGTGAGTGTGGCTGTAGGAGCCCAGATATTAACATCCAGATTCCTCTGTGATTCCACCGCACTATTCCCTGGATCAGTAGATAGTGCTCATAGATTACAGTTCTGAATATCAAAGTTCATATCATGCGGAAACGTAAATATAATAGTAGACTTACTCATGGGCCGATTAGGCCGAAATCAATAAATTGCAACAGCGGAAGAACGAAGCACACATGTGGGACCTTCAGGACATGCCCACAGGCAGCCAACTGGAGGTTCGTGACCTAGCCCTTGACATCTTCATCTTCTCTGTCAGCTTGTCCAATCTTGTTACTGAGGCGCAGTGATTTGATTCCTGATTCTGAATTTTATCGCAAAAGCGAGCGTGAGCACTCCAACCCCGTGCTCCGCGAGCCAATACACAGAATGCAAATAAATAGTATGCATGGCTTAACAAAGGAGAGGCTCGGGTTATTTTATTTGCCAAAAATCGCTTTTAGCAGCTTTGCTATTATTTAATCATTGTGTTATTGTTACTGCCTATACACCACCTAGTGACTACCATAATCGACTTAATCCACCAAAATACACTTTCTTTATTGATTGCTGTCTAAGACTCCAAACAGCGAATAACATCAATTATACGATCCACCAATCAATTGCTGACTAAATCTCTGAACAGCTAGTGACATCATTTATCTAATATTATTTAATTAATCCACTGAACACATACTCTCCATATTGAGTGCTGTCTAAAATTCCAAACAGCGAGTATCATTAATCATTTTGTATCCACCAATATCTTATGTGTTCTAAATTCCTAGTAATCCAATCTTGAAATTTCTATTCATCCTCCCATGATTAATTAACACCATTGATTTTAAATCCACCGAAATCATTCATATTCAATCCTTTTTGTTATTGATCCAAAACCATAAATTCATTCTTCTAATAATCAATCTCATTTTCTATTATCTATCACTAACTAGATCACTAGTATACCTCCACCAAATACATTAATGATCAAATATACGATTCACTAGTATACATCCACCGAGAATACACTTATCAAGATTATAATCCACTACTTATTATGATTTCTCCAATATTCTCAGAAATTCAATTCATCCATCTAGTGTGTAATCCAATCCTATTAATTCCATCATTGTCAACATCTCCCAAGAATTTATAGCATTATTACCTTACCTCCAAATTCTTAAAAATCCGATTCACCCATCCAGTACTTGATCGAAGCCTATTAATCCCATTATCGCCAACCACTCCCAGGAATTAATCTAGCAACTACCTTTGCACTCCCTAATTCTCCAAAAAAAATTTAAATCATCTATCTAGCCTGTATATTCAATTACGCTCCACCAATTTATTTCTCCTAGACTCCACACTATCATTCTCACTATAATTGACATGATTCCACCAATATCTTATGCATTCTACAAACATTCATCTCCTTTACTCACGACCATGTATATTCCACCCATATTTTATTTTGTAAGAATAGGAATGCCACTATTTGAAATGCAATACATAAAATTTCCTGAGACCTAGCAGCTTTGGAACAAATCATAATGTTCAAGGAATATTAACATGATTTTCCATACATATGGCATCACACCATATGCCTATTATCACCATAATTTTTCCATACATACGGCATCACACCGTATAACATGCTTCAGCGTTATAGCCGCTTAACTTACCACTGGGATGACACCCAGGACAACTCAAATCAGGGATTTCCTCTGCCCTTCCACTTTTCCATGCCCATTTTCCAAACATTTTTAAATAGAACTATATCTGGTTAAGTTCCCATGTTCGCCCTTGACCGTGGGCACGGCTATTCGAATAGTTTTAGACTCTGCAGAGTTTGCACACTTTACCCACAAGAGATAGATCCACTCGTTGCCCCACATGATTCCTTAGCCATGTGGTTGAATAGACTATCACAGGGCCTTTACAATGCATAGTCCACTGTGGTTACGCCCGCTAAGGTCAACCTTCCGTAGTAATAGCTGCATATACCGGGAAGGGTCCCTCGTGAGCCGTCACGGGCAAAGGCGAGGAATATTACGCATCCATCCCTTTGCTCGTGGTCATACCTTCACGTAACCACCTTAGAGCTACACAAATTAGTTAACCCTGCCTACACTTTGCCAGCTTGTGGTTGCACTGTTTTACACAGGAGGTCATGACAAGATTCAGTCCTTCGGTGTACCTGAGCGGTTCTACCACACTCCATAATTTTGTGCTCCCACCGCACCACATACCAACCCCCATACCATCCGCTCAGATATTTAAGCAAATTGGGATTTTTGGGAGCATAAAATAATTATGTTAAGATATACCAGTCATTCCCACCATGACTGTCCAAACCAGTTTCTTATGATTAAAAAATGATAATGCGGCTTGGGGCATTTCAGCGCCCCTGAATATCTATGCAGTACTAAGCATGGCATATAATTAGGGACTTATTTTTGAAATGTTACTGTTATAATTTTGCTAGGACGACAAGGTTCACACATTCAAATATTCCAAAGGAGGGGTAATATTATTCAAGGTAAACAATGGCACATAACTAGAATATTAAATTAAACATGTATTTGCATATGAAATAACAGCATGCAATTTGATAATTTAAAACAAAATAATTTGCAGAAAATGTAGGTTCAACATGATCAAAGTATTGACTCGCCTGGTGCGGTTTAGCGGTCTTGAGCTCACTCGAGGCTTTTTGATTTGTCGATCTTGAGGCTCGGGTCTTTATCTTTACCTCGATCTTGATCTCGCTTGCTCCATAGAATCTCTAGGGCTCCAGTTTCTAGCTACGCGATAAACGACTGAATCCAAATAAAAGCAAATAACTAGAAAGATCCAAATAAATCCAATTAAGCTTGTTTAGGTTTTATCATGATTAAGTGGGGGATCTGAGGTTGGGTTTCAGGCACAGAGTATTGATGGAGTTAAGGTGGTTGGAGTGAAGTGAGAGATGACAGAGAAATTCATCGAAATGGGAGGTAGGCAAGGTTCAAGACAAAGGAGTATTCACGAGAATATCCTGTTTAGGACTTAGAGATGGCTTGGTATAGCCACTGATAGAATCTCATATCTCGATCATTTAAGAATTAGGTTATGAGTTTCGCTCATGGTGTACATCAATTTAACTTATCGAATTAATCTCAGAGTTTGCGCTTGTGGTATTTTGCACTGTGATATTTTATGTGAGTTTCACTGTCAATTAATTAGTTTATTAATTAAATGATTAATACCCTAATTTATTATCGCATGGAACCGATTATTTAGTCATTGTTATTTAAATGATTAACACCAGTTGAGTTCTATTTTTCATTGACCCGTGACCGCTAAGCTATTCTAAGGTGACCTACTGGACTATTCTAGGCTCTGGTTATAACTCGGATATATATACCATTCCTAGCTATGTCTAGTACTCCTGGACTTCAGGTTACATATTAGCGAGATTATTTTTAATTACTACTGACCCACAGTTTATTATATTATAATGCTATATGCTAATATGGCCTTTTAATTAGAGTCTTTGTGACACCGTCACCTTCATCATTTTACTTAGCGCTTGGCATAATTTAATCGTAATTACGCTCTTTTGTACTTGAGGTCAAGCTTGCTATACAAGGTTAGATTCTAATATTATTATTTAATTATACTTACTACTTGAGATTTGCTTAATGGCAGTATCTTAATGTTAGAACATATATTTTAATTACAATTAAGGGTAATCTTTAGTCTAATGCATTGCTTCTATAGCTAAACATGATATCCAATATCTTTATGAAACTTTGGATAATTAAACAAAGTCATCCTTTCTCAATACCTTTAGTTAGAACTTAAATTCTTGTTAAATGTTCCAAACTACATTAGTTACTTATATATGACTTTTAATCTATTATTAATATCCCCAATAATCTTATTATATCCTAATTAAATTTTATTAGCTTTCATGAATGAATTTCTACTCTCCTAAATTTTCCATAGTTGCAATGGGTTAAAGAAAAAGAAAAAGAAAAATGAATGGTGCGGCCGACTGCACTCGAACCCGAGACCTGTGGGTTACACTACTCACTCAGCTAGCTATCGGGGTCCTCGGCATTTTGTGATGCACTGGGGAAGTAAAACTTGAATAAGCGAGCGTGGGCTAGGGAACTAAAGCAGAGCAGCCGGCCGGCTGAAAAAAAACAGAGGAGGTGCACGGCGGTCGGGGCAGGCGGTGGCGCCGGCGAGCGGTGGGCGGGGAGGTGTCAGAGCTAACCAAAATGGGTCCCTAGGAGGCCATGGGAGCCCGTGGAGGTAGCGGCGCTGCTCCCGGCAGGGTGGAGGCGGACAAGGGCGGTTCTAGGCGGCTGGAGGTGGGGCGGAAAGAGGCGGCGCCATCGTGGTGGGGGAGGGAGAAATTGGAGTAGAGCGTGAGCATCAGGAGACCTAGAGAAACTCACCAGAGGTGCTGGCAGAGCCGGAGAGGGAATGAGGCGTGCCGGCGACGGGAGCCGAGGGCGGCGCGGTTGGGTCACCGTGGAGGGGGTTGTCCGGGCGGCGAGAGGTCCGGGCGGCGGTGGCGCCGGCGAGCGGTGGGCAGGGAGGTGTCAGAGCTAACCAAAATGGGTCCCTAGGAGGCCATGGGAGCCCGTGGAGGTAGCAGCGCTGCTCCCGGCAGGGTGGAGGCGGACAAGGGCGGCTCTATGCGGCTGGAGGTGGGGCGGAAAGAGGCGGCGCCATCGTGGTGGGGGAGGGAGAAATTGGAATAGAGCGTGAGCATCAGGAGACCTAGAGAAACTCACCAGAGGTGCTGGCAGAGCCGGAGAGGGAACGAGGCGTGCTGGCGACGGGAGCCGAGGGCGGCGCGGTCGGGTCACCGTGGAGGGGGTTGTCCGGGCGGCGAGAGGTCCGGGCGGCGGTTGGGGAAGCTTGTACATAATTTTGTAAGCAAGAGAAAGCAAGAGAAAAAGCAAAGAAAAAGGAGGGGCAAATAAGAGAATAAAGAAATTGAAAAATTTCTTTCGTGTTATCTTAGTTTATTTGTAATGTGTGTGTTTTCTCTTAGGATCAAATTTGTAACATCAACCATGTGAAGGAATCGATTAAGTAGTACCCGGCCTGCATCAACCATGTGAGGGAATCGATTCCTTCACTGCTTGCGCAGTTCACACATGGATTCCTGCCCGTGTTCACGCACCACTGCTTTTCGACGTCGCTGTGCAGCTCAACATTTCACGAGGAGAGTGGACAGTGCTCCACAATACAGAACTGTAAGACAGCTAGTAATGCCCAACTAGAAGAACAATCAAACGTAATGTTTCTCGACAATCTAACATGCATCGCAGGCTGGTACAACTCGAACACAACAAATAGTTCAACAATGCTCGAGTGCGTGTCCTCGAGCAGGCCGCCGGCCCTTGTGCCAAAGGAGCTGGCCTGGGGACCCACTGGCGGCTCGTCCGCTTCATCCAAGCTGGCTTGGTGCTGCAGCGGTGAACCTGCAAGTGTTGCGACGTGCTCGTTCATGCAAATAGCACCTTGAACACGTTCGCCATTAGGGCCTCGTGTAGTAGTGGTGTAGTACGGAACCTTCGGACCGAACCTATGGCCTACAAAGTAGTTGTGGGGTGTTGTTAAGGCGCGTGCAACACAAGCATACGGCAAAGGAAAAACAATGTTTCTCATACCAGCTCCTATTGCACCCACCAAGCAGAGTCCGCAGCGATGCAGCCGGTGTCCAGATGGATGCCCAACCCTGAGGCATTGTGCTTCAACGTGTGCCACTTGGCATACAACCATTTCTGGTCATCCCAGTGGTTCTTGAACTGTTTGTGCGTGTAGCACCTACCCAATCGTGCCTTGAACTTTGAAATGAGGTTGAGGTAGCCGCGCCTATTCAGACAAGTGGTATTGCGGTTGTTGGCAAGGACATCCTTACGGCAGATCTCAAGGAAGGCTAAATGAGCTTCGTCATCCCAAATCTTCGAATTGGCCGGCGGTGGATCCATCTGCAAAGGAACGAGGTGTAAGACCAGATCAACAGCCAATAATTGAAGAGAATGACTAGTGATCTTACTGTGGATTTGGGGAACCCTATTTTCTAAAAATTTCAGTAATAATTGAATTTACAGTAAGATCACTAGTCACTCTCTTCAAAAACAGTTCAGTAGTCACTATTAGTAATTAGTTGAACTCTATCGATACAGCTCAATGCAGAAGACGTCGATGAACCTTAATGAATATGACGATTGAACTATCCATTTTTGTTGTCCCAGAACAAAAGGAAGGGTTTGAATGCTAATAGGTCAACGCAAAAAGACTCTGGTGAACCTTAATGGACACGAAAAACAGATTGGCCTTAATGAACAATACAAAGGATTCCAATACCGATTGTTGCATGGTTATTTTGGGTGAATAAGATCTTTTGAATGTTATTTCCATGTGTCTTTTTTGGAGGGAACATTGCTTTGCAACCACTACATGTTATCAGAGCATCAATGGGGTATCACCTGTAATTGGTCTATAGCATTTTAAATGCCAAAAAGAAAGGAAGTTCATTTGGGTTCACTACTACAGAAAAGGTCATCACAGACGGTTCAAAAACGTCATCACAGACGGTTTTGTGAACCTTCTGAATTTATGGATCAGTAAAAATACGAGGTCATCACAGACGGTTTTCGAACCGTCTGTGTTGCAAATATCACAGACGGTTTTTAACTAAAAACCGTCTGTGATAGTTATAAATCACAGACGGTTTTTAGTTAAAAACCGTCTGTGATATTTCCTTCTACTCCTAAACCTCAGGAAATGCTACTGTTTATTGGCTAGCCTCAGGAAATGCTAGCCATGCCCTTTGAAACAAGCAGATCAACATGTATATGTATACATCCAATTCACATCTCAATTCATTTCACAAACATAAAACATCCATTTTTATTAAGATTAGAGCCTACACAACAAGCAGTCAGATTATCACAGAGAGGCGGAGCTACGATCCGGGAAATTTTTGGGTTGAGGAGGATCGACGGGCCCAGCAGTCAGATTATCACAGACGGTTCTATCTATAGAACCGTCTATGATGAATGAATATCACAGACTATATATAGAACCGTCTGTGAATTAGAGCACAAAATTTTATATACCGATGCAATATAAACAACTAGTCTGAAAAGATAAAATAGAAAAGTTTTATATGGCTTATATATACTCATTTGAAAGGTTTCGACGAGATCTACAACTTTGCAGTTGAAGCAAAATCCAAATTCCGAAAGAAAGACCAAGAAAAAGGGCAAACACAGACACCAAAAACTTCCGACGCAGGCCGATTTTTGGGGTCTTCGAGGGCGACTGGTGCAAGTTGGTCATTTTTTATGGATCGGGCTCGTCGTTAGCTTTCCAACGAGTACAAAAACATCGAAAACGGACACCGTATGCAAAAGTTATGCCCGTTTTACTGAAGGTGTCTCAAAACTGAATCATACTTGGACTTAAGCGGGAAAATATGAAAATTTGAGAGATTGCAAGGCAGGAAACGTATCACAGACGGTTCTATAATTGTAACATCCTGAAAATTTGAATTTAAAAATTTTAAAGCTTTTGAATTATTTTGCATTGAATTTTATTTGAATTTGGAGTTTATGGGATTTTCTTGAAAAATTTGATGAAGGTTCCAAAAGTTGGAGGAGAAATAAACATGTTTAAATATGAGAGAATTAAAAATCTAAAATAAGAATCTGAAAAGATGATCCACAAAATAAAAGTTTCTGGAATTATAACTATACTTATATATATTCAAATACATACCTCAAAACAAAAGGAAAACAAAATAAAAAGAAAGTAAAAAGAAAACAAAAAAGGAGAGAGATGAGACCAGGCCGGCCATTGCCCCGGCCCAGCCCCACCTCTCCCCGCTCCTCTCCCACTACGGCCAACACGGCGCGGCCGCTCCCCGTGCGGCCCAACGGCACGCGCGTCGCCAGCAGCCCCTCTCCCTCTGACCAGTGGGCCCGATCTGTCGGCGCCCTCTTCTTCCCCCTTACTCCCCCGCGCGCCCGGACCCCCACCCCTCCTTCTCTTCCTCCGCGCGGCTCCGGTCAAAAAGCCGGGTAACCCGGCCATGAGAATCCAGCCGAGCAGCAGAGCAGGGGTGACGCTAGCGCACCGCCCAAATCTCACTGCCATACTCCTGTAGCCGCTGCCGCCGCTGACATCGCCGCCGTCCCCGATCTGCGCCGGGCTGCCCCCCACTGTTGCCGTCTCGTTTTCTCGCCCCGCTACGCCTGGCCTCATCACGCGCGCGGCGCTAGACTCCCTGCCCCTCCGCATGCGCACGACATAGGGGCATCATGCCGAATCCCCGCGAATCCCCGGCTCTGCCACCGCCGCCTGACATCGCCAGTGTGCTGTGCGACCATCGCCGAAATCGGCCGCACTTCTCACCTAAAAACTCGAGGACCCCCTCATTTGCATCCCCACGACTCCCTCTCCATCCCACCGAAAGCAATCGACCTCTACCGCCCTTAATTGCCGGCAAGCCGAGCACCACCTCCAACTCCGGCGAACCCCGATCCGGCGATCCAAGCCGTTCGGGTCCAATTCCTCGCACCCACCTCATCTCCGGACCTCCACAAAGGCATCCCCGGCCTCACCCGGGACTTCCGTCGCCTGTACACTGCGGTCACCAGAGTCCTCCCAGCGCCGCCGCCACCGCGCGCTGCCGACCATCCTCCGGTGTCCCTCGGCCCCCACCGACCCCACCGTCGGCCCTCTCTTCACACCGGGAACGCATTTTGGAACTCACCCGAACCCCTCCAGCCAACCCTCGCCGCCACCGCCTTCTTCCACCTCTGCTCGGCCTCTCCCCAGACCCACCTTAAGAGGTAAAACTGCCCCTATGTGGGTAAGATAAACCCGAGCGCTCCCCTGGCTAGCACCGTTACTCTCTTCTCCCCCCTGGCTCCCTCAGCGCGCGTTCGAGCCCCCGGCTCCGCACGCTGAGGTCGAGCCTTTCTCTTTTATTTTCCGGGCTAACAAGTGGGCCCCGCTAGTCAGCGACCGACTGTCTGTGGGCCGGCTGACCTCTGGGCCCCGCCTGTCAGTGCCACCCGTTGGCAGATGGGTCCAGAGCCCCCAGGGTCCCACCTGTCAGTGGCCCAGTACACCCATGGCCACTGACAGAGGGGTCCCACTTGTTAGTGACTGAGCACACTGACATATGGGCCCCACTGGCCATAGACATAGAAGGAAAACAGTAAAAAAAAGATAAAATATAAAATATGACGTTGGGACCCACCTGTCAGAAATTTCATAATTTTTGGATTTAACTGGATTGAGAACTTTAAATGAGCATAACTTGTTCATTTTAACTCCAAATTGAGTGAAACAAATTTTTAAATTCATCTAAATTCAAGATCTATCCAATGGGACTAGAACCATAATTTTTGGAGTTTGTTTGAATTTTTGGTGATATTTTGTTGATTTACTTATTTTCTTTTTATCCAAATTCTCGCGCACGGTTAAAATAGCGTACGAGGCTCAAGAGGAAGAGATCGAGGCAGCGACCTTAGAAGCTCAAGATCACCAAGAACCAGATCACTGTGACAAAGGCGAGTTAACAGTTTGACCATTTTGAACCTATGATTTTACAAAGTTAATTTCTTTTAAATTATCAACATGCATGATGTTATCTTATGTGATAAAATATGTTCATTTCCAAAAATGGTAGTTATACACCTAATATAATGCTTGCTAATAATGATCCGTTGAAATGTTTGGATATGTGAACCTTGTCGCCTTAGCAAAATTATATTATCGTAGTTTTTACCAGTAAGTCCAAATAAATATTGCGTTGCTTAGTATTGCTAGATAAAACGAGGGTACATAGCTGCCCCAAAAACAACACTTGCAAAAGTATGATATGTTTTGGGACAGTCATGGATGAAATGACTGTAGTGAGTGGACACAATATTTTCTATCTCTGAAAAATCCTAAAATTGCTTAAATACCTGGATGGATGGTTTGGGGGCTGGTATGTGGTGCAGTGGATGCACAAAATGTGAAATGTGGTAGAACCATCCGGGTAACCTTAAGGACTGAATCTTGTCATGTCACCCCGTGTAAAACAGTGCAACCACAAGTCTGTAAAATACAACTTGGCCCAGTAAATTTATCAAAATTTCCAGACTCATCTTACCAGTAGTGGATGGGGAGTGGAAACGCACGGGCAAGGGGGCCCTAAGGGACACCAGTGGAGGGTGAAGTTTTCCTAGCTGTTCTAAGCGTTGTGGGGAGTTGAGAAGCCCAGATGCGTTAGTAACTGTGGGGAAACATCCCGTGCATAGATGGGACCCACCGCAAGTGGGAGAAGCCCATAAAGTGAGATGAGAAAAGGGAATAGATATTTTAAAAAGTCACTGTGATGGTCTGCTCAACCACACTTCTAAGGAATCGTGTGGGGCAATGAGTTGATTGTCTCTTGTGGTGAAAGTGTACAAACTCTGCAGAGTCAAAACTATTCGAATAGCCGTGCCCACGGTCAAGGGCGGACATGGGAACTGATGTGACCACGCCACCAACACGTACGACCATAGCGGCCAATATCAAGAATGAACTAAAGGTGAATTCGTTTCTTCAACTTCAACATATTTTAAATGAGAATATGATGCTACCTAATGATGAAAATATATATATTTGTAGCACCACATCACTTTGGAACCAATTGAAGCAAGGGTTCAAGTTGGACAGGTTTTGGAATCCAATTCGGCCTCCAGATCAATTCGGATTCAGCTTGACAAGCCAACTTCAAATGGCCATAACTTTTGATCCAGAAGGCTTCTCGGGGCCCGTGAGTACTCATTGGAAAGATCTTGGAGTCTACTTTCAGATGGATCTGGTCTCACCTCCAAACTCCACTCGAGCAGATCAGAAACTGCGAAACAATCCACATCACTTTTCCAGTCCAACTCAAAGTGGGCCGAGGGCCTTGTAACTTGGGCTATTTGGGCCGGTACTGTTCACGTGAACAGTACTACGCGCGTGAACAGTACCTAGGAATAGTACCACATCCCTTTTCATTAGATAAGTGTGGCTTCCCCCTCCCCTATTTAAGGAGGCCACACCCCTTTAGTTTTCCTTGAGTTTTTCTTAAGAGTTTATTCTGCTTAGCAGTTTCGCCGCATGTTCGGTTTGAGGAACCCCAACTTGTGAACTTAAACATTATTCGCAATTTCAGATTGCATCTTTTACTCTCTTGCTTGTGTTCTCGATTCGCTTGCAGGAGATAGCCTTCTTGGCGAGGTCAATCGTGTTCGGCACGGTTGATAACCAACGGAGCAGTGGTGTAGTGATTGCGAGGGGTTCGATCTGTTTTGGTCGGAGCCTTTGGATCATCAACGTCGAGATCTCCACAATCGACTTATCAGTACCTCTCGGAAGATCGGGCCATCGTCACATCAGGAACTTAACTGATATAGTTCTATTTCAAAAATCTTGTTGGGTGATAATGGAAATGTGAAAGGACTACTGATGGTCCTGGTTTGGAATTGTCCTGGGTTTTGTCCCAGTGGTAAATTAAGCGGCTATAACGCTGAACAATGCTATATAGGTGCAGATGCCATGTAACGGTGGATGACATCTGTGTCAATAATAAGTTGGTCTTGCTTCATAAAGTATGGTCGTACATTTTAAAATGCTAGGTCTTAGAGATTTTTAAGTAATTGTATTCAAAAGCACTCTTCGCAAAATAAAATAAGCCCGAGCAATCCTTTGACAAGCCATACATGTTAAATATTGCATTCTGTGTGTTGGCTCGCGAGCACGGTGGTTTGTGCTCATATTCGCATTACCAAAACAGAAACGGGAACTCAAGGACATTACGCCTATGAGGAGGCCCCTACCAACGTTGGCGGAAGCAATGGCGATAACTAGGGCGTTACTTGCGTATTTTGGGTCATAGACAAGAGGGCTTGATGGAGATTGTGCACATATATATTATCTGGGCTTAGGTAATATATATGGTACATGATTACCCACAGTCGCTTGCCTGTGGCAATGGGTTCACTTTTGCTTTCAATTCTGCTGCTATGATGTAATGTAAACATTTGGCCTGACGGCCCCTTTTGTATAACTCTCACCCGACGTGGTGTATTGTACGTCAGTAATATCATTAATGTTCATGCGATGTATGAAATGATTCAGCAATGTACCTGTGTGCACTATCTACTGATCCAGGGAATAGTGCAGTAAAATTTCACGTCATTCCAGCCAGGCAGTTAAGAGATATGTGCGGTGAAAGTTGACTCAATTATCTGTTCTGAATCTGCAACAGTCAGCAGTTGTGATTTTTGTGCGAATTTCTGTGTTGGGATTCAGAAGTTGGCCCCAAAACAAAATCTGTAGAAAAAGCCGTCAGAAAACAGTAAAAAAAAGAATCAGTGAAAAAGAGGCATCTGACAAAAAGTTACAGCCGAATTACCAACGTGCTGTCCAGTGGACAGAAATCTGAAGTTTTCAGTTTTGGGTCAATCCTTGTGTTCTTCAATTCCAGATTGAATTGGATTGAATTATCTTGTATTTACCACTCCTACACTTTGCCATACACTTATTCTTAGCCTTCTTCCATCCTTGGTTGATCAGCAACATTGGCTAAGTGCTAGATACGAACTATAATTCAATTCTATGCAATTCTGAAATGAACTGATTGTTCTCCATTGCTACCATATTGTGCCTTCCAAGCTACACCTACTCTTGATCAGAACAGGTTCCCTCTTGCAATCGTACCCACGCTCGACACGGTGTCACGAACCAGCCACCGGTTGTACCACCTGCTACATTGGTAAGAACACTTGTAAGAGTGTGATAAGACGCTTGAGAGTGTGTGATTCTACTTCTCGCCACCTAGTAGTTGATAGGGATAATACCTTTGTGTTGTCTTTTGTTTGCTACTAACCATGGCAGGTGAGACGTCTGATGCGCAAGAGTGTGTTTTAAAGGGAGAGCTCATGACGCTTTTGGATGAACAACGCGCTGCCATTACTGATGACATCGATAGGAAGATGGATACAATGCAACTTTCCATCAATGAGAGCATTGCAACACTCACTACACGCCTTGAAAGAATGGTGAATCGGCCACCAAACAATGGAGGCCAAGATCATGAGGAGGGAGATGATAATGAGAGACAAAACCGTGACGCCGGTGCTGCACGGCCACGACACCATCCTCATCAGAACCGTCATGGTATGGGAGGTAACAATAATTTTCAGTATCACAATGCTCATGTTCATGATGACCCGTTTGCTAAAGTTAAATTTTCCATACCATCTTTTGCGGGTACCTATGATGCTGAAACTTATCTAGATTGGGAGATGACAGTTGAACAAAAATTTAATGCCCATCTAGTTCCTGAAGTGCATAGAGTCAGACAAGCTACTAGTGAATTTAAAGATTTTGCTATCATTTGGTGGACTCAAGTAGTTAATTCTGGCTTAGCCCCTGATACATGGGATAGATTGAAGGTAGCTATGCGTGCTAGATTTGTTCCTCCTACTTTTAAACATGAAATGCATAAGAAATTGCAGTGCTTAGACCAAGGTAATAAATCTGTCGAGGAATATTATCAAGAACTACAAATAGGCATGTTGTGTTGTAATGTTGTAGAAGATGAGGAGGATAAGATTTGTCGTTTTTACGGGGGGTTACAGCGTGAAATTCAGGACATTGTTTATTATAAAGATTTTACTACTGTCAACCAGTTGTTCCAGCTTGCTATGCTTGCAGAAAAAGAATTGCAGGGTAGGCAACAAAGGACAAGGAGCAACTTTGGAGGTACGTCTACATCGAGATCAACGCCTGGGCAAGCCAAGATAGCCCCACCTCCTATTTGTCGAGCTGCTGCCCCCTCTGTGAGTAGGGCGCGTTCAGCAGCACTGCCGCCACCATCACGCGCACCCGAGACGAGCAAATCTACTAGTGTGCAAGCACCAGCACAGAGCTCTTCATCGGTTGCTTCCACGGGCCGTACAACGGGCATTGTGTGCCACCGTTGTAAAGGGATGGGCCACGTCATGAGAGATTGCACAAGTCAGCGGGCGTATATTGTGACAAAAGATGGTGGTTATGTAAGTGCTAGTGATGTTGAGGATGAATATGCTCTTGCAGCTAACCTTGCAGGTAATGGTGATGATCATGAGAACAAACCTGTGTTTGTGCCCTTTTCTGTGACTAACAACTTGCAGGTAGTTGAGAACCATGCCGAAGAGGAGCATGAGCTGATGGAATCGTTGACCCCATTGGTTGAGAATGAAGATAAGGAGATGGATGCCCTTACATCATCTGAGGAGAGCCAAAAAGGTAAAGAACATGGAGCTATCATCGCTCACGGTACTGATTTGGTGCTACAACAAGACATAGAGCAACCTTGTGAGTATATACCTGCTGTAGTGCAATCTTTTGATATTCCTTGTGTTGACTTAAATGAACCATGTGCTAATCTAAATTCTCATAATTTTGCACATGTCGAATTAATAACACATAAAGAAGTTTTGACTAGAATTTCTCCTGCTAATTCATTGTGTTACATCATGTTGGATCTACCTATGAAATTGTCACATGCTATGGAGAAAGTTTCTGAACTTGCATGTTCGAAATTCTTGTTAAATGCCTATACCCCTGGATATAAGTTTAATTTGATTGGAGATTATGATGTGGGAACTCAATTTCTTGTATATCGAATATGCATAACTTGCGATCACATGGATGAATTGAAACTTGCTATTTGGAACAACAATTCTTGTATGCTGAATCATGTTCAAAGTGAGAGGGAAGTAAAATTTAGTACTCATCCAATGCCTATGTATTCAACTCTTTTTACACCATCTAGTATAGACAATCTGAATAAAGATGATGAATTATGGCAGAACATACAAATCTTTTCACCCTGGCTAGATGAATTTGCTATTGTTCGATTGAGATATGATTATATAGCTGGATTGTTCCTCACTTACATTTGCAAAACAAGTTGCAACAATTATTGTGTGACAAATTTTGAATTGCTCATTAACTTATATGATTACTCTTGGGTTAATAATACAATTAGCTTTTATGATTGCTGCTGTTTTATAACCTTAATTGTGCAACAACGAAGAACTGTTAAAATGGATGACATATACATATACC